>JASAOD010002014.1:0-308406 GCA_030849845.1 Crithidia brevicula | reverse complement strand
CTAACCCTAACCCTAACCCTCACTCTACCCCTAACCCTCACTCTACCCCTAACCCTCACTCTACCCCTAACCCTCACTCTACCCCTAACCCTCACTCTACCCCTAACCCTCACTCTACCCCTAAGCCTGACAACAGCACACACGCCCACCACACCACACCACCACCCTAACCCTCACTCTACCCCTAAGGCTAACAACAACACACACGCCCACCACACCACCACCACCACCAACAACACAAGACTCGCAGGAGATACCCCACCAGCGAGGGCAACGACATGGAGAATAACAGACATAGCCCACACCACCACAATCGCTCAGCCAAGCCCGCCGGATTCGTGATGGCAGGCGCGTCCGGAAAGTCGTGGAGCGTCCAGAGGCGATACCGCCAGGCATAGAACTCCTCAGGCATGTACGTCATGACTGTGCGTCCCATGTACCTGGCGACCTCCTCTTCGCCGATCGGGCGCGAATGCGTGTCCCCGACCCACATGCCCTTTTCCTTGAAGAAGGCCATGGCCGCCTTCACCCGATCACAATTCTCGTTTTCAGGCGTGATGGGGCCAACGTAGGTCGTCGTGTCCTTCTTCGCGTCAACAATACGCACGCGACTTGCCCTGCCGCCATCGGCAAGGAAGCTGCTGCCAATCGAGTACTGTGACGGCACGACGTCGAGGTCACCAGAAGCGTCTCTGGCGATGGGTTCTCCACTGGTAATGGGGTGTGCTGCGTCACCTCCCTGTGGTGACGGCAAAACGCGCATGGGCCGCTGAGTCTCGTAGCTGACAAGCGGCGGGTAGTATGCCGGATCTTTCGGCATGCGCTCGCGCAGTGGGATGTCTTGGGATGGGTGTGGTGTCTCCATATGGGAGTGCTGTGAGGGAGGAGAAAAAGAGGGCTCGCTGTCAAGAAAAGGCGGCGCGACAGCGTTGCCAGAAGAGAGAGGCGCCGACGCCGAATCCAACTGATCAAGCCAGGGAACGGCGGAGGGAGTCGAGGCAGATGTGCCACTCTCGCGCGAAGAGGATGGTGATGCGGCGGCAAAAGCAAAAGACGTGAGAGGCGCGGCATCACCTTGCCGAGAAACATGAACATCACCAACGGAAAGAGGAAGATCGGCCAGAGGAACATCGCCGTCAGAGGGTGGAGGGAGCTGGGCGGACTTGAGGCCACGCGGGACATCGATGCGGTGGAAGGGCTTGCCGAAGGAGAGATCATCCACAGGACAGGCGGCCATGGTCGCGCGAGCTGCTCGGAGCACCGCAACGCGCATGAGCTCGGTCAGGTGCGTGGGCGTGATGTCGGTCCAGATCAGAATATGCATGTGAAGCAGCGACCGACCCTGGCACCCGGTGGGCGAGAAGTACTGACACACCTTGCCAAACACCCCCCCCCCCCTTTGGTGTCGAGGACCGGCGCATCTTGGCACCCAGCAAGGTCTCGATCACCTCTTCCTCAAAGTGCCTGAAGAAGACGGCTGCCTCTGCAGGGCATAAGGGTGCGACCTGCAATCGCACGGCGCACCCCCATCGAATACCAACACGCACCTAAATCAACCTGGCCGTCCCTACTTTATTTGAACAATTTCACACCCGCCTCCTTCAAGTCGCCTCGATGCAAACGGTCTGCAAATCGTGACAAAATCGCACCAGAACGCAACAGGGTGAGAAGGTCATATCAAGCAGTGAGGCTTTTTCTGGGTATTCGAAGGCTCTCCCCCCCCCCCCCCCCCCTCTGCTATCCTCATTCCTCCTTTACAAGATATAAGCGTACTAGCCGACGTCCAGTACTTCTAAATTTGGCCGCGAGAGGTAATTACTAACGTAGTTCTTCTATCTCCGTCTTCAGCTTTAAAGCTGATATTCAAATGCTCTCTCTCTCATTTCCCAGCGAACTGAGCGACTCTGAACCATGTGCAAGTTGTCTCGTAAATGGTTTATGTCAAGCATTGTTCACGCAGCTCTTTCTGTTGAAAAGGGAGAAATTTCAAACGTATCTAATCATGAAAAGTCCTCCTTCATGTGCCCACGCACCGTCGACTTCACCACGAAAATTATTGCCGTTTCCGGGACAGCCACCTCTTCATAACAGAGTTGAGGTACATCCACAGGCAATCTAATGTAAAGAAGACTTCTGTGCTTTTTAAAGCCAGTGTAGGTCTCGTATGGGCGTCTGTATTTTGTAAAACCAGGTGGCTCGACACGCCGTTTGCGGAGTTGGACACCACATAAGCTATTCTTCGCAGTGATGAATTTCTTTTCGGATTGTATTTGACAAGGCAGCTGTGGGATTGCGGATGTACCATGGTCATTTAGGCCCGAAGCGATACTATTATCTTCGTAGCGATCATACTGATCGAGGACGAAGGCGACGAGAAGCTTGCTAACCCTCTACAAAATACGGATCGGCACACCTGTCACCGTGGGTTTCTCGTGTGGGTAGCTACACTATCACGAAACCTGATCCGATTGCAATTAAGAAATTTGACACCACTAGCAGACTTGCGTCTCCTTGTTGTATCGCGAATCCGGAAAGCGCGTCCGGACACATGCGTTGTGGGGATAAGTTTAGCAACGTACCACCGACTTGTTTGTGTATCATCCAGTTGCACGGAGGATTATTCATTGTGGCCGATCAGTGTTCATCTAATGCGCCATATCAATGTGAGAACAGAATCTAGTAATCCGCTTAAACGATTCATTTTCTTCTTCTGGAAGAGGCAATGTACTTTTAGAAAGTCGCTTTGTGTATCCGGAAGCAGTTTCTAAATACCGCGCATGCCACAGAGACACTTCGGAATCTGGCAGTTAAAGAGGAACTGCCGGATCACCGAAGGCGAATACTAAACTTCTGTCTTAATTGGCCTTGTCGAGCGGAGAGAAAAAAAATCTGATCTCTCTCTACCGACAAGAGGAACCATCATTGCAGTAGCAACAATATAGCCTTTGATTATTACTATTTTTGTAGTCGGCTGAAGAATCTTGACACCGACACTGGCCGGGATAATTTGTTGCTTTAAAAACCCGAAAAGCTGCGTGCGTCTGAATGAACGAACTACCAGCGCAGAGGCGAAGGTATGGTTAGCTATGAATGTAACGCTTTGTCTTTCCGCTCAGGCTTCTCTGCTCTGCGTCCATAATAGGTCTAACGCTCAGCTGCTCTTGCATGAGCTTCTTCTTGATGTTGTTTATGTTTATGGGAATGTGAATCAGTGCCTCGTTGGCCACTGCTGCTGGTGCCTTCGCTCAAGCAATAGTTTTCTTTACAGAGGTACAATTTATTAGTCTACAAAGTGGCATCCCGTCGGATGTGACGCAGCTTTCTCTTTTTTTTGTTTGTTTGTTTGTTTCTTCTTCTCTCCAATGAAGATGTTGATGTTTCTTTCAACGGTTGATGGACTAGCAATGGCAGCAGGATGGGGCGTTCTCTTTTCTAGGTAGCCCACGGAGATTGAGGTTGTGCGTGTATAAGCGTGATGCAGTCCGATATATACCGATTTTTTGTCTATGTATGTACCGCAACAGCTGATATACGCCCTCGACAATTATTGACTAAGATCTTACGTTCGAAGGCACAAAAGAAAAAACCGCAGTGATGCGCCATATACCATCATTGCTCTTGTTTTTTAATTTATAGCCCACCCTTCTAGTTCATTCAAACACAAAGAATCCGTTTGTTAGCTTTCTTTATTGACGTGTGCTATGCTGCTGCTCAAGTCATTGTACAGTATATAAATATTTTCATGCCTTGAAATCCGGCCGTCGCTGCTTCCCTCGTATGCCTTTTCCTTCGTATCAAGTCTTTCTCGAACTAGAGAAAATATCTGACTTTGAAACAATGGCACTTGGTCTTCTCGTGCGGAGCATCGGTAATTCAAAGGACCTTCAAGATGTCATGGTAAAGATGTGTAGCGTCTTGCGAAACGGCTCTGCCCACTGTAGCGTACAGTGTGACTGCACTCTCTTTGTCAAGGCACAAGCTAGACAAGCGGGAAGTGGTAGTGTTATGAACAACACAAGGAAGAAAGACAAACTTCAGGATCTGTGACCGCGTGATTTTTTCCGCTTCTGTTAAGTGCGTTGCTTTTCTGGCTGCATTTTAACATATGCACAATAGTAATAAAGCTGCTTTACAATTTCGATTTTTTTCTGTTATGCATGTCAAGCAAAAAAAAAAAAAAAAAAGATAGAGACGGCGCCTGGGCGTTGTGAACAGAGTACGCACTCGCACACAGAATCTTTTTTTTCTCACTCAACTATTTCATCGACAAATTTAATGAAAAATAATAATGCAACATATAAAAAACAGACAAAAAAGTTAAACTGTTAGAGATTGTGGGTTCGTGTTGTTGTGCTGTGAAACTGTGCAGCAGTGTTTCGAAATCGAAGCAGGCTCTGCATTTTTTCTTTTCGTTAATGCCTGCCAAAGCTCATGATCTTTTGCTACTTTCTCAATCTGATTTCTCTCCCACTGCATCTCTGTTTTTCTTATCTTGTGTTTGTATACTTATGTAGAGCTGCTGAAGGCTTTATTTAAATTCTTCCATTGAGGGGCCGCACAACAACTTATTTTTGAGCAACAGAAACAAGCTGCAATGTTTATCAAAAACATCATCATCTCCGGATTTCGCTCCTACCGGGAGCAATCTTTCCCAGACGGTTTGTCCCCGCGCACGAACGTGATTGTGGGTAAGAACGGATCCGGCAAGTCGAACTTCTTCGCAGCCATACAGTTTGTGCTGAATGAGAGGTTTGTGAATCTACGCTCTGCGGAACGCAAAGAGCTTTTCCATGTCGGAAGTGGACGCCCAGCGCTTTCGATTTTCGTGGAAATTGTCTTCGACAACTCAGATGGGCGTCTCGTGATCCCTGGCCGGTCCGAGGAGCCCGAGGTTCGCATTCGTCGTACTGTCGGACTGAAGCAGGATGAGTTCCGCGTCAACGATCGCAAGTTTTCTGCGTCCGATGTGCATCAACTACTGGAGAGCGCCGGGTTCTCGTCCAGCAACCCGTACTACATCGTGGAGCAAGGTAAAATCGTGAGTCTCGTGAACATGAGCGAGGAAGAGCGGTACCAGCTCATCAAGGATGTAGCCGGCACGAAAGTGTACGAGTCACGTCGCAGTGAGAGCGAGAAAATCCTCGAAGACACTAAGCACAAGCAGACACAAATTTCAGGAACGGTGAACGACCTGGCGAAGCGATTGAATGAGCTGGATGCTGAAACAAGCGAACTGAAGCAGTTCCAAGACGCTGACCGCGAAAAAAGGTGCATCGAGTACTGCATCTTCAACGCGGAGCTAGAGAACGCAAAAGAGAGCCTGCAGAAGCTCGAGGACGAGTGGAGCGCGAAGGCACTGCTTTTCAATAAAACATATGCCTCCGATGAAGCCTCTGAGCAGGAGGTCACACAGCTTTCGCAGAAGGTGGTAGAGATTTCAACGCAGATTGCGCGATTGGAGGCCGAGAAAACAACCGTGGAGAACGATCTTGGTGCTTTGACAAGCAAGCAGGCGATTGCTGATTTGGACGCCACAGACGCGGCAGGACGGACTGCGCGCAATAACCGCGAGTACGAATTATTGCGAAAGGAGTCGCTGGATCTCGAGAGGACGCTGCGAAGCTCCACAGCCGACCTGGAAAAGAAGCGCGCTTTTTTTCACACCAAAGAGGAGACGGCGAAGCAGAAGTTTGAAGAGGTGGAGACACAGCGGAAAGTGTTGGAACGCCTGCAGGAAAGGCGAAACCGCACAAAGCTTTTCAAGAGCAAAAGCGATCGTGACAAATGGCTCAGCGACGAGATCGGCAAGAACGAAACGCTTATCGCCAAATCGCAGAAAGAACTAAACTCTGTTTCCCAGGAAATGGAACGCATAGAGAAGGAGGCAAAGGACTTGCAGTCGCAGATGTCCGCGCCTCAGCTCTCCACCGCAAAGGTGGATGAGAGCCTTCAGGAGCACGAGAAAAAAATAAAGCATGCACTGCAGCGGCGCGACCAGCTCAACCAAGAGCGCCGTCGTATCTGGCAGTGCGTTCACGACCAGGAAAGCGTCGTGCAGCGTTTGGATGAGGCGTCGCGCAACACGAAGCATCAGTGGGAGCGCGCAGTCCGGCAAGATATCCGTCAAGGGCTCCAATCGCTGCAGGAGGTTCTGCACGACTTGCGGAACGCAAAGGTTTCTTCCGCCGTGCATGGTCCGCTGATCGACCTTATCAGCGTGGAGGAAGGCTTCAAGACGGCTGTCGAAATTACGGCAGGCAACACACTTTTCAACGTGGTCGTGGACTCGTTCGACGTCAGCACGCTTCTGCTGGCCGAGATGAATAAGCGGAGGAAGCCTGGTCGCATCTCATTTTTCCCGCTGGACACGTGTAACGGCAAGCCCCGCGACATCAAGTCTACTTCCGAGTGCTCACCGCTCTTGTCGAAAGTGAGCTTTGACGCGCGCTTTTCTGGCGTGGTCGCGGAGGTGTTCGGTCGCACAGCCGTGGTTGCGTCGCTGGAGGCGGCGACGGAGGTGGTTCGTGAGCTGCAGTGCGACGTCATCACTGTCGACGGTGACCAGCTTGGGCGACGGGGTGGCATTACGGGTGGCTTCATCGACAAGCGAAACATGAAATTGCCGATTCGCGACCGCGAACGAGAGGTTGCTGAGAAGCTACAGGCTGGGCGTGCAAAGCTAGACAGTCTGTGCCAGGAGGTGGCCACCGTCGAACAGCAGATTACGGAGGTGCTGAACGAGATCGAGACGCTACGCAGCCAGAACGTGTCGACCGAGCTGGAGGCAGATGTCCGCTTACGCGAGACCCGTCTCTTTGAGGACCGCAAGGCTCGCCTTTCCACACTGAAGTCCAACCTCGTGGCGACGAGAAAGGCTGTGGAGAGCTCGATCGTCTCGGCCACGGAGTCCGTCCGTGACTTGAGGAAGGAGCTCAAAGAAGATTTCAAGAGCCTGTGGACGCCTCAGGAGGAAAGTGAGCTGGAGAGGCTCACTGAGACTATTGCCTCCTCACGCGTTGTCTCATCTGCAATGCAGGCGGAGGTGCTGCAGCTTGCGACAGATATTCAGCTTTTAGAGGACACGGCACGACATGTGACCCGGCGCAAGGCCGTGGTGGAGGACCGCTTACGCGAGCTGAACTGGTCGAAGCACGCGAGCAGTGCAGCCGGCGGTGAGCAAGCTTCCGTCAAAGCAGAGAGCGAGCTCCTGCTGGCGCGGCTTGGCAAGATCGATGACGAGATCAACCAGAGCACAAGGGAGCGTGAGAAGCTGCAGGCACACCTTGACGCGGTCTCAGGGAAGCGCTTCGGCGTCGCACGCGACCTGCAGGAGCGAAAGGATGTGGCGGACAAGACGCAAATGCAGCGCAGCCTGCTCGTTCAGCGACGCGACGAGGCGCTCCAGAAGATCCGTCAGCTCGGTGTCCTTCCGCAGAGCGTGGCAAAGTACGAGAAAGCGTCACTGGGCAAACTCATGTATCATCTCAAGATGGTGAACGAGGATCTTAAAAAGCTGTCGCACGTAAATCGCAAGGCCATCGATCAGCACGCCGCCCTTCAGGAATCGATGCGGGACCTCAAGACGCAGCAAGAGACGCTAACGGTAGAGCTGGAGAGCATCTATGAACTGATCGAGCATTTGGACGCCAAGAAGGACGAGGCGATTGAGCGCACCTACAAGCAGGTCCAGTACCAGTTCGAGGAGGTGTTCAAGCAACTCGTCGGCGCGGAGAACTGCTCAGCCGAGCTGCAGCTGGTGACGTCAGGTGCCGCCGACAAGAAGGACGACCCTTTCACCGGTGCCCGCATCCGCGTCTCCTTCGGACACGGCGCGCCTGTCAGCAACCTTGACCAGCTGAGCGGCGGGCAGAAATCTCTTGTGGCATTGGCGCTCATCTTCGCCATCCAGCGTTGCGACCCTGCGCCGTTTTACCTCTTCGACGAAATCGACGCTGCCCTGGACGCGGAGTACCGCACGTCTGTCGCCAAGTTGATGGAGCGGCAGGCGGGCGAGTGCCAGTTTCTCGTGGCTACTTTCAAGACTGAGCTTCTTGATGTCGCCGACAAGGTTCTTGGTATCTTTTTCCACAACAAGATGAGTCGCATTCAAACCATCTCCAAGGACGAGGGTGTGCGGCTTTTGAAACAGGCGGCCTTGGAGGACCGCAAACGTTCGCGTGAGACAGAAGAGCAATGAATGCAGGGCAGATGATGCGTATAAAGGGTTTATCTCCGAATGAAATATATTTTCTACGATGCACCGGATCAAAGCGGAGGTCGTACTCATAGAGTGATGTTCTTTCTTCTGCTTTAAAAAAAATTGCTGGTTTTGCTTTTTTTTTTTTTTTTAAGTTTCAGATTTTTTTTCTTAGCGGCGTGGTGCGACTTAAGCAACAACGGCTAAGAAAGCTAGTTGCAATTTTGACGAAGCTCACGTGAGGCTTTTTCCCCGTTTGATAGAATAACGAAAGAGGAAACGTTCGGCGCGCGAGACGCTTTTCAATAGAATGACATCCATAGACTTCAGATTTGCCAAGCCAACCGCAACAACATAGAACTTCTCCTATTTTTCCTTTTTGTTTCCCTTCGCTTCACGTTCTCGTGTGCAGCGCGATTTATCAGAAAAAAATATACATATATTGACCAGCTTCTCGAGGTTGCCAGTGGCTCATTCCACTGCTAGTGATATCCTCCAATGAAAACACGTACGCCAGATAATATGCGCTCATCGAAGTTGCGCTGACGATACGGTGGTTCTATTTGATTATGTTTTGCCAGCAGTGCATTTTTTTTTTTTTGTGAAATGAACATCATCTTGAAAGAAAACGCGCGGATTTCTTGTTTGAAGCTGTACCAATATCGGTAGTCGATGGGGTTTGTTTAGACTATGCTATTTCATTCTACTTCCGCTCCGCTCATCATCACCACTCAATCTTCAACATTATCTTTAATCTTTGGACGCGCACCACTAAGCGGACTTTGACTCCTTGCAGTCTAAGTAAAAACGAAAAACTCAAACCAAAAAGTGCAATTGTTTTCTGCACTTTCCTGACCCACGAATCCGTCTGAGCCGGGTCAAATTCCGCTGCAGGCCGGTGCGTAGGTGCGCAGCGCTTTAAACGCGGAGGCTGCTGCGCTTCCTACTATTTCCCCTTTTGGTTTCTCCGTGCAGTGCACTTCTCCAGAGTTATGAGCGAATACTCCTGTCATGGGGAGCACACAGACGCGGCTCTTCCTGCGCATGACGCCTCCGCACAGCGAAAGCGCTCTCGCACGGAGGAAGAAGAAAGTGCAATCCTGCCCTACTCGCGACACGTTCCTCCGCATGCGCGTGTGCAAGTGTTCAGTGCGGGGTTTGCGTCTCTGGTGTCGCTTCGCGGCCACGTCCTGAATGCAGAGGGCTGCTTCAACGTTGCCGAGTTCCCCGGACTCGCCTTCTTTTACAACCCAAGCGTAATGTCTGTCGAAGCAGGAACCGTGCTTCTCCACTTCCCCGACTCTTCCCCAGCGAGCGAGTACATTTTGCACCATAGACGGCACCGCCCGTGCCCCGTTCACGGACCTTTTCGATGTCCCTGCCACATCATGCACGAGGTTGCGGACGGCATCGCGCAGCTGCTGCGCGAGATCTTTAGTCAACACTCCCCGTTTGACGTGACCATCGACTGCGAGAGGAGCTACCCTCACATTTGCATGCACAGTGAGTCGCAAACGTGGTCGTTCGCACTCGTCGGGCTCTCTCTACCACCACGAAGGTTTGGACCATTCCCGCTGGGTGGCTCAGCCTCTCCGCAGTCGATCAAGAATTACTGGTCGCAGTACTGTCAGAAGAGTAAGGTGGCTGAGGATGCGTGCGTGATGTGCGGCATCCCCACATCCACGCAGTGCACCTCGTGCGCGTGCCGAATCTGCGGGAAATGCTCTGAGGAATGCGGGCAGTGCCACAGCAAGGTGTGCCGCGGGTGCTCAGCTTCGAACGATAGCGGTGTCACGATTTGCTACCGCTGCGTGCGCTGAGCAGGTTGACCTGCCGTGACGCCGCACTCTCCTTTCCTCACCGGCGTTGCGCAGGTGCCTTTCTATGGCGATGTGTACCGAAGGTCTGCTACAAGTTTTGTCTTTCTTAGCAAGTAAACTGCTGAGAAGTGTTCTAAAAAAAATCTGCTTTCATTGCCGCGACATCATGCACGCAGTTTTTCCGATTTGCCAATAGGGAATATTTATTGAGCAAGTAGAGACTGTCTGACGGACAAAACGACACCTACGGAATAAGAATGGCAGTTCCCATACATGTAATTCAGCGTCTGGTGGTAAAGACGTTTTCATAGAAGTGTATTGAATAATAAAACCACGTCAGTAAGCAGAAAACTACCATGATTGAAGCAACAATTGAAATATAAAAAAACTTTAATCTGAGAAGTGAAGACACGTTAACAGCTAAATACTCATAAACAGGAAACGCAAAAAGAAAAAAAAGAGACACCTCTTTCTGAAAAAAAAAAAAAAGCATCGCGAAGTGACGCTATACACACATAATCGATACCGCTTTGATTTGTTAGCACTCGCTGCGACCTAGATCTTATACACATGCGTGCGCTGATATCTTACTTCCACGTGTTCTCTCGCGTGCTTCTCATTGTTCCGTCCTTATCTATGTCTTTTCCGAATGTGTTGTTTTCTGCGTCTTCCTCCATATACACGCGATGCGGATGCCATTCTCTGCATACATCAAGAAACTTTGCTTTTTTTTTCTCACGCCTCACGACATCCGCAAACATCCATCGATTTGATCTTACCCTTTTTTTTTTTGCTTCTGCGCTTCGCATCTCCACGTGTTCCCCGTCCTTTTTTTTGTTTTCTCTTGCGACTTTCAGTTCCACAAGCAACTTGTTCCCAAGCACTCATATACAGATAAAAGAAGGCCGTTTCTGAATTCGACATCCTCAGCGCAGCGTTAAAAAAACCCCTCAACATTCTTGATATACAAACAAAACAAAAAAAACAAGACCACAATGCCGATCAAGTATAGCTGCGTGAACGATGAGACGACGCTGCTTGCCGAGTACCCTGCGGGCGAGCAGCCGAAGCTAGCGGAGACCATGCAGAAAGTCATTGCAACGGTGCCGCCGAAGGAGTACCGCCGCAAGACGATCGAGGACAAGGACGGCGGTGTCAACTACAACTACATCAGCAATGGCGAGGGCCGCATTGTGGCGTGCGTGACGAGCAGCGACATGCGCATGCGTACGGTCTACGCGTTTCTGGAGGCGGTGGAGCCGCTGGTGCGTGGCAGCGTCGGTCCGCAGGGGTCGGAGCTGCGCAACGGCAAGAAGCTGCTGCAGCAGAAGATGGAGTTCTACAACAACCCCCAGAATGACAAGATCACCGCCCTGAACGATGACATCAACCAAGTCGTCGATGTGATGATGGATAACATGGACAAGGTGCTAGCGCGTGGTGACCGTATCGATACGCTGCAGGACAAGTCCTCCACGCTGGCGGACCAGGCGCAGCAGTTCCAACAGCGTTCTACGGAGCTGAAGCGCAACCTGTGCATGAAAAACCTGAAGCTCACACTCATGATTGCCGCTGCTGTGATTGTCGTCATCATCATCATCCTGCTGATTGCCTGCAAGCCGAACTTCTCCCGTTGCCGCTAGCTGTGGTGATGGCTTAAATAAAAAGAAAAAAAAAAAGGATTGCTTGCCACATTTCTCTCCTTCATTTCCTTGTTCAACGCAGTGTTTAAGGAATAAGTGACGACATCTCTCCTGCGTGCCTTTGTTGCATTTCTTCCTGCGTGCGGAGGTATCCAATACCTCTGCTTTGCGTTTTTTTCTATCGCTTTTTTTTCGTACTTGTATTGCTATCCAAGGACACGTTGTGTCTCTCAGGTTTTTGCTTTTTTCTCTTTGGCGTCTTTGCTTCTTGGTACTTACGTACTTTCACATCATGCCTAAGTGAGTTCGTCGCTGTCTTCTGCATTTCCTTATGGTAGCTTTTCTATCAAAGAAGAAGCCGCGAGAGATTAGAAAGGCGAACAGATATGTCTTTCTCTCATCTTGCCGTTTTAACCGCACAGACGAGCGACATGCTTGTTCGCTTCTCTTTTTGTGAGTAAGAGCTCCTCTCTACTTCTCGCAGGCCGAGCTGAATGATATGAGAGGATGCACTTGGTAGAACAGCAAAAAGAACAATAAACAAAAAAGTACTACTTCTAGATTATTGTACACCAAATTTCTTTTTTTTTTTATTGCGTTGATTGTTTCGGCAAAGAAGCCTCGTGTTAGTTTTATGGTTTCGCAGCGCTGGCTCTGATCGAAAAGTGACTCTTGCTGTCAGGCGTCTTTGTTTTTGCTTTGAATTTGTGTTGGATGGTATACCCCTTTATGCTGTTTTTTTGCGTGTATTGACCTTTGGCGTTGTTTCGTTCCGATTCTGTTCTCGAGTACCTCGTTTGTTTACGAACTCCCAATCAGTTAATTTTTTTTCAAGCCACGTGTTGGAGCGCGTGCTGCAATGCTTGGATCGCAGCGGACACATCTGTGTTGTAGCGCCTCATAGACGATGTTGTCATGCCATCTCATAAAGCGTTGAATGACATGAATATGCACTTTCCTCAAATAGTATTTTCTAACACAGTCGGAAAGCAGCGGATAGTGCTTGCGCTTTATTATTAATGATAACAACAGAGAACTTCCTAGATGTCGTTTCTTTAGCCACGTGCTCACTCAAAATGTACAGCGCCAATCGCTGCTCTTCTCAGGGCTTTGCTGTGTTTTCACGCTTTGTGTCGTTCTCTAATGAGGTAAATGGAAATACAACACACACTTCACTGCTGCCTCTTTTTCTCCCCAACTCTACTTTCGTGTGTTGCTTTGCGTCAAGCATGCAGCGACACCTTCTTCCTCCGCAACTGTCTATCATACTATCCATCACTTCCTTTGTGGGCATCAGAATTCCTCTCTGACATCCAAGTTCGAGAGCTTGCTTAAACAGGTGTTGACACATCCGAAGAGTCCGTCTAGATAGCTTCTTCGGCATCTACGGAAACATACACACATCAAAAAAAAGCAAACAAAGCTGCTTTTCCATTTGGTTTTAATGGATCCCACAGAGACCGCGATGTGGACCCTGATCGAGGAGGCCGTCATTCAGGACCGCGGGGAGGACGAGGAGGAGGTGTTGTCGCAGATCGTGCGCGCCTATCTCGCTCGCCGTGGCCTGGCTGACACGCTCCACGCCTTTGACGAGGAGCAGCAGGGCTACCGAGGGGCTTCAAGCGCGGCCGCTGCAAACGCCAAAGCGGAGCGCGTTGCAGAGCCTGCCGTCGCAACCTCGTCTAATAGCAATGCGCCAACAATGACCAGAGCTGATAAGCACGCAGGCCACGAAGTCGATCAGCGAAAGTCGGCCCAGCTTTTGTGTCTTCAGCACCGCTTTGATGCTGCCGCTGCGCTCATGCCGCACACATCGCTGGCACGTATCCGTCTGCTCTGCATCCAGGCACAGCACCTCGCCGACACCGGTGAGGCGGTATTCTTTTTAGCGTCCAACGTGGCCCCGCTAGTTCCGTTCTGTGCTGACCCGGTTCAGGGCCACGACGTGTACACGGCGACGCTGGGCGACGTCCTCAACCCACGTCGAAAGCCTCTACGATTGGATGTTGAGGCACTCGCAAAGGAAGTGAATGAGGAGCTGTGCGGCGGCGGTCATCCTAGCAGCCTTGACATTCTCTTCAACTGGGCGTATTGGCAGGAAACGTCTGTCTAGGCGCAGCATTCAGCACCCACGTATGCGCTGCTGATCATGTACAGTACTTCTGTATCGTTCTTTCTGTGCAATATATATTTGTATATACATACAGGGTTGTGTATGTTTGTGTTTCGCTCAGTGCGATGCCCTCCTTTTTTATTTTCTTAAACTGGAAGATGTTGAGCTGCCTCAATTTAGAGCTACTGACTTTGTGCTTTCTGCTTGTGTTTTCTTTCTTTTTCACTGCTTTGGTTATTATTATTGTTTTAGGCGAGCGCTCTCTTGACCAAAAATTGCCGCCTGCTTGCGAATGATCTCGCCCCCCAAAATGGCAGCTTTATTGAACAGTCAAAAACGCAACAATGAAAAACGAAGCAGCTTCAGGAGGTTGAGAGTTGCGACCTTCCCAACAGTTGAAATGGCTGGAAGTAACTAAACATAATAAAAACAGATGTTTATTGACTGACGTCGCGGCTGACATTCTATTTTTTTTTTCTTTCCTGTCACATGATCACTAGAAGAGCTTTGCATGTCAACATCAAACGATGATGATCTTCAGGTTTGTCGATCAGCGGCGTATGTTTATCTGTCCGAAAATGTCCAGATACAATGCAGAAAAAATAATCACTAATTCCATGCGGCATTTACCAAACGTGCTCTTTGCTATTCCATATTCTTCTCCACTTTCTCATTATCTATTCTGTTGTGCTTCTTTTCTTCATTTCTTCGTTCGATGAATATTCATGCACGCACTTGCCATTCTGCGTCCTTTTCCTCCGCGTGCTCACAACTCGAACTAGAAATTAATTTTCTTGAGCAACCTAATATTTTTCTGAACCCTTTCTTCAGCTCAACGCAGTGCCACGTCCTCATGTCGACCATCAAAGAGCTGAACGACCGCCTGACGAAGCAGCCGTACGCGTCTGGCTACACCCCAAGTGCCGAGGATGAGAAGCTGTTCCGCCAGATCTTCGGCGACAACACCAACGTAATTCAGTGGGCTGCACGCATGGCCACATACTACCCTAGCGAGCGGGCAAAGATGCAGCCCATCCCGCAAGACACGGACGACTCAACCGACTCGGAAAACGAATATTAGTGCGCTTTGCACGTCACGGAAGTTGCACTCACATCTCGCTCCCGCCGCTGAACTTTGTGGCTGCATAGAAGGTGTGCAGCGTGGCAACTTGTGTCTCATGCACAAACGAGCATATGCGTTGTGCCCATGAAAAGCAAAATTATTAGTTCAACTTCGTCTTTTTACTGCGTGGCGTGCCGATGATGCCCCACGAATTGTCTTTTTTTTGGTTTGAGTGTTTCGTTTTGTTTTTATCAGGCAGCGAACGCATGCATTGGGAACAGCAGCTAGGCTGAGATGCCGCGCACTCTGTTTGCTTTGTTCATAGCTGCTTTAATCCTGCGCGTGCTCCGTAGATTGTCATTCATCGTTCTTTTTATTCCATACTAAACGGCGTTTCTGTTCGCTGTTTTTTATTTTCTCTTTCTCATTGTGTGTTTGAGAGCCACAAAGGCTTGCCTGAATGAAAGATGTGCCCGGCGCCGAACCAGGTTATGCTTGTTCGTCAACCTGCAGTTTGGAAAGTAGGGGAAGGAGAACTAAAGGCTGCTGTGGAGTGTGTTGAGCTCCTCATTAGCGTGAATGACGTATACTACGCACTATCCCAAAGCGCATAGAACGCGTGATGTCAGAACGCTATTTGATGTCTGAAATTCACATTGACTGGAACAGGTCTTTTGATAAAACTCAAATCACCGCCACCGCACGTTGCCCTTGTTTCCATTGACGCACAAACGCAAGCACACGTCAGCCTCTGCACACAAGTTCATCTCATCTTTTTCTTCTTCACATACTCGCCGCCTAATGTGTCTCACTTTATTATTCTGCAACACCTTCACAACCTTTTAAACCGTATACGCATTATTTACTCAGACTGTTATAAAAGGAACTATGTGTCCCGCTTGTTGCGATCTCAGCACTGTATGTGCTCATTTGTCAACGCCTGTCGGACTCAGCAGACTCTCCGCCTGCGCAGCTTTCGCCGAATGCACGCTTACCCCTTATAGCTGTGTTCGTATAGAACTGCTCTAGATCTGACATGTGTTGCTCTGTCTTTTTCGGTAATAGTACGAATCTCCCGGCACGATACCCGGTGATGTTTTCTTATGTATTGGTGCCGATGGGTGTGCTAACCTTTTGTGGTGCTATCGAAGCTGTCGTTTCTCTCATCCATGAGCGCCATTCACCGACATTGATAGTTGTTTCACTGCGGGTTGCAGTGGCAAAACATCTCTTCCCTGTCTCGATTATGAAAACGGAGCATGTGATGAAGGCAATGACATGAGAACTGATTGAGGTTACGAGGACGGGGCTTGATTGCTTACGAGCTTTGCAGGTCATTAGCCTCAAAGTGGCTGCTCTTCTTTGCCCTGTTCTCGTTCTCGTTGAGTGAAGGCTCTTACATTTTGAAAGCTGTCTTTTCTTTTCTCTTTCTCTGCATGCGCAGCTTTCGCCGAATACACGCTTACCCCTTATAGCTGTGCTCGTATAGAACTGCTCTAGATTCGAAATGTGTTCCTCTGCTTTTCAAAATATTGTCTTATTGCCGTACTTCAAACCCGATGTGCTTGTAAAGCAGTGTTATGGTTTTATACACTTTTGTGGGGATAGGTAAAGCAACGCTTCCGACAACCCATATTATTTATTCAAGCATTATTGAGTCTTCCCATTACTTCTACTCAACGTGCGTTGCATTGCCCTTGTGAATCTCTTCTTTGCAGAAGGTCTCTCCCATCTCCGAAGGAGCACGCTCTACCTTTGCGCGTCCTGAAATATTGCTTCGAGAGCTATCGCTACGAGGCGAATTCCCTGGCTACTTTGGAAGCACCTCCTCTTTTTTTAAAAGGATGAGTAGAAATGACGCATTTGATCTCTCTCCATCCACTCCGCACCGTTGTTCCCCTTGATGTCGTCTTTATTTCGAGAGAGCATTTTTCTACCAACTACGCTGGACTTCACTGAACGTTGTTTAACACAAAGAAAACAAAGCAAAACGATCCTCGTACAAAAGCGAAAAGCTGTCTTTGTTTTTTCTCTGGGTGGCTAGCGTACTATTCCAACGCTTTCATCATATTGCTCAGGTCACTTGATCCTCAACTTTGAATTGCCGATAGAACCAGCAATGGCGCTCATTCACGTCTGCCGCCATGGGCAGGACATGGACAACGTCAACGGAATCCTAAACGGACACCGTGACCAGCCTCTGTCTGAGCTCGGTCGTTCGCAGGCTGCTGCTGTGGCAGAGAAGATCAAGCAAAGCGGAGTCTCGTACGCTGCCATCTACGCGTCCCCACTGCAGCGGGCCTTTGCCACGGCCTGTGCGATCGGCGCGGCGATCAGTGTGCCCGTACAGAAGCGCGATGATCTCATCGAGCGTGACTTCGGCATCTTGTCTGGCAAGCCCTACGCGGATATCCCAACGTACGCCGGTGACAATGTGCTGCAAGGAGACAAGATTCTCTACTTTCTGGCCGCGGACGGTTGCGAGACCTTTGACAAGTGTTACGAGCGCGCACAAGGTGTGCTGGCGGATGTGGATGCGAGGCATCCCGGCGAGCACGTCCTGCTTGTGTGCCACGGGGACATCGGCAAGATGCTCCAAGCCGCACGTGCCAAGGTGAACTGGGAGGACGGTCTTCGTCTACCTTACTTCGCAAACACAGAGGTCATCGAGCTGTAGGCTCCGCTGCCGCTCCTCGTCTGAATCTGAGACGCACCTCTGGAACTAAAAAAAAAAAAATGAACGATGCTGATTAACAAGGGGGAGTCCTTGTGCATGCCACGTTGTAGTGCCTCACACTAGCCGGCATCCTCCCTCACTCTCGCGAGTCAAAACGCACACACACACACCACAAAAATAAATAAATAAAACCTTATTACTGAAGTACTCAGTCATGAGCAGCGATTGATCAAGAAGAAAGTGAAGAGCATACAGCTGCTCATAAGCCTAAATTGCTCCATCCGCTAGTCAAAGATACTTCACGCTGCTGAGCTTTTGAATTCATATTTCTATCGAGAATGCACTTCGTTGGGGGGAATCGCTAATTTGATAGAAAGCATATGGTTTTGCGAACTTCTATGGCCTAATGGGCTCGCCCCCTCCCAAAAAAAAACAACAACAACACAAAAGTGCATAATTTGTGTCCTGTCTCTTTGCTGCAAGCACCTCCTCCTTCCTTTTCTCTCCGCTCTTACGAGCTCGTTACGAAGCTTTCAGTGCCTCTTTTCTTTACCGATTTGGTGCACACTAGTTGTGTACTTGGCATAGTCAACAGTCAAAATATAAAACTACAAAAGCGAGCAGCATATCTCCCACTTCTTAGGTGGAAAGCGCGCGCATACATCTACTCTTCATTATACAACCTCGCGTGCGTGTGCGTGCATTTGTGTGATAATCGGCTGCACTCACCCTGTGTCTTTCTCACTTTGACGCTCTCTTCCTCAATCAGCGTTTTTTGTGATTAAGACCCCGTGTCTTTTTGTTTACGAGGGTTCTTCTTCTTTCGAACATCATCATGGCGCCTAAGCGTTGGGCCAAGCCAGCTCAAAAGGCTGCGGCCAGCGGCAGCGCTTCCGGGAATGGGTCGAACGCGCCTGCCCTTCTGCAATACATCTGCAGCGAGATCCGCGACAACAACTGCCTAGGACTGGGGGAGGAGGAGCTGACAGGAATGGCCACAGAGCTGATGAACGCAAACACGCGCGCCGAGGTGGCCGACTGGGGGCGGACGCTGATGCTCTCCGACGCCTTTTCAGCCGAGGTGATAAAGCGACGTGAGACCTCCGGGCCTGCGTTCGAGGGCGAATCGGTGGCAAATGCACCTGCCATTTCCGCCAAGGCGCAGACACATACCGCTGGCAACTTGGATCTCACGAAGCGCAAAGGTGCAGGCGACAAGCGCGCTAAGCGCGGCATCAACATCAATCAGCTACCGAAGACGACCGCTGCCACCGAGGCGTTGAAGCCCGGGCACTTTGAGTGCGGGTGCTTTGCGACAGTGCACAACCTCAGAGGGAGCTGCGCCAACTGTGGACGCATCATCTGCGAGCAGGAGGCCGACGACGTGTGCTACGCGTGCGGTCTGGACCCGTCCCGCTGCATCGCCTACGAGATTGCGATGCAGGAGGGGAAGCTCAGCGAGGCGGCGCAGCAAAGCAACCACGCAGACTATGAGCAGGCTGTGGAGCGCAGAAATCGTCTTCTCGAGTACGCGCAGAACCGCGCAAAACGAACCACCGTCATCGATGACCAGTCCGCCACGCTCTTCTCCCCACAAAGCGCGTGGATGTCCCCCGGCGAACGCAAGGCCGCCGAAAAGACCGCTGCTGAGAGGGAGCGACAGCAGAACATCGAGTTGATGCACCGCCAGCGCGGCGCCTACCAGGTGCACATGGAATTCGTCGCACAGAACCTCCCTCTGGGCTCGCGCAAGGAAAATGCCGGTGCCGCCGCTGCGAGCGGGGAGGCGGCGCAGGAGGACGCGGAGGCGGCAGCTGAGGAGAGCGACACCGACATCGACCTGGTTGCCACCGGCGCAGAGCCGCTGCCGTCGCTTTTACAGAAAATCTGGTACAGCCCCGACGGTGCGCTGGTGGAGGCGGCCTCGAAGCCGAAAAAGGCGAAACACGGCGATACCCAGAGCCACCCAGACGCGAATATGCCTACGCAGGAGGGGTCGTCGGTGCCGCTCACCTCGCAGCCGACGCAGCGCCGCTTCGACGAGGTCTCGCGGCGGGTGCAGCAGGCGTACTTTGAAGACGACGTGGAGGTGTTCGAGGAGGTGGCGGGCGAGAAGGACCGGGAGCAGCTTGTCTTCGCACCACAGGCCCTGCTTGAGGAGGAGGACGAGGACGCCGGGCGGGAGGACTTCGATGACGGCGCCGCGTCTGCGAGCCCGCCCGTGGTGCAGCCGCCGTCCCTCGAAAGCAGCGCGCGTTTCGCTGTCACGCCGGCGATGCGCAGCACGGACGACGGCGTGTGCTTGTCCATGCACCAGCCGTGGGCCAGTCTGCTCGTGGCGGGCATCAAGCGGCACGAGGGGCGGGTGTGGCAGACAAACTACCGCGGCCGACTGTGGATCCACGCCGCTGCGGCGCAGCCAACAGATGTGGAGGAGGTGGAGGCACACTACGCACAGTTTATGGCTCCTGGGCAGGTGTTTCCGCGAAACTACCCCACCAAGGTGCTCATAGGCTACGTGTATGTCACGGACTGCATGGACCGCGAGAGGTACGAGGCTGCCTTCGCCCCTGAGGAGCGGCAGGAGGGGTCGCCCTTCACCTTCATCTGCGCAGAGGCAAAGGCGCTGTTGTTCCCGCTGCCCATGACAGGCAACCACAAACTCTTTACCTTGGAGCACCGCGTCCTCACCGCCGCAAAGAAGCAGCTTTGCGAGATCGAGTAAGCGCGCTGCAATCGACAAACGCTTTTTTTTTCTTTGTGTGTGTTCTGTTGACGTTTCAGCTCTTTCAGTACTGTCGTCAGAGAGGTCGCGGGCAAGTGTGACGGTGGTGTCTGCATAGGTACGCATCTCATGCGGCACTGAGACAGTATCGAATGGAGAATGAAGAGGAAGAGAGAAAGAGAGCATCCCTTATTGCATTTACCATTTTATATTTTACCAATAAGAAAAGGATTCTAGATCACCGATTATGGTGGTACAAAAGGCTTCGCACGGATTATAAGAAAAAGTAAAACTGCATTTTAAGAAATAGCAGTTGCGTTTCGCGTTTTCAGGCGTCACTTCGGTCGTATCGCTTTAGCACTTCATTCAACATGTCGACGCCGTCCGTTAAGACCAACACAGAAGAGTTCGTGTCTGAGCTCGAGATCTTTACTAATTAAAATGTGCCAATTTTACTCTTTTCGCTATCTTTGTCCATCTTTTACTTTTTTGTGGTTTACAACCCTTGCCCTGTGGCTCATATCTCTACACTTTCTGTTCTCTAGGGGCGCTCAGAAGCACACACACACTCGCACATACTTGCACATACCTGCACAAGCTTGCCTTGGCTGATGAGGCAAGAGCAAACTGCTGCGCGCAACAACAACAGAAAAAAAAAAAAAACATCAACAAAAGAGGTTGATAAAAGCATTCAGCAGTACTGCGTACCGCTACTAGACGGCCACAGCCACCTAAACGCATCAATATAACTCTGATACTCTCGTTGTATTTGCCTTGTTGCCGTCCATATGCCCAAGCGTGCACGTGAAGATGGTGTCGCACCAAGCTCAGGGGAGGCATCGGCGGCGCCGGTTACGAGCGGCAATGGCGGCATCTCGGGTGCTGACGGAGACGCACTGTACGCGTTCGATCCTCTCGGAAGAGACTCGTCCTTGAGCAGCGCCACCGCATCCTCGTCCTCGGAGAGCGACAGCGACGGCGAGGAGGCGTCGAAGCGGCTGCTGCTCTTTGCGAAGGCGAGCGCCGCCACAAAGGCGCAGTCGAGCGTCGCAGGCCACTCAACGACGACGGCAGCGATGGCTGACGGTCCCGCTGCTGTGCTGAGACAAGCAAGTCTTGGCGGCCCTGGCAGCCCGGCCAGCAGTGCTGCGACAGCACTGACAGCGTTCAATGCGGAGTTGCTCAAGCCTGTGACAGAGTCCACCGCCCTCACCGTCGTGAACGCCGAGGACGAATCGGCGGATGTGCTGGCTAAAATTGTGTCTCGCAAGGTGCCGCCGCCACCGCCCGGTGACTCCAAGAAGCTGCGGCAGCTGGCGTACGTGAACCACAGCGAGATGCACTACCTTCCCATCCGCAAAGACTTCTATGTGGTGCCGCCGGACATGAAGGACCTGACACAAGAGGAGATGCGTGCATTAATGCGGGAGCTGGATGGCGCTAAGGTGCAAGGGCACGACCTGCCTCGCCCCATGCGCTCGTGGCACGGCACTGGGCTGCCAGACAAAGTGCTCGAGGTGCTGGAGCACCACGAATACAAGGCACCGTTTGCAGTGCAGTCTCTCGGCGCACCGGCGCTGATGGCTGGGCGTGATTTGCTGGTGACAGCCAAGACCGGATCGGGCAAGACACTGTGCTACGCGCTCCCCATCATCCGTCACTGCGCCGACCAACCGCGTTGTGAGAAGGGAGAGGGGCCGGTGGGACTGGTCTTGGTGCCGACCCAGGAACTAGCTGTGCAGGTCTTTGCTTTATTGAAGGAGCTTGGCGACGTCTGCGGGCTGCGCAGCGTTGCCTCGTACGGCAGCACCGCGTTGTCCGACAATATCCGCCTAGTGAAAAGCGGCTGTGAGTTGATGGTGGCCACCCCGGGCCGCCTGCTGGACCTCCTTACCGTGAATGGCGGAAGAACGATGTCGCTGTCGCGCGTGTCCTTTGTGGTCGTTGACGAGGCAGATCGCCTCTTCGACAGCGGTTTCATGGAGCACGTCTCGGCGTTCTTGAAGAACATCCGCCCCGACCGGGTGGTGGGGATGATCAGCGCGACCATGCCGAAGGAGCTGCGCAACTCGGTCATGCAGCACCTGCACAACCCCGTCATCATCTCTGTTGGCGGGAAGCCCACTCCGGCCTCCAACGTGGAGCAGCAATTCTTCTTCTTCGACGAGGACGTGTACGACGCGAACAAGCTAAAGACGGAGATGACACCGCGGCTGGTGCGGCTGCTAGCGCTGCTGGGTGACGAGGGCGGCGACGGTCAGAACTTGATCCTCGTCTTCACCCAGCGCAAGGAGGAGGTGGACGAGCTGGTGGGGCAGCTCACCACGCTCGGCTACGCGAACCGCGTGGCGTCTCTCTACAGCGGCATGGACCCAATCGATCGCGAGTTTGCCCTCGAGCACTTCGCACCGGGCAAGCAGTTCATCCTCATTGCGACCGCGGTGGCAGAGCGCGGGCTAGACATTCCCTACCTCGGCCTCGTCGTCAACTACCGCCTCCCCAACCACTACGAGGCCTACGTCCATCGCATCGGCCGCACCGGACGTGCGGGACGCAGCGGCCGCGCCGTGAGTTTCTTTACGCGAGGCAAAGACGACGACTTTGCGCCGGAGCTGGTGGAGGGGCTTGAGCGCGCGGAGCAGCACATCCCGGAGGAGCTTTACGAAATAGCGGAGAAGGTCCGGACGCTGCGGAAGTCCGGCGAGGCGCGGTACAACAGCGGATTTTTTCGCGGCTACCGCGACGCCAAGGCGCAACGATTCACCGACCGCAATCAGAAACAGCAGGTGCGTGAGGCCGCCCGTGCGGCGGGTTATGAGGAGTTCCTGAGCTCGTCGTCGTCGGAGAACGACTCTGACGTGGAGAGCGACGAGAACGCCGACATCACCGTTGTGCCGGTGCAGTCGAAGGCGCAGGCGGCTGCCGAGGAGGCCGACGCGCGAAACGCTACAGCGCTCACGTTGCATCGCGGGACGTCTGCTGGGGCCCTCGCCTTGTCGTCTGCACAGGAGGACCGAATTGCCAAGGCGCTGAAGTTCGCGGAGAAGACGACGGCGGCAGCAACCCTCGCCGCCGACAGCACCGCGGTGGTGCGCTTCCAGAGCGAGTATCCCGTGAACGACCTGCCGGATGTTGTCCGCGGCAAGCTGCAGAGCGGTGCCTTTATGAAGTCTGTTGGCGAGGAGACGGAGACGGCGCTGGTGCGCAAGGGCGTGTACTTCGATCCGCGCTACAAGCACTCGCGTCGTATGAAGGAGGGGGAGCGGCCCCTCTACTTGCTGATTGTGGGCAAGTCCATGGAGGCTGTGCGGGCAGCGCGGAACAAGCTGGACGAGATGAAGGCGGAGCTGCTGAGCAAGCAGACAAAAGCAGGTTCTGTCACCGGCGCCACGCTGTAGAGAAGGGGAGCGACTGGCCATCTACTTCCCGCTGGTGTGCGCACACGTTCCCCTATGGTTATTATTGGATACCGCCATCAATGTCTCGGGAATTCCACCAGCTTCCTTTTTTTAAAATTCTGATACTGGGAGTCGATACGCCTCTGTTTAATGTGGGTCGACGATGAGCATAAAACGACAAACAAGAAGAAGTGAGTAAGACGACTGCGAGCATGAGAATACACCACCGCATGCAAGAAGCGCAATGCTTTTTTTTTTTTATTACTAATTGCCGCAGTGAATGCCGCCAAACATAACAACAACAGCATCAACAAAACATTAAGAACCAGCGTATCAACTCTGTAAAGCTCGCTTTCTGTGGTAGTGTGTGTCCACGCACGTGTGAAAAGGAAGGAGGCCTTCGTGTTCGCTGTGTTGGCTGCTGATTGTCTTTCTGATCACGTTTCTATACATCCCATGCACGCTCTTGACTTTCCTTAGTTTGCTGTTGTCTCCACTTCCAATTCTTTTCCAATGACTTTGCCGCCCCCTCCGCAATAATTTCTGATGGCTCATCGCTTCCTTTTTCGGGTGCTTTTTTTTTATTCTGTCCTATATCTTTGTCTTTCCCACTCGCGAAAGGTCGTGCGCAACTGTCGCGCTTCAAAGCTGCTCAATACTGTCGCACGCTCGTCGTGTCCGTCAACGGGCGACTGAGCGGAGCAAAGAAACCCCCGAGGGCAGGATTGTACGTACTTTTCTGGGGCCGTCTTTACCGTTTAATCAAAGCTTCCTAAATATCATCATCAAGCTTCGTTGAGCACTGTTTTTCTTTTTTCCTTTGGTGAATCGCGCAACGTCAACTTTTCTCACAATGTCGCTCGCTATGTTTTCGCAGAACTCGCTGGCCGCGGTGGTGCGCAACCTGCGCAGCGCGCCAGGCGGCACGGAGGAGGAGGCGATGGACCGGTACATCGTTGATACAAAGAACGAGGTCAACAACGCCGACTCGCGTGTGAAGATGGTGGCAATTCAGAAGGCCACATACTTTCACATGCTGGGCTACAGCTCGCAGTACGCGAACTTTCGCGTTGTGGAGATGATGGCCAGCCCCGTGTTCCTGCACAAGCGCGTTGCTTACCTGGCGGCGTGCCTCACCTTCACGGAGGAGACTGATGTCATCCCGCTCATGACCGCCTCCCTCAAGCGCGACCTCAGCAGCGGGAATCAATTCGAAGTGGGGTTGGCGCTCTACTGCATCGCCTCCATCTGCACCTCTGACATGGCGCAGGACGTCGTGGCGGATGTGGTCAACCTCCTGAGCCACCCCAGATCCTACGTGCGCAAGAAGGCCACACTGAGTCTCTACCGCATTTTCCTCAGCTACCCAGAGTCGCTGCGTCTCACCTACGGGAAGCTGAAGGAGAAGTTGGAAGACAACAACGAGCGCGCTGACACCGACCCTGCCGTCCGCGGCGCCGTCGTGTGCGTCTTGTGCGAGCTCGCCCGGCGCAACCCGGCAAACTTCTTAGGACTGGCCGTCCCCTTCTACTCCCTCCTGTCATCTGTCCACAGCAACTGGACGTTGATTAAAATAGTGAAGGTTTTTGGCTATTTTGCACCGCTGGAGCCGCGCCTGGGCAAGAAGCTCGTGGAGCCGATCCTGAACCTGATCAAAACGACGAGCGCCAAGTCGGTGCAGTACGAGTGTCTGCTCGCAGTCGCCAATGGCATGAGTCGTGTTTCCTCACTGACTGCCTTAACCGTGGAGAAGGTCCGCACCTTTGTCGAGGACAGCGACCCGAATTTGAAGTTTATTGGACTCGAGGCACTTTCTCTCCTTGCGGCCTCGTCAGACAGTCGGAAGCTGCTGGCTGATCAGCGCGAGGTGGTCCTGCGCTGCCTGGACGATCCGGACAGCACCATCCGCCTGAAGGCGCTTCGTGTGCTGCAAGACCTAACCACGCGCAAGACCATCGTCTCGCACATCAACCACATGCTCGACCGCTGCGTGCGCACGCCGCCTGACGAGGCGTGGTCAAATGCGGTCATCCGCGCCATCATCGAAACGGCGCGGACGAACGACTACGAGTGGGTGCAGGACTTCGAGTGGTACCTTGGTGTGTTACTGGACCTCTGCGTGGTGGAGCTGACAGCCTACGCGCACGGCGAATTCATGGAGCAAGAGCTAGTGTGCATCCTCTCGCGTGTTAACGGGGTGCGGAGAGTTGGTGTGGAGGAGATGGCGCCGCTGCTGCGCGATGTGCGGCTGCTGAACTGCGACCGCGTGCACTCGTCGCAGTGGCGTATCCTCTGCGCTGCCGCGTTTGTGTGCGGGGAGTATCCGCACTGGGTGCCTGACATCACCGAGACGTGTTGCTGCCTTCTGGATGAGTCGATGACGTTGCTGCCTGCGGATGTGCAGCTGGCCTGCGTAGTGGCAGTGGGAAAGATGGCGGCCTATGTGCACCATCCGTGCGCGCGGCACACCGAGTTGGGCGGCGGGGAGGAGGACTGCCGCGGCCCAGACGAAGAGCCCCACGTGGTGCCGACGCTGGCGGAGCTGACGAAGCGCGTCTTGGTGCCCGAGGACGATGAAGAGGAGAAGGGGGACATCTCTCATAGCAGCCCAGCTGGTCCGCAGAGGGAAGCCGGGGCGGAAGTTGCAACGCGCCACCGCGGGCTTCTCCGCTTCTGCCACAGCGCCTACCCTAGCGTGTTGGAGCGCGCTCACCTCGTCCACTACCAAGTCGTCACGCATCCGGACATTGGCCCGAAGCTTTTTGAGGCGGAGCTGCAACCCGTCGCAGCGGGTGCGCAGGATGCGATTGAGGTGCCGGAAGACGTCGACCTGGACGCTGTTTTCTGTGAGAACGTGACGGCGCTGATGGACCTCAGCGGCAGCGACGACGGCGACGACGACGGCAGTGGTGCTGCGGTGAACGCAGATGACCTCGACTTCAGCATGGAGTACCGCATCGAGCAGCAGCGACGCACCGAGCAGGCGAGGCGGGAGGAGATGTCGGCCTACTACCTGCGCGACTCCGGCGACGCGGGCACGTTCGCGATGGACGAGGTGGCCTCCGCAGTCGCCGGGCTGCCGCGTTCCGCCACGCAAATCGGACGCGACAACGCCTCCTTCGCCACGGACGCGTCCGCACCCGCCCACCACTCCCGGCCGCGACGCCCGCAGAAGGTGCACAGCATCAATCGATTGCTGTCGAAGCCGGCCAACTACCAGGAGAAGAGGGCAACCAACTCTCGTCACCCCGACGCTCCGGAGGAGGACGAGGCAACGCGGAAGCTGCGCGGCATTGACGTCACACGGGCCCTCCGTGCCGGCGAGCGCCTGCCCGAGACGCTCTCCTACGCGCAGCTGCTGCGTCAGCAGGGAGGCGGCCCTCACGAAGCAGCGCACAGCCACGCCGACCAGCTGGCCGCTGCGCAGGCTGCGGAGCCGACAGCAGTAACTCTGTACGACACGCGTCCACTGCGGCTGCTGATCACGGTGACAAGTTGCAAGGTACGGAAGGACGGCGTTCACCTCGGCTGCACGGCGGAGTGCGTGAACGTCAGCAGCAGCAGCGTACTGCACG
The DNA here is from genome assembly GCA_030849845.1 of Crithidia brevicula. Classification (NCBI taxonomy): domain Eukaryota; phylum Euglenozoa; class Kinetoplastea; order Trypanosomatida; family Trypanosomatidae; genus Crithidia; species Crithidia brevicula. The sequence goes on along the minus strand of JASAOD010002014.1, from coordinate 281,195 downwards.
ACCTTCGCATGACGTTTGCCCCGTCCGACGCTTTCGCGGAGGGCAGCGTGCAGGTGCGTCTGGCGGACGCGAGGCAGCACGACGACGCGGATGTCCCAGAGCAGGCGGAGGCCGCCACGTCGGTATGCTTCACGGATAAAGTAAAAGGGGCTTCGACGGCGCGTGTGCAGATGGAGTTGACGCTGGCGCAGTTGCCGCCCTCATTCACCGACGCGTCGGTGCACTTCAGCTTGACGTGGACGGCAGAGCGCAAGCGCAACGAGGCAGCGCTGTCCTTCCCGCTGGAGTATCTCTACTTCACGAAGCCACTGCTTCCCAGCGCGGTGCCAACCTCGCAGGACTTTCTGGAGACGGTGTTGGGCAACGCGCTCGCCGCGGCCCCCATCGCTAGCGCCTTTGTGCCGTGCACCAAGACGGCCATCATGACGGGTGTTGCGGCGTGCATCTCACACCTGCGCCTCGGGCCCGTTGACGTCTTCAAGGACGCGGCGTCGTTGTACGGGTTGCTGCACGGCCGCAAGTCGGAGCTCTCCCGCACGCACGTGGCTGTCTTACTGCAAGAGCAGGAGGTGGATGGAGCAAGGGGAATGATGGTGACGGTGCGGTGCCACTACCCCGCTTTGAGCGAGGCACTTATCTTGAAGATGGCTGAAATCGTTACTGCCAGCTGACGGTGCAAAAGGAGGTGAGGCCTACCGAGATGTTTGTCTACGTGCGTGTATGCATTTGATTGCTTTCATTTTTCTCTTCTCGCCTTCTTATTTTTAAAAAGAAAAAAAAAAGAACACTTGTCTTGATCGTGATGGACGGGGTTGCTGTAATGGAGTCGGCGCTTACTTCAATAAACCCCTCAGGTTCGGACGACCTCGCAAGGCGGACGTTGACAACAGCTCGAACTGAAATGCAGAGCAGTTTAGAATGCCAATGTATCTGGAAAGGTGTCATTGTGCTTTCGCTGGCGATAAACTAGCGTGACCTACGAACCTGTACCACCGTGTGGGGGCTGATTAATGCGCCATGCATCTCCCCGAAGAGACGCAGTCTAACCCACACAAGTTTACGCGGTCTCTATTGCTTTCTGAGCCTTGAGAGTAAGTGCGTCTGTATGTCTCCGAGGTGCAATTAAAGCTTATCAACGCAGCTGCATTAGAAGGGACTTTTCACGCCAGTATGAAAGGTACACGATTAAAAGGTGAAAGAGCAACTTCAGTTTTCTGCTTTCCCTCAATGTTATTCCTGGTGCCTTCCCTTCGCTGTCTTCACCATCATGCGAGGGTGGGTTGTGTGTGTGTGTGTGTGTGTGTGTGTGTGTGCCTTCTCTCTATCATCCAGCTTTGCTTGCCTTCTTTCATCCCTCTCCACTTCAATTCTTTTGGTTTTTTTTTAAACATCATGCTACTTTACATGCGCTCCTTTCACTTGCATCAACGCGTTGTTTGTGCCTCTTCGGCTACGTCTTAGTATACGCAACCTGCTCTGTGTCTTCGCCGAGCGACACACAAACGCACACACACTCAACGTCCTCTCTCTAACTTTCATAACTCAGGCTTGACCTGGACTTTTATTGGTTTCCCTTTTAGGTGTGTGGGCTGTACGTCCGCTCTTCAACCGTGAGCACCACTGCTGTTTTATTTCTATTTGCTTATTTTTATATATGTGTTTTGAACGGTGTGCACCTTATTTTTCTACACGTTCGCCCTGTCGGATTCTTACCCAAAATCGGATTCAGCTCCTGCTACCCACTTGACTTTATTGAAACACTGCACGTCGTAGGTTGCTCGCGTGTCGCTCTTTGTGTTGACGGTCCGCTTCTCTTTATTTATCTGTTCGGAATTCTATTTCCCAACGTGTTTTCTCAGATTTGTAGTCTCTTTTTCTTGTTTGTTTGTTTCGTAGCGGTGCTACGCGGCACCACTACTAAACTCGACCGCAACGTTAGTCTGGTCTGCTCTCACGGCAATGATGGAACAGTCCAACTCGAGCGACGCTGCGTGTGCACCAGGCACGTCAGGGGGGTCTGCGCACTCGTCGCAGGGAGGTCCCTCCACACCAGCTGTCGATCGCGGTGCAATGGCAACTAGCGCACCTCAGGCCGCTCCCTCACTCCAACCAATCTCCGTCCCACGAGACGACAACCCTGACGACCCGCCGACAGAGTCGAAGAAGAAGAAGAAGGAAAAACGCGAGAAGAAGGAGAAGAAGACGCGTCCCCAAAACGCACTCTTCACACTGGCGGGCACCTTTGGCGGTGGCGCGTCGGTCAGCGCGAACGTGGTGGACCTGCGCGCGCTGGACGCCTCGCCGTTCCACGTCACCAGCAAGCGGAGCATCCACACGATGACCGACGAGGTGCCGCCAACGCAGATCCTCAATTTTCTTTTCCTCGGCAGCGTCAAGGATGCGCAGGACCCCGCCTTTCTCGCCAAACACCAGATCCGCTACATCATCAACGTGTCGCAGGAGGAGTACTGGTCGGTGGACAAGCACGTCCAGATCGTCACCTTCAAGGTCGACGACTCTGCCACGGCGGACATCGCCAGCCTCTTTCCACCCACCCGCAATCTCATTAACAACGTACGCGATCGCTACTACCGCAACGAGGCAGCGAAGAAGACGTCCCGGCCTGCGGTGCTGGTGCACTGCCAGAAGGGTCGCAGCCGCTCCGTCACCATCGTGCTGGCCTACCTCATCTACGTCAACGGGTGGTCCGTCGCGGAGGCCATGAAGTACGTGGCGGCACGCCGGCCCTGCGCCGAGCCGAACATCGGCTTCATGGAGGAGCTGCGCAAGCTGCAGGAGAGCCTCACAACGGATGACCGGACACGGCGATACAGCGAGCTGTGCTGGTTCATGCGCAACTTGGACGCCCAGACCTCCGAGGCGGAGGTGCGCGAGACATTTGAGAACCGTGTCGGAATGGTGCGTGACGTGGTGATGCTCACAGCACCCCCTAGCGGAGCCCCCACAGGGGAAGCGCAGGCTGCTCTGGAGGACGGCGGACGCGTGCCCGAGGCCGGCGTTTTCCCTTCCGCAGAGCGCGACGCGCCGCTTGTGTCGTTTTCCATGGACGACGAGAAAGGGGAGGAGGCGGGCACCAGCGCTGCGTGTTCCCGCACTGCTGAAGAGGTGGAGGGCGGCGCAGCGACGCACGAGTCCGCGCACATCCGCTCTCCGCACACCCCCACCCCATCTACTGGACGCATTGCTTTGTGCTTCGTCTTTCTCACTTGTCGCGAAGACATTCTCCGAGGCATCAAGAGTGGGCAGCTGCGCGGCGTGCTGGATCATCTGCGTCCGGCACCTGGCAAGCAGATCAAGTACGCAACTGGACCGAAGCTGCGCAAGCTGATGACGGAGCACCAATCGATGTCCACGAGCTTCGCGCAGGACATGGTGCAGTTCGACGGGCAGCTGCGGCGTGGGTCAGATGCAGCGGCGGGGGACGGCGACGACAGCGGCATCGACTCCAGAGCAGCGATGAAGGCGAGGGAGCTGTAGAGCGGACGGCACGGCGTCGTGGCCGGGCGGAAGACCTGCGGGTCGGTGGAACTATGTGCGTGTATAAGCAGTGAACACCTTAGCGCTTCACAGTTTTTGTTTTTCTCTTTCTCTCGTCCAACGTTCTCTTTCCTCTTTCTCACTTACCCTCTCTCTCTCTCTTCGTGCTTTTCCTACCTCTTTCTCTGCTCATTGGTGTAGCGCGCTCGGCGCTTCACCTTCATTTTTACTCGTAGGTACGACGGTGATCACCATTTTCACTTGCAAGGAACACGTTGACGCCACAGAAAGGCACTGCGCCTTTCCACATACTGGCAGCCTTTGCTTTAGTTTTCTAAGTTTTTGTTTTCAGTTCAATTTTTTTAAACCTTGTTTTATTTTTCATTTTCCTCCCGTTACCTCCTAAGCGCTCTATAAAAAAAAAAAAGATTAGTTTGTAAAATAAGTTGTGCGCTCATCAAGTTGGAGGTACTTCGCCGATTTTAGATGATGGCTGCGTTTCCTTAATGCAAAGAGATGTCGCCCTTGCAGCGAGAGACGAATCTAAGTGGCCTCGTTGTGTGTGTGTGTGTGTGTGTGTGTGTGTGTGTGTGTGTGTGTGTGTGTGTGTGTGTGTGTGCGTGTGTGTCTCCACGCTGGCGCATGTTTCGCGATAGCTATACAGTTATGTTCAGACAGTGTTGCGGACACATGCGCAGCCACAAAAGAGGGGAGAATAGGCTGCGGTGGGGTGCGTGGACACGAACTCCATTTATGCTCAAGGCTGTGGCAGCCACGTGCCTTTGGAGGCCGTCCTGCAACTACAACTCTTGTCTTTTGTGCCTCTCAGCTCTTTGTACCCTGCACTCGACATCTCTCTCTCTCTTTTTCTCTCTCTCTTTTTTTCTTTCCTACGCTCAGTTTAAAGGGCATTTGCACCGTAGACTTGGCGCCATCGCGATCCTCGTGAGCAATCAACCCTTAAAGGACTGGTTCTGTTGTCATAGGCAAAGGTTTCCCTTTGCTCTTTGAACCTATTATTTGCGTACCAAGAAAGGCAGTCACGAACTTGCGCAACAATATACATCCATCTATATATTAAGTGGTCCAACAAACCCTTAGGTATCTGTGGAATGGCATCACCACATTACTCGACGCCGTACTCGCAGCTGAGCTACCCCTCTTACACGCCCCTTTCCGTCGTGCCTGTAAAGGCGGGTGGGTCACCGGCGTGGAGTGAGGCGGATATGCAATTCTTGCGCGCAGCGGTGAAGCGTGACGTCGCACACCAACACGCTGCGGCTGCACCACAACCAGTACACCGCAAGGCCGCACATCACACGACGACTTCCGCATGGCCAACACCGGACACCGGCGCAGCGCTGCGAACGTCAACGGGGATGGCGGCGTTTTCGTCGCAGTCGACTCGCACCAACGCACCGGTGTACGCCCCGCCGCCCACCGCGACAGCTATGCCGCCGCCAACTCTAATCTCGGCTATGCATTACAGTGATATAGACCGAGTGAGCGCAAGCTCTGTGGCTGCCAGGCCGATGCGGCCCTCGCCTTCCCCGGCTGCGGTGGCCTTCGCGCCGGGTGCGGCTGTGGTGGGAGGCACAGAGGTCGACGTGCAGTCCGACATTGTATGCGCAGCGGAGGCGGCACCGTACTTGTGTGCCTTCCAGGAGGAGTGTCAGTCTCTGTTGGCGATGCTGGGTGCACCACCAACGGCGTCGCGGTCTGAGGCAGCCGCGGTGCCTGCCGCTTTGCCGCCCCCACCGCGCCACCGCCCCACTCCGCTCTCATACAACACACCAGCCGGAGGCTCTTACTTCTCTCCTGCAGTGCCGATGTCTGCTATGCACACCGCAACGGGCTTTAGCAGCTTGGCGGCGCCGCTGCGTTCGGTGCCATCACCGCCCGCAGCGACGATGACGGCTGCTGCTGCTGCTGCTGCTGCTCCTGGCGTGTCGCCTTCACCTTCGCCAATGTCGTCCACCCACTGCTCGTCTGCGTCAGCGATAGCACCCACGCCTCCACCACCACCTCCTTCTCAACCTGTTGAGACAGCGGCGGCTGCAACCGCAGTAACAGCCTCACCGCCAACCTCAACGACCTACGCGCAACTGCTGCAGGAGATGGACGAGCTTGAGTCGTTTCTTCAGCAGGAGGACAGTGTGGAGGGTTCATCGCAGCCGCAGCAGATGAGGCAGCTGTCACAATCCGAGCCCTCTGGGAACAGGCACGCGTCCAAGTCAGCAGCATCGGCCGGTATGCCCGTTGACTCGCAGAAGGCCACACCAGAGAAGCAAACACGGCCATGCCGGTCATCGGCGTCTCACATTTCCCCGGCCACCGCGGAAGTTGTCACGCACTCGCAAGGTCTCTTTTGGACGTCTCAGCTGCTGCGGTGGGTCGTGTTTCTGGTGGAGCGGAAGCAGAGTCTTCTGCGCCGCATCCAGTCCTTCGAGAACGCGAGGGCCCCACAGCGCCGAGGTGCCGCCATTGACGTGGCCACAGACGCCTCAGCGGACAAGTCGGCAGCCGTGAGAGTATCAGACGGTGTGTTGCGGCTGCTGCGGTCGCTGGACCCTTCCACGAGTGACGTGGGTGAATGGACGTCAGGGCAGCAGCGGCAGGTGTGCACGCGCATGGCGAACCTCCTTGCTGAGCTGACGTCGTCCGAGGAGGCCGTCGTGGCGGACTTACTCAACGATGCAGCGGCCGGCGCCACCATGGAGCGCGAGGGAGTGGCGCCTCCGTCTTCCTCATCTCCGCCACCACCGCCAGTAACACTGGCAGCAGCAGGTGCTCCAGTGGTGGGCCTTCCCTCGGAGTACCGCCGGGACATGTTAGAGACCATCGCGCTGCTGGAAAAGATATCCGACGAAAATCGCGCGCTGAAATTGCAGGTGGCACAGACGCAGGAGCTGCTGAAATCTCTCCGCGACGAGGCCACGGGCGAGCGCGACGCAAAGAGGGAGGTGGCACAGCACTTTGAACGCGTGGCTGCGCGGAACAGCGAGCTCGCTGCGCAGCTGCGTGACGTAGAGGCAAAGTTACGGGAGGCTGAGACAAGAGAGCAGCCAACTGCTCAGGACGACGTCCTTCGGGGTCAGTTTGAGCGGCAAACGCTTCACCTACGCGAGGTCAGGCGAGAGCTGGACGGCAGCAAGGACGAGTGCGACGGCCTCCGACGGACAGTGCTGCAGCTTCGGGACGCGTTGGTGCGGCACCGCGCCGTCATCGACCTGCTCACGCGGCGCCGGCGCGCGCGGCAGAGAGGTGCGCCGTCGTCGGGATCGCGGCCATCGGGCAGTCGACAGGAGAGTCCGCGGCAGGAGAGCCCGCCGATGCAGCTCATTGAGGATATTCTCTCTGGCGTCCGCGACGCACCTTCATCCCACTCCTCGACGCTCCTGTCCCACACAGAGGACGACAAGGAGGAGAAGGCGTACGACGTCAGCGACTATGGCTCGAGCGACGCCTATGGTGTTTGAGGAGCGTATGTTGCAATGTGTGTGTGGGGAGCCGACGTGCCGCTGCACAGCAAAAGCACTGCCCGTATTACCTCTTGCAATCCCGCTCTCTCCGTCGACGAGACTGACTGAACGGCGCGCCAGTTTGTAGAAACAAAAAAGGAGCATTCAGCACCGATGTCAAAAGTTACATGATCTATCTCTTTGGGTTGTATATAGACGCACCCACATTCACGCATCCATGCAGCGTATCGTGTATTTAAAGCTCGAATTCATGGCAGTGCGCGCGAAGCTGTACATGCGCTTCTTTCTTTCGTTTTCTGCTTTGGATCGGAAGCAGTGAGGTTGCCCACGCACACAGGCAATGGACTCTGGAGGTGTCATGTCTACGATTTGTATTTCTTTCTGCATCGTAATATGGCACAATCGGTGCTTCACATGAGCTCTGTATCCTTGAGCTCCTGCTTCTTTTTTTTTTTTCTCTCTCTTTCTCCATCTTTTCGTCAGGATGCGCTTGTTTCTCCTCGTACCTTTCTGTGCTCCCATTCTCCCTTTTCCGCCTTTATTCCTCGAAACCAACAATACTGAACAAACAAACAACAAAACAAATGCGCTCGACGCCACAGTAGAGAAAGTGCCACGACACTAACAGCAGGTGAGCGCGTAAAAGGTTGTGTGTGGTTGTGTGTAGCATTGAGAACACAGCTTTTGCACTTCAGCTGGTTTCAGCACTTCTGCTAAAACAAAAGTATATTTTTAAAGATAAAAAAGGGCTTCTCTTTACAAAGCGCAGGCCTGATAGGATGCTGCGTGTCACCTCCTCAACGCTGGCGCGGAGCTTCCGCGTCAACCTTAAGTATCCCTCGATGGTCTCCTACAACAAACTGCCGTGGGAGGTCATCAACCACGAGTCCACGCAGCTCCACCTTCACCTTGCCCCGAATTACGAGCAGCTGATGGCGCTGGCGGCGGTCACGAATGTGCCGCAGCTGACGGTGCAGGCCCATCTGGCCGTGCCCGAGGCTGAGCAGCTCCGTATGCTGCCCGGGGTGCTCTATTTCATTGGCGGCCCCGCAGGAGCAGCGGCACCACCGGGGTTCACGCCACACACGGTGGCCGACCCGTCGGCGCTGCAGTACTACGGCCGCCTTCACCACACCGTTGCCCCGATCCGGCGGGTGGAGATGTGCACGTCGGCGGACCTGCGTCTTCTGTGTCTGGCCCTGCACTTCGAGGGCGTGTTGGCGAACACGACGGAGACGTCCTCCCTCCAGCAGGCCAGCAGTGCCTCGCCAGACGGTGCCTTTTCGTTGTTTTACTATTTCCGCCCGAATCGCCCAGCGAATGAACTGACGAGGCCCTTTGAGCGCTTTTACCAGCACCGCCCCTCGCTGACGTCGCTGAACGTGCTCGGCAGCAATGGTGCAGCGTCCTCGGGATGGAAGCCGGTGCTGCAGCCACCGAAGCGGACAGGAGAGAAGGCACTTTTGACCCCAGCCGAACCATACCGTCCCCCTCAGAACTATCTCATGGGTCTTGCGGAGCGTCTCGCTGTGCGACCAGGCGACGCGTTTGGCCGCCGCTCTCTGATGTGGGGGACGTGGTTCTGAGCTTGCACATCACATAAACCTAATCACAGACACACATTTATGGAGGGGTGCTCTAGGTGGTTTTCATACTGCATCGCGCCGTGTTGCAGATCGTCCGAGGGCTGTGCTGTGTCTGGTGGTGTTGGAGGTTTGTGAACTCTTTGTTTTGAGAGTCAGCGTATGGTGGGGCGCCAAAAGAGATGAAGCATTGTGAACGTGGCGGGTGCAAGCTTGAGGTTGTCTCTCTTCACTGCTATGTTCTTTTCCGTTTGACATGAACACGCACTAGCTCTGCGCAATTTGGTTCACATATCCTCTAAGCTTTCCTGGTCTGTTAGACTTTTTTGTGTTTTGTTTTTCTGGATCTCGAATTGTTTACACAAATAATGCAGAATCTTTTTTTTTTTTTGTGAAGGCGACTCGAGGACCTCACGATGTTGGCGCAACGGTGACCACACAACCCCGCAAGCTCACATGCATTGCTTCATGTTTGTGTCTCCCGATAACAACTGCTATGGTGACACACAGCAATCGCAGCGGTGCTCAAGCTCACGCTGCTTCGCAGAACCTAGTGCCTTTATCAGCATTGATCTGTTTCTGTTCCTGTAACACGAAGCTGCCGACTTTCAAATGAAAGAAAAAAAAAGAGAAAACCATGCTTTGCCATTACACTTGCCTTCTACGTCAATACTTTCTCTTCTTCTTTCTTACCTCCGCTGTTCTCTCTGTTCTTTCTCTTCTATTTGTGCGCGCATCCGTTTCACGAATGCATACCAATCGTCGTCTCAAATGTATTAGGTGGTGTGGATAGTGAACTACAGGAGAGAACTCTTTCGACTTAAACGCAGCACAGGTGCAGATTGCGTTGCTACCACCACATACACACACACACACACATCACTTGACGATTCATCGCCAAAATTCTTCTGGTTCCCCACTTTTTTTCCAAAGCGGGCTTTAGGTTTTTGAAACTCTCACCTTTTCTTTGCTCGATTCCGACAGAGCAACCGCACGCATTAGATATTTTTCCTTTCCCCCTTTTGTTTTGTGCTTAGAACTCTAGACTCTGTTTCTACTTTATTTTTATTTTTCTTTACCTCATTGAATTTGTTGAAGGGCAAAGACGAAGACGCTAGGGGGCTTTTTTTTTTCATCCCACGCAATACAAACCGCTCTTTGTTAATTCACAGTATATTTACACACGTACATAGAGCTGTGATTTAGTGTTCTGACAGCTGTTCGCTCTACCTCATTCCGAAAATCCATACCTGCCCACCCTGTCTCTCTCTCTCTCTGTGGCAGCACACGATGTTGTCCATGTTCAAGGACAAGAAGGGCTTCTCGGTGCTCTTCAGGGACGCTGAGAAGGACGCTTCGATTGTCTCACGGGACATCGACGCCAGTGTGCGCCGTTCCAGCCGCGCCTCCGGCACAGTAGCCCGTCACACGGGAGGCTCCGATCTTGCCCAGCTGCAGTGCCAGCGCTGCTCAAAGCGTTTCTCCGCACTGGAGGATGCTCCAACAGAGGAGCGGTCGTGCTGCCGCCGCTGCGGATACCCGACCTGTCCCCAGTGCCGTGAAGCCGCTGCCGGCACTCCACCGTGGGTGTGCTGCGTCTGCGATGGCTCCAAGTCCTTCATGTGGCTGCTCGAGAGAACAAAGATGGGGCCGCGACTTGTGTCAAAGATTGCGGAGTACTGCGACCCACGCGGGCAGCGGTTGATGCGGTCGATGTTCCGCTTCACGCTGCAGCAGTACCGCGCCGTCTCCTCGCCGCGGCCGTCGCTGGCCATCGCCGCAGGGGGACGCGCGAGTGGCAGCCGGGCGGGCAGCGGCGGCGCGTCGACGACGTCACGCCCCACCACCTCACACACACCGCCTGCCCCCATCGCCCCGTCCTCCAAATCGCGGACTTCGGGGGAGCGCGGCGCTGGCAGCACCGGCCTCAGCGCCGTCCTATCAAGCCACAGCAACGTGCATCGGCCCTCACCGTACTCGCACCCGAAGCACGCCTCTCTCCTGCGATCTGTCGGGCGGCTCAGCGGACCTGCGGTAGACGGGAAGGAGAACGCGCCGGCGTGGGGCGAGGAGGCGGCGCAGCTGAGCGAGTCCCCGAAGCGGCCTCACGGATCGGAGGCGCTGCGCCGCGACGATGTGATGTGCGTGGTGGAGTACTCGCCGGCACCGGACCGGCAAGTAGTGAAGGCTGAGACGACGGTTGGCAAGGGCGGCAACTTCGATGATGTGTCGCCTCTCTCAGCCCCACCGTCTCACCTCTTAGGAGGGGAGGACCGTTGCACCGCCGTGCAGGACATCTACCGAGCCAGCGACACCTCCATTCTCAGCCGACAGACCCTGACGATGGCCAGTACAGGAGAGGAGGTCAGCGCGTCGCCGCACGTGCGACCGAGCGGGCGAGCCGCCTTCCAGCGAGAGGCGCCGCGCCAACTGCCGCCCAACGCCACGGCCGCTACCAACAGCAGCCACAGCGACCTCATCTTGCCCACTGTTGGTGAGCCAGATGCGGTGCCGCTGAATTTGGACGCAACGGCCATGTCGATCACCCCGCCCGGTCAGCCGTGCCGCCTGGGACGCAGCCTGAGCCGAGCTTCGAGCGGGTCCGGCCGAAGCGAGAGCCCGGCCCCGCGCTTCCCCAGCTTTGCGCAGTTTCTTGATGATCAGGCAGCCGTCGGTGCGGGTCAGACGCAGCTGCCGCGAGAGTCGGACGTGCTTGTCACCGTGTCCTCCGATTCCTCCGAGGAGGGCGAGCGTAACTCCAACGTGGTGGAGCTGGGCGGCACACGCAGCAGCCGCTTCACCGTGAAGAGCAACAAGGGCGGTTTGTGCACGCCACGCGGCACGCAGCCGCGCACACCGCCCTCCGCACGTGAGTCGTCAAGTCGTCGCAAGGAGCGCCGCATCAGCGGTCTCAGCGGCGACTACACACCCACCCGTGCCCTCGACCTATCCGATGCGCGGGCCACGACGCGCCACGGCAGCAGCAGCCGGCGCCGCACCACACGCGGCAGTCTTCTCGAGATGCACGCCCCTCACCTGTATGGAAGTGGCGGCGGCGGCACGGGTCGGCGTAGTGGGCAGATCGGCGACTCCCCCTTCGTCTACGACCTCCCGAGCCACTTCAGCAGCCACAGCGGTGCGAAGGTGCTCTCTGCTCGCGGACAGGTGCGACGCCCACACGCCCAGCTGACCACGCGCACTGCCGGCCGTGCGCTGGGCGGCGGCGGTGGCAGCGGTGTGAGCGTGCACGAGCAGCGCGTGCGCCTCGCCCGGCAGAACTCGCGGACGACCACGCCACTGCAGCGAACGGCTTCCCGCAACGGGGCCTTACAGCGAGTCCCCTCCGGCACCCGCACGTTGGCGCGCACGAACTCCTCCAACGCGCAGTTCGCGCGGAAGAACTCGTCCACGGCGCCGGGGTCGGGCTTCGGCCGCATGCACAGCGGCACGCGGCAGCTCACACGAACACCGTCCTCGCGCACGCGTCTTGTTGGGGTGCCGGCCAGTCCAAATCCCCGCGGCCATCCTTTGCAGCGCACGGAGTCCACGAAGCTCGTCCGCACCGCGTCCGCCACCTTTGGCCTGCCGCAGCGCCGCGCGGAGACACCGGTGTCTGCGTCTAATGCAGCAACTTTAGAGCGGACGCACTCACACTACGGCCTCGCGGGTCGGACCTCCCCGCTGAAGCGTACGGCGTCGCACACAAACCTAAGCGGCCCATCACCCTTCTGCCGCCTGAACTCCGTAACGGCCTTTACACGGTCGGCGACGGCCACCGCCGGCTTCACACGCACAAACTCCGCCACCGTCTTTGGGCGATCTGCGCATGCCAGTGGCGAAGGCGGCGATGCTGCCGGCCATCATGGTAGCATCGATGCGGCACGCCACCTACACGGCGCGTCCTCCAGCGGCTTTGCACGCACCGCGACAGGGACGTATCTGGCCGGTGGTGATGCTCGCCTTCGCGCAGGTGCTTTCACCAGCCGTCCAGCAGCGCCACGGCCCATCTCCTACGCGCGGCGTCGCAATGCAGGCGGGAGCAGTGGCGCTGGCGGCCCTCGCAGCCTCTCTGCGCGCAAGAGGACGCCGGGTGGTCGCACAGGCGCGGCCACACCGCTGCAACGCACCGACACCGCCTCCCGCACTGCCACCACGACTAACACGGCTATCCCGGCCAGCGCGCGTCCCCCAACACCGACCGCGTTTGCGCGAACTGCGAGCGGTGTGCGCGCCTTCGAACGACAGCCCAGCGGAACGGCGCGGCAGGCGACGCACGCACCAGTCGCCGGTGGCCGCGCGCTGGTGGACCCGGCACCTGCGCTGGTCGGCGTTGCGCGCCGTAAGACACCTGCGGGAGCTGGCGGTCTGCGCCGCACTCCCTCCGCGATGTCGCGCACGAATTCAACGGCAGGTGCGGCGGCCGCTGCGACCCCTCGCACGCCCCGTCCGTACATCATCTCCAGCGTGTCGATAGCGGCCACCCCCGCACCACCACTACTCAGCAGCGGCGTCCACAGCGGTGTACGCCCGGTGCTGTCGTCCGGCACGTGCAGCCCAAAGACGCGCAGCACGCGGGACTCGCAGACGAGCGGCAGCGCCGGCACCACGCGCACGAGCGGTGGGGGTGGCACCTTCGGTTCCGTCTCGACGACGCCCGTGGTGAAGGCCCCGAATGGAGTGGCGCTGGCGGGTCGCACAAGTGTCCCGCGTCGCCGCCCGGAGGCTGCTACGACTGCGGCCTCCACCGCCGGACGTGGGAACGTTGCCTCTCCCAACAAGGCAAGGGCCGCCGCCTTCACCCGCTTGGGCACGGGAACGCGCAATGGGGCAGCAGCGCCGGCTGCTGGGATTGCTGGAGCGCCACGCGACGCGCGAAGCCGTACGGGATCTGCGCACCCACCGGCCGGCTTTGTGCGGACTAGTAGCCGCCCTATCGCGTAGTTTGTAGGCATCTGCAGTATTGATAACACCTTTTTGATTGTTTACCCTTGCTGTTTTGTAAATGGTGTGTGTTTGTGTGTGCTCGTGTTTTTTTTTTTTTTTTGGCGTGGCATTATTTTATTCTCTTATTTTTTCTATGATTACCGTCCGCTGTATCAACTAGACATTTCTTTATTTTTTAGATTCTTCCCTGTTTTTTCTTCTCTTTGTATATTGGTTATGTTTGAGCTTCGAAGTGCTCCTCTTTTTTTTTTTTTTTTTTATGCGTTGCTGCCATCTTTTCGGAACGCAAATGGAGAGGGAAAGAAACAGTAGCTGAGGAAGAATCAAAACGGCATTTACGTTTGACCAATCTTCCCGCTCTCCTCAAATTCTGCGTAAATACTTCTTGAAAAAAAGAAAAGAATGATTCGTTGGCTATGGATTGTGCAAGCAAGAGACGCTGCCGTTTTTCCATTTGTCTTTCTTTGCCTCTTTATTATTATTATCGCTTTCAGCACTAGATACTCTTTTTTGATGTGAGAAGGACTATTAAAAAAAAAAAAAATGTGTACCTTCAGCGTGTGTGTGTGTGTGTGTGATCGCTTGAGGCGGTTTGACTCGAGCTTCGAACGACTTTCTGCGCTGCATCGACAACACTGCGGCGGTCTGAGCTTTGCTTCTGGAGATCGAACTGAAGATCGTGGCGGTGCGTGACGTAGCTGCTCATCTCTGATGCAATGGCTTCTATGCGATAATGAAAAAAACAAGCGCGTTTGTACGGGTGTTTGTGTTTCTTTCCCCCTCTATCCTGCTGTCGCCGACGCGTGCGCGTTGTTGTGCTGGGTTTTTAAAGGTTCCTACCTTGCGTGTCGTCGCGTGGCTCTAAAGATGTCTTCTTTTCTTGTTTACAAAGTGCATCGTCTCTCTCTCTCCCTCCTCCAAACTCATCTACCTTTTAACGATTGAGAGAGTTCTCTGCTGCGTCCTAGACCGGTGCCAGCAAGCGAACACAACGAAGCAAACACGCACCACCAAGCGTCTTTCTCTCCGGCTCTATTTGGGATTTGCGAACATGTGGGGCTGCGCAGTGTCCGATGTGGGTGTGGTGCTAAATGTGCGGGTCGACGGCCCTGTCACAGACGCTGCGATGCTGCGCGGCGTGTCTGTCGACCGCACCGCCATGGACGCCTACGAAGCGAATCCGGAGGTGATGGTGGTCGATGCGATGGGCGGCCCAAAGCTGGACGCCGCCGCCGCTGCCTCCGGCCTCATTGCCACATCGAACGCCGGCATGCACCCGCCGTTGGCGGACTCGGACGCCGAGGCGATGGACCCGTCGCTCTTCTACCGCTGTACCCCAGCAGACTCTCAGGTGCGCCAGCGTGTCTTTCACTACTTGAACATTCTTCCCTTCGGCGTACAACGAGTGGCGAACGTGTTTGGTGTTGTTGGCCGGCACACCAACAAGGGGCTCGTGATTGGCGTCACCGAGGATGGGCTGTACCGCGTGTTGCCCTACCCTCAGGGAATGCCGCTGCAGCTGGAGCGCGTGCGCAGTGCCCCTCGGCTCTCCTACCGCAGTGACACTCCACTGAGTGCCGAGGTCGACCCGGCCTGCCTGCAGCGCATCCATCGTGAGTCGCACGGCCACCGCGCACATCAGCGCATGGCGATGTTCTTTCGCCGCGCCGGCGTTCGCTACGGCAGCGCCGTGCGGGAGTCGAGTTTGTTAAGCGCAGACAGCGCCATCGTGTCGGCCTCAGCGCTTGCCGCCTCGCCGCTGTCGTCGCGCCTGCTGCCGTCCACCGCCGCCGCCAACGTGGGCCCGTCGCTGCGTACCCCACGGCGTCCCAGCCGTTTGTTCCCCAGCCGCCTGTCCGCCTACGGCGCCACGTCGCCGCTCGGTGTGGCTCCAACGCACGGGACGACGTCCTTTCGAAGCAGCGCCTTCACACCGGCCCGGTCCCCCGCAGCCGCAGCACACACGCCCAGCGCGTCCGCCTCCGCAGCGGCGAGCCTGACGACCATCGCCCGAGCAAAGCGTGCGTCGGGCGATGAGGGGTCGGTCGGCAACAGCGGGGCGGTCATCTCGAGTTTAGGGAAGGTGGATGAGGCGCCAGAGCTGCTCTGCTCCCTGCGTGAGCTCCAACTGCCTCCGTCGCTCGCGCTGCACGGCCCTGTCCCGCCCCACCGCGTTGGCACCCGCGTTGTAGCTCGGCGCTTCGGCTGCGGCGATGTGCTGCACACGGGGCTCGTCCTCTCCGCCGCGTACGACGTCACGTACACCATTCGCTACGACGCCGATGGTGAGGTGGACGCTGGGGTGCTGCACAGCGACGTCCACGCACTGGGCGATGTCGAGGACGAAGGCAACACCAGCCGAGGCCGACGGCAGACCCGCGAGCGCCTGATCGAGCCGTGTCGTGTGCGGGACCACGTCATTGTGGAGGTGGCGCAGCGTGCGCACCGGGCGGTGGTGATGGCGGCCACCGGCAGCGGTCGATACAACCTTGCCGTTGTGGGTGCCCCTATCCCGCTGATCGAGGTGGAGTCGCGGCAGATCCACTCCGTGAAGCCCATTCTGTACGGCGCCATCTTCGCTCAGCCGCGACACCTGGCCCTCTTCCGCCGTCTAGACAGCACCGGCTGTGGACGCGTGAGTTGGAAAGATGTGCGGCACTTTGTGCTGTCCTCCGAGGGGTTTGGGCAGCCGCTGTCTTTCCAGCGCCTGGGTGAATTGCAGAGGGATATGCGCATTCGCAAACGAACTGTGGAGCCGCAGCTGCTGTCCAAGGTGCCGGTGCAAGAGGAGGAGCAGCAGCTCTCCTACCGTGACTTCGAGTACGTCTTGATGCGGGTGGAGAACACGTTGTAAGAGAGAGAGAGCTGCTATTCTCATCACCTGCTTCATCTGATTCGTCTTTCTTTCTCTTCCATCTCGATGTACACATCACACTGCCTTCAAAAAAAAAAAAGGTCTCAGCCATCACTCTTTGTCCCATCGTCTAAAAGAGTTGAAAAAGAAGCGTGGCCCTCTTTCTGTTTTTTTCTTTCTCTTATAGGTTCACTGCAGGCGGCTACCAAAGAGCTCGCTAAACGTCAGAAGTGAACAACGTCCGCTTTTTCATTTTCCCTTGCCTTTTTCTCCCCCGACTTTTGCGGCAGTCGCCGCAGACGTTGCACTGAAACGCTTCCTCTTCTACACGACAAGCACAACGGGAAACCATGCGCAAATAGATACATATATATATAAACATATTTATTTATTCTGTATTCTACCCGTCTGAGTAGAGAACGGCTCATAGAACACGAGATGCCGTCGTACATAACGACGTGGGAGAGACACGAGCGCCTACCCTAGTCCCGGCGCGCGATGGCAGCGCAATACTCGATAAAAATACTACCACGCTGCTCAATCTGTTTTCTTTTGTTCATGCTAGTCTTTCCCCTGCACACATTTCTTCTTCTCTCTTCTTCTTTAAAATTTAATATGCTTTGCAGACAGGGAAGTGCACGTGGACTGCCCGCATACAGTGACTATAAATTCGTCCTTGTGCAGGGTGTTGTTGTTGCCGTGGACAACCATCTCCGTTGCCGTCTCTTCCGTCTTGCTCCTGACTGGGAAGTGGAAGGGCGGAGTGTCGGGCATAAACAACTGTTGCAAATTGAACCTCGAAGGTGTTTTTGTTTTATTTTCTTCCCGCGACCACATACTATCCACTCAAATATATAGAATTCTCTCGCAGTTCTCGCGTTTATACACATTATTATTGTTGTTTTTATAGGCCTTGCCTTCCTCTGCTTTTACACACAACACTGACAACACACACATACACACACACAAAACATGATGGACCACAGCAGTGATGTCGCAGCACCGCTGGGCGAGGCGCAGACGTGCTCGCACTTTATCGCGACTGTCTCCGCGCGCGAGATGCCGGACAACAACAACGTGCAGATGTGCGTCCTTGGTGTCGGCTTCGACTGCGAAGGCGTTGTGGCGGAGGTGCTGCACCACCACATCTGTCAACGTCCGCGGCGGGTGTACTGCGTTGTCGTGCCAGAAAATGTGCCTCCGGGCAGTGTTGCACGGCTGGCCAAAGCGATTGAGCGCCACCTCCTGACGATACAGGTGAAGGGAGGTGCGTCTCACCCTCAGGCGGTGGGTGAAGCATACGGTGCATCTTCGTCGGCGACGTCATCCTCCGCGCACAACACACCGGCCGTGGCGGTTGTGGCCATTGAGGAAGGCACCGGCACAAAGGAGCGCTGCGCCGCTTTTCAGCGCGGTGCCGTTGTGCTGCTGACCAGCCGCTCCCTCTGCGCCGACTTGCTGCACCGCCGCCTGGCGGTGGAACTTGTTGGGGCGGCCATCCTCTTGCTGCCACACGCGTTGCTGGGAGCGGCGCGTGTGCACGACGCCTTGGCACCGCAAACCGCGTTTTGCGTGGAGCTGCTCCTGCGTAACGGCAAGATGAACAGTGCGGGGCTGACCAACACGGAGCGACACGCCCCGCCCCCCATCGTGGTCCTCTCGGATGCTCCGATGCTGATGCAGAGCCTCGTGCAGCGGCATCACATGGGCGCCGAGCGCTTCGTCCAGCAGCTGCACGTAGGGGATATCCAACTCTTCCCGCGCTTCCGCCTGGACTTCGTCCGCCACTTCGAAGCCCTCAGCCGCTGTGGTGGCCCGCGTGGGCGGCCGCTGGAGGTGGACCGTGTGGTGGCGCCGGTCTCTCCATCTGTCCTCGCCCTGGACGGCCTGTTGGCGAAGATCGTGGTGGAGACGCTGCAGGAGCTGCAACGTTTGGAGCAGCAGCAGCAGCTGCAGAGGGGGTCAGAGGTGGGTGGTGGGCTTCCGGGCCGAGGTTTCGGTGGCCGCAGCATCAGCGGTGGTGCGGGCCCACACGACTGGACGCCAGCGGCTCGTCGTGCTGCCGCTGCCGCCGACGCCGACGAGGACGTCAATGCGCTGCGCTTCATGCCGCGTGCGCGCTTCACTGCGTCGACGGTGAACGGCCATCTGGACTACAGCGGATATGCGCGCAGTGGCGCGTCGGCCACCACCTCAACAACCACCGCCCCCGGCGCGTCGTCGTACGTGCGAAGAGGCTGGCGGGCAGCAAAGGACGAGAAGGGCATTCTTTTCAGCGGCATCAGCGAGGCTGCGGCGCTTGCCATCGACTTCTCCGACCTCGACAGCGACCTGCGTGCGGTGGTGCGTCGGCACGAGTCGCAGTGGCCCTTCCGGCTCTTGACGGAGAGTCTCATCGATGTGCGACGCCTGCGACGGGCCACGCGAGGCACCGCCTACAGCTTCCTGCTGCATCTTGAGTCTGTGTTGGAAAAACGTCTGCCGCAGCGCAGTGTGTACGGCACGGGGGTACGGCCACCAGCCGCCCTCTGGACGCTGTCGTCGCACTTCAACGATGTCGTGACGGTCGCAACGCACCGCATCGGCACGGTGGTGTTTCGCAGCAGAGAGAGTGCGAACCCGGCGGTGCAGTCCTTCGCCTCGACTCGTGCAGGGGCCTCCGCGGCGGCAGTGGTGGTGGTGGACAGCAGCGACGACACCGACGAGGGTGAGGTGGGGGCGGTAGAGAAGAGGGCTGGTACAGCGTCCACGGCAGCAGCCGCAGCCGCTGCTTCCGTGCCGCAGCTCGTGCCCAACACCGAGGAGCAAGAAACAGATGTGGAGGTGGTGGTGCGACTTGTAATGAGCTGGTGCCGCACCATTCTCCGACGTCGTCAGTCGCGTAGTCGGCACACCGCCGCATCCACGACGGAAGAAACCACAAAAGAGGTGGAATGCAGTGCACAACCGCCTTCCTCTGCGCACACACGCAAACCGACTTCCTCTTCACCGTACCCGACATTGCTTTTGCTGACCTTTGGCGCTGGTGCGGTGGTGCGGTACACGGAGCGCCTCACGCACGACCGCGAGGCCTACCAGCAGCTTCAACTGCGTCGGTTCATGCAGATCTATCAAGCCAAGTACGGCGTGGAGCTGCAGGAGTACACAACGCAGCTGGCGAGCGCCGGCGACGGTGAGCTTGCGGCTGTGGAGCAGCAGCTGAGGACGACGCTGCTTGAGGCGGACAACCCTGATGACGTGTACAGCGAGGACGAGAAGGACAGCACAGAGGGCAGTGGCGGCAGCGGCGCAACGGCTGAGAAGGCCGACGGGGATGACGCAAGACAAGGAAGCGGCAGCACCAATCGCAGATGGCCGCTGTCAGAGCGAGGCGGAGCGTCCAGTCAGAGGTCGGGCGTGGGCACCACAGCAGCGTCCTCTGCTCCGGCAGACGCCTCGGCCTTGTATGGCGAGGGCAGCGCCAGTGCATTTCACCAGGCGCTGCTCACGCAGATGCCCCCGCTTGCAACGCACCCGTCAACGGACGGTGCTGGTGGCCGCAGCTCGGACAGTGTGTTGCAGAATACAACGGACACTTCCGCCGAGAGTGGAGGTGGGAAATCGGGCTCTACCGCCACGAAAGCGCCGGCCCTCACCCTCTCCGTGGAGCGCGTGCGTGCTGGGGCGGTCACCCTGCAAGCTACATGGCAGTGCACGCACGACACGTCCGCGTCCACTGCGTTGACGGAAGAAAGTGCGGATGACGGGCCACGAGTGCTGATTCTGGACGGCGGCCAGCTGTCGGCCACGGAGGTCACTATGTTGCTGGACGGCTCGCACGAGGCTCTCTCGTTCAGCGTCCCACCACACACATCAAGGCCGGCCTCTGACCAAGGGACGATGCCCGGCAACGCTGACGCTGCTCCGGAGCGTCGCCTCCACGTGGAGCGTGTCATCCTCTCCCGTCAGCAGCTGTCCATCCTTCGTCAGCTAGAGATGGCGCAGGACGTATTGCCCGCCTCGTGTGTGTGCGGCGTCAAGGTGCAGCTCATCACCACCACTTTAGCGGAGATCGATTTCAAGAAGACCGTACAGGCGGAGCAGATGGCCTTCGAAAGCCTCGCTCACACCAAGGCCACACTGACCGGGACGCTGCTGGTTGATCAGTCCTCGCTGCGGCAGACGGAAGAGGCGCTCGAGAGCGGATTGCAGGTGGCCCGGCGCCGCGGCATCCCCCGCAAGGGCACGGCGGTGGCCCGCGTTAATGGACGACACTACGGAGAGGTCGGCACGGACTGCGCGCCACCGCCCTGTATCATCTTTGACGAGCGCGAGTTCCGCTCTACGCTGCCCTACGACCTGTACAAGCGTGGCATGGACCTGGTCCCGCTGACGCTCACCACCGCCGACTACATCCTCTCCCCTACCTACGCGGTGGAGCGCAAGAGCCTGTCCGACTATCTGCAGTCGGTCATGTCGGGTCGCATCCAACACCAGTTCGCCGCGCTCTCGCGCAAATACGCGCGGCCGCTCTGCCTCGTTGAGTTTCATCGCGGCATTCCTTTTCGCATGCTCCAAAGCCGCATCTACGGCCGCACAGCGCGGCTCATGGCCAACTACCCGCGCGTGTGCTTTCTCTGGGCTCGCAGTCCCGCTCACGCTGCCGGGATGTTGGTCACGCTGAAGAAGTCCGTCGCGGTCGAGAACGTTGACCCAAGCGACGCCTCTCTGACGGGGAGTGCGATGGACCCTGGCAGTGCCGCGGAGGCGAGTGGGCTGGCGGCTACTGCGGCGGAGCGAGAAGCGGCCCACTACGCAGCTCGGGTGCTCTCCAGGTTCCCTGGCATTACGCATCAGAACGCACCGCGCGTAATGCAGCTCTGCGGGTCGCTCATTGGGCTTGCCACGATCTCGCTGGCCTCCTTGGCCACCGTCATGGAGGAAGAAGACGCCACGCGGTTGCACAGCTTTCTGCACGCGCCGTTTCACGAACGTGTTGAGTGAAGTGGCGGGCAGCGGGAGATACGGCACCCTTCTTTGGTGTTGTTCTCCGTGGTATTGATGCGCGTGCCGCGCCACCTCTCTCTTCTTCTTTGCTCCCCACTTGCGTCTGTCTTTCCACCCTTCTTTGGTTGTAGAATGCTACAGTGCCCTGTGTTGCCGCCCAGACAGTGCGACAGCAATAGCGCTTTTTTTTTTTTTTGTTTCTGTCCAGAACCAAAGGCAGCCGCAAAAAAAAAAAAAAAACCCTCTGAAATAATTCATGAATACGTGTTTTGCTTCTCGGTTCTCCTTCTTCATTACTATCGCTGCACAGTTCCCCTCTTGCCCCTGAGAGGTGCGTCAAGGCCACAGCTTCCGGCAGCTGCCGTTTGATATTATCTTCGGTCTTCTCCCTTCTCGGCTTTGCTCCTCAAGTAACGGACTTCCCGCGTTAAAATAACCCTAATAGTTGTGTTTGGAAAAGTTCTTTAAAGGGGAGGATGCAACGTCGCACATGATAAACTCACACACACACACAAAAAAAAAAAAAAAAGAAGAAGCTTATTCCCTCTCTCTCTCTCTTTCATTTCCCTTACCTCTTCCTCTCTTGGCGTTGTCCATTCTGTGGTGGTCACCGGTGACAGTGAAAGAAGTACGCCCTTGCCATCGACAACAGAAGCCAAATCAGTTTACCACGCGGCTCTTCCTTTTACCTATCTTTCTCTTTTATTTCTCTCTCTCTCTCTCTCACGCGCTGAGTCTGAAGTGCTCAACATGTCCACGCGTCGCTCAAAGGTGATACCCGGCCCGCTACTCTATCCGGAGAAGGCACCCGTCACAGCGAACGTGACAGCGCCTCCGCCGGCCAGCAACAACGCGAATGGTGCTGCCAGCGATGCGCCTGCGCTGAGGACGGCGACCACCGTCAACGTCGGCCTGCCGCGGCCGCGCCTCTTCCGTGTTGCCTCGCCCTCCACGGTGCTGCCGTCCGCCGCGGCGATGAGCGGGACGGAGCCCTTCTCGCCAGGCGTTAACGTCTACCGCGACGGCGGTGGCGCGGCCACGACAGCGTCCATCCTGCCCAAGACGCGCGTGTTGGTGGACCACCACGTGTCCAACACCGGAGCCGTGGTGCGGCTGGAGAGGGTGGACTACAGCAAGGCTATGCGGGCCTATCGCGTCTGCCGGCAGGAAGGGGGGATGCGGATGACGAGTCAGCTGCCCAGCAGCAGCAGCAGCAGCAGCGGTAGCGGTGGGACCGCATCCCCGTCAACGTCCACGAGTCTGCTGGGCTCCGCGGCGGCGACGACATTTGGTGGTGGTGGTGCGGCCCTGCCAGCGAGCAGTCCAACCGCTGCGACAGCAGCAGCATCGTCGTTTTCCACCGGCCTTAGTGGCGGGACGAACGGCCCTTCTCTCAGTCACAGTCCCGCGCCGTGGCGAGTGGTGCTCCTCCGCCTCTTCGGCGCGGCGGATATGGCGCTGCTGGCGATATTCGTGGCGTGCTTCCTCGTCGTCGTCTCACGCCTGCGCCTTACGCAGCAGTCTCAGAATTCAGACGGGAGGGGCAGCGGCGGTGGCGGTGGCCTGGCAGCTCCGTCGATGCCGGATCCCTTTGTGGCCTCCACGTCGTGGATCATGACGCTGCTGGCCAGCGTCGTCGCCCCCTTCGCACCCCACGCTGGCGCGTCCATCGCGTCGTGGCACGATCCACAACCACGCGTGGGCGCCGGCGGCTTCGGGACGGAAGACAAGTTTCGCAGCGCACTTGTCTCATCCCCCGAAGCCACTGCGGATGCTGCTGGTGCTGTTGCTGCGACCTCCTCCTACACCCAAGCAACGCATGCGGCGTCGCTGGACACCAGCGTGACCTTCGCGTTGCTCTTCTTTTCCGTTCTGCTGCTCGCCAAGCGGCTCAGCAGCGCCGTCACGCGGGTCTACGTGGAGGAGGTGCTCGTCATGCGCGGCGTGGGACTTCAGTTTTCCTCTTACGGCATCTTTAACACCCTTCGGTACAAGATCTTTATTGACTTGAAAATGCTCCGCTCTCTTGTCATCCACGACGGCTTCTTCCGCTATCAGCCGCTCTTCTACTTGTCCTCGTCGGTGGAGAACAGAGCGGAGCGCCTGGTGTACTTCCCTGACACGCTGCCTCGGCTGGCGGTGCTGCGGCCGGTCTTGAATGGAGTTCGCGGCGTGCTGTACGGGGAGCCTGAAGAGGGTCCGAGTCTGGCAGAGCTGGAGGAGCGCTGGAAAACGTCCCTGGGGGACATCTCGGAGGAGGAGCTGTTCACGGAGGACAGCTTCGCCGAAGATACCATGACGACGCCCGATGACGGCCGATCGTCTGACGGCACCGACGAGGAGTGAGTGCAACAAGGTGGTGAAGCAGGTGTCTCGAGACATTTATAAATGTGTGCGTGTGTGTGAGTGTGAGTGTATGGGTGGGTGTGTTGGCGCGTGGTTGCTGAATTAATCGTATGTGTTCCTCTATCATCTTTTTTTTTTTGGAAGAAAGCGTGTGTGTGAGAGTGTATGTTTGCGTCTTTTCCTTTTGCCACCTGTTTTGCGTTTTGCGTTGACGTGCGACGGACGTGTGTTTCCTTGCGTTCTTTTCTTGTTTGTCTCGGAGTTGTTTCAGACTCAGAAGAGAGACGGAAATATATATGTATCTAAAATCGCATTCGTTGCCATGCGCTGACTCGTTATTGTGTCTCGCAATTGTGTTTGTATAATTCTGGTTCCAGACACAGAATGCGAGTGAATGAACGTCGTCATGCATTCTTACAGCACTTTCCACGCGTATCTTTATGTGGTTATACGTGTGCGCACGTCGTCTTTTTTCTAGGCAATATGCACACCACTGAAGCTGTTCTTCCTTACATGAATGCTTTTTTAAATTTTTATCTGTGCGTGTGTGTGTGCAGATGTGTTGAATACCTTTTTCCTAATGGGAAACAAGGAGAGGGGAAGTCGTGAAGAGGGTTAGCGCGGCACATCATCAGACCCCACGACAACACGCGGATGCACTCCGTTGTACCCACCTCCACCTTATTTATTAGCTTTCTTTGTCTTCTTGCCTCTTACACTGTCATCTGGCGATGGATTCTCTATACCATCCAAGACGTATGACAACAGCAATAACAACAAAAAAGGAAACACCATCAACAGAAAAAAGTTCTAAAGTAAGTTTTGGAGACTCAGTACGCAGTCCTGCGTCGTCTGCATGTTGCGACTCGTGCGAACAAGCGTTTTTGAGGGCACATGTGCCACAGCGTTCATCTCCCTCCGCCGCGTGTCCACTCGTCAAGCCGAACGCCTTCAGCGTCGCACCGCAGCGGCCACGGCTGACACGGCAGGAAAGCAGCCCGCAGCAGGACTGAAGGCAGCGCACACGCTGTGGAAAGAAAGTGCGCATGTGCAGCGCGGCTACGCAAAGCTGACTAGCGGTGCTGCCGCAAGGACGTCCAAGGCGAGGCGGGGCGCCGACACGTCCACCTCCACGGCGGCAGCGGCTGCCACCTCAGCAGGGCCCTCGAAGCCGCCGATGCGGGGCAGGTTTAACCGCCTCGTCGTGGAGCGCGGCTTCTTCTTCACGGTGTATCTCTACGTGCTTGGCGAGTCTCTAACCCTCTTTCTTGCCTACCTCCTCCACACCCATGGTCTCGGCATCGGTGATGCTGGCAGCTGGTTGGCCGCCCTGCACTTTCCCACGGACCGCGTCTTGAACGTCGGCCCGACTCTCTATGGTCTTCAGCTCTCACCACGGCTTGTTCTGAACTACCTCGTGGCAAACGTCTGCACCTACCCGCTGTTGCCTTTGCAGCTGCGCTTCTGTGCGGTGACCGCGCCGGTGCTGCAGGCGCCTTTCTTGTGGATCGGCAGGGCGATGAGAAGGGCGGAGCCGGCAATTCCAAAAGCCCCTGCGGCACGGCCATGAGGCTTGGTAGCGCATCACGTGTTGCGTCCGTGCGTTTGTGCGTGTCAGCAAGTAGAGAAAGAGAGAGAGAGAGATCAAGACGGAGATAAACTAGCGTGTCTGTTGTGGTTGCTTTTATGAATAGCTTCTTCTTTATAGCTGCTTTTTCTTTCTGTCTTGCACGCCCATATTCCTATTCGTCGATGCCCTGCACACACACGAACGAAGGCCGCGAGGGTTGCCGGCGATGCAGAAGAATGAATCGATGACACACACACACACACACACACACATACAGTAGTTATTCACACACAAACAAACGTTTTACGGCATTAAAAAAAAAAATAATAATCTACAGCAAACTGCAGAGGAGAAGAGATATCGACGAAATTCTTTCCTGAAAGGAAAAGAAAAAGAAACGCCTTTCCAACTGGCTTCTGTGCACACTGCGAACAGTGGCACAGGAGTCAAAGGAAACAAGTTGCCTGCCCCGTAAGTCATCCTTTTCCACGTTTCACCAAAAACAACAAAAAAATAATTTCGCACACACATGGGCCCTCGCACACTCTTGTTTGCTGGCCATGCAGGAAGAGGATTAGCGCGCAATGCCCTTTGGTTCATGTATGCGCTTTATCGCTGAAGTCGGTTTATGTGAATCCTCTCGTTTTCATTGCGATGGGCTCGCACCCACTTTCTCTAATCGCCCTCCTTGTACGTATCTATATATATATGTTGTTGTTCACTGCTCTGCGCAGAACGTCTGCGAGCGAGCCTCATCACAC
Source organism: Crithidia brevicula (assembly GCA_030849845.1). Classification (NCBI taxonomy): domain Eukaryota; phylum Euglenozoa; class Kinetoplastea; order Trypanosomatida; family Trypanosomatidae; genus Crithidia; species Crithidia brevicula. The sequence continues at coordinate 255,171 of JASAOD010002014.1, read as the reverse complement.
ACGTTGGCTCGCCGTTTAAGATAAAGGCAACATGCGAAGATACGTACTGTCTCTGTTCCTTCGTAGATTGCGTACCCTCCCTCTTTTACAGTGGACACTGTGTGATTCTTGCGCACCTTCCGGTGTGTATGTGTGTGTGCACGTGTGTAATTGTGTGTGTGCCTCTTTGATCTCTCGATTGCCTTTACGCTGTCACATTTCTGCTCCTCTTCTTCAGTACGCGCCACATCGCACATTTTGATGTTCAACTTCGTGCGCGCGGCCGTGTCTCTTATTGGTATTATTCCCGCTCCCTTTTTTATTTATTTACCGTATCGTTGTTGTCGGCGTTTGTTTCCTCCCCTGACGGCACTGACCAACATCAAGATCAGTGCTGTGAACTGCAAGAAAAGAAATCAGAATAAACCGTACGCAAATCAACACGCGCACCGTAGAGAGTAAAAGAGAACACTACGATACTTTCTCTCAAAACACTGTCGTCACTGTTGGCCCACCTTAAAAAAAAAAAAAAAAAAAAGGGGAACAAAAAACAAGAGGGGCAAACAAAAGTCGAATTGAAACGGTCCGAAACTGAACGCATTCGTGTCTCACTGCCAAGTGTACGTGCAGCACAAGAACCAACGATGGCAACGCTCGATTGCCACTCCCCCCACACACTTCTTTCCTCACCCGCCAAAAGGAACAAAAAAAAAAAAAGCGGAAGAAACAAATTTCTCAGGAAAGAAAATTCCTGCTTTTTTTTTTTACACCTCTCTTTCTAACCTCTCCGCTTCTTGTCTCTCTCTTTCTCTCTCTCTCTCTCTCTCTCTGCCCGTCTAGCACAATCGCGGGTGCTCATCGCTTGTCTCTCGACATCGACGCTGATCTGCCACGAGCAACAACTTTAACAACAGATAAGAAAACAAACAAACAAACAACAAACAAAAAAAAAAGCGTTGAAGGATTGCGTTTTTGTCTCCTTCAAGCTCTTTTATTCTGATTTCTTCAATTTTTGCCGAAATCCCACTTTTTTTCAATTTGCTCGTTTCGGTTGCTGAGGCATCCTCCCCTCCCAAAAAAAAAGAAAAGAAAAGAAATTATATTTACTTTTCGATACAACCACAAACAATCTGCCATAACAACAGCAACAAACAAATCAGAAGTACGAGGAAAAAATAAAATAAACTTCTCTCTCGCTCTCTCTCTCTATCTCTCACTTTTTGTACTTGACCTGCGCTTCAGCAAAGAAGTTCAAGGCTGCAACGAGCTTCATCTCGTTTTGTTTTTCTTCTGTGTCTTGCATCGCCCTTGTGAAAACTGAGCGTCCAACTAAGGGAAGCAAATATAAAAAGAGAAGAACACAACCGGCCTTGAATACTTGTTTTTGTTATTATTCAGCTGTTTCGTCGAAGGTAAAATCTGGCAATTTTGTAAACGAGTTTATTTTTTGTCTCTATTTTTTGTTTTTGTTACGTTAGCTTTGAGCTCTGGACAGTTCTCTTTCGTTTTCATTTTACTTATAAATCCCCGTTTTATTGTCGCTTGCGACTTTACTCTCACTAAAAAAAAAAAAGAGATATTTCCATTTGTTCATAGGACTTCCAAAGAAACAAAAAAAATATAAATAAAAAGGAAATATCTAGTACGGGAAAGCGTCTCTTGCATTCTCTGTTATTAAAACGTTGTTTCTGGCTTTTTAAAGTCTCTTGCCTACCTGTGTGAGTGTTTCCTTTTTGTATATTTGTTGTTGCTGTTATCTAAACTCACGCGTCTTCTTTGAATTCTGACAGTGGCGCTTTCTCCGGCCTCTATCTCTCTCTCTTTCTTTGTTACCTCTTTGATTCCGTTCTTTCCTTCTCTTTTGTAAAACCGCTTTCGCACTTTTTATTTTTGTAATTCTCTTTCTGTCTTACTCTTTTTTTTTTTTTCTTTTCTTCCTTCATTCATCATCTTGCCTCTGTGATTGAAGTCAATCGCAAACTTTTATTTCAGTTTCCCCATCTTTAATATATATCTATATATATATATTTATAACTTCTTCCTGTTTTTCAGTTTTGTCTCTTTATGAGATCCTTTTAAAAAGAAATTTGTTTCCCTTACGTTAATATTATTTTCAAGTATTTGACATACGAGCCTTTTCTTTACTCTTTTCTCTGACATCTCGCCTCTATTATCCTTTCTTGGAGATTGTTTTTTAGTGTTTTGTAAGTTTTTTTTTTTTTTTTTGTATTCTGCGTGTCTTGGCTTCCGCTTTTTCATCGTTACGCTTTGTCTGACCGCTTCCGGCTTCTGTGCCCTCCTCCTTCTGTGTTTTTTTTTGTTTTCTCTTCTTCTCTCGTTCTCTGCGTGCTCGTCATACTTTAGCACTTTTTCTTTTTTGTTCTGTTTTGTTTTTCTGAGTGTGAAGGTGTACCAGAGGAATACCCCCGTCTCTAAAACAACTAGTTCGAAACGTGTTGTTTGAAAAAGAGATACGCTCTGCGGCTCTTCTCTCTACTTGTTGTTTTTGTACATTTCTTGGTATCTCTTCTCATTTTATTTTTTTGTTTTGGTGCGCCTTTGTGTGTTCACCGTGTGCTATTACTCCGTCATCTTTCTTCTTCTATAATTTATTCTATCTTTTGTCATTGTCTGTTGCGCTTCTTTTACACTTAATTTTTGTATATTCATTTAGTCTTATTTTTTTTTTTCTGGTCGGAAAACAGAACAAAGTGCGACAAATTCAGAAAAAAAAAAGTTTAAAAGAAAATAACCCCCCAACAAACCATTTTGTTCTCTCTTCTGTGAAGTTGCTGTGCGCTTGCTTCCTGTGTGTTGCTAATCAACTCTTCTACGCGTAGGCTCACCATACACACAACGGGCTGCTGGATATATCACTCAGCGTTATCGCGCACAACGGCAAACAGCCCTCACCGCACAGTCTTCTCTGCACTCGCAGCCCGAGCAAGGAGAGTGGTTCTCTGCAGACACAAGCGGAGAAACACATATACAAGTATCTGCTGGCTCTAGTGAGTTTACAGAAAATAAATAAATAAAAAAACGAATTAAATACAAAAAAAACTTTTAAAAAACACACTACCAGCAACAAGAACAACAAAAAAGAAAAGTAAGAGGAAGAGCTGATTTAAATTTCTCGTAGCTGCAAGCATCTTCAGCGCGTCATTAAATATTTTTTTTGTTTCGTTTTTCTCTTTGTAGACCTACCGAGGTTCGCTTTCCCTTCTCCGCATCAGCCGCAGCACATCCGAGCCTTGCTCCTTTCATCTAACAGCTCTTGGGACCGCTTACGAGGGCACTAAAATATTTTAAAAAGGAAGAAAGAAAAAGCAACAAGTGAAATTTTGGAATATTCTTCGCTTGAAAAAGGTTTTGTTGTTTTCTTAAAAAAAAAAAAAAAAAGAAGAAATATTACTGCCTTATCACGGTGGGTTGATCTTGTATTGTCTTCGCCCTCTTTGTGCTCCGTTAGTTTGTTAGTCAACGCGCTTGCCGATTTCCTCAAAGTTTCGTTTCGCTGCGTGCTTCTCCGTTATCGTCAGCTGTCGGTATCCAACGAGATTCATTGAAGGTGTCGCACGCTCTCTTCACTCATCCATCAAGGAAAAATAACTTTTTTTTTTTGAATAGGCAGGTAACGACAACACCAAATAAGAAAACAAAACCTGCTTGCAACATTGTTTTTTTTTTTTGTATTTGTGTGTGTGTGTGTGTGTGTGTCTGTCTGTGTGTGTGCTCTACGCATATTGAATTTATCCTCTAGGGTTGTCTTCAGCAGCCGCTCCGTCCCCTACGTTCCCTCTTTGGTGATTTGAACTTAAAAAAAAAAATCTGTGTTTTTGCTTCTTTTGCTTTTCTCGTTCAACTGAGAAATCATTTATATTCTACCTTTTGAATAAGCGTTTGACTCTCATTGCGACACATTCATATCTGGTCTCTTTTTTTGGATTTATATTTCTCTCTTTCCAAGCTTTGTTTTCCCTCCCCCCCTGCGACATTATTGAGTTTCACTTACGTTGCTGCTTCTCTTCTTCTGCTACGCATTCTCGCAGAGGCCTTCCCATAGGCCTCGTTTTACTTTCATTTTTTTTTTGTATTTGTGCGCAAGTGCGTGGGTATACTCTTTTTCTTTAATATATTTTATTCTGGGTTTTTGTGTGGGGTTTTCCACTCAACTAGAAACAATAAAGTGAGAAATAAGAGCAGAATCGACGTATTTTTTTATTATCTTTTTCGCTCGTCTTCTACACTGTTTTGGTTTGTCACAGTTGTTGAATAGCCGGTTCCGGAAAAGATAAACAGCAATCTGGAGAGAATCTTTCTTATAATTAAAAGAAAAAAAAAGTACAGAAGATAACGACTTGAAGCCGCTTGTGTAGCTGATCCACGCTGCCCTTCGGTGCGCTGTTCAGTCACTTCGTTGTACCCTGTTTCTTCTTCGTATTTTTACTTCTTCTCCAGGCTGGAATATCGTGCTGTCTGTGTCTATTTGTGATTTCCTAAAGCTCTCTGCGCTTGGCTTTGATAGCCCTCGCTCTGTTGTACTTTGTCACTCAATCTTTGCTCACAGCGTTCCTAGTTGTCTATTAACTTTTATTTTTTGTGTGTTTGTGTGTGTGGCGCCTCTTTTTTTAAATTGGACTCTTGGTTCTGATCCAATTCCTTCGCAGCTTGTTGTGCTGCACTGTGCTCACTATTCTGTCTTTTGTCCTTGTTCAATCGTGGACAAAGCAGGGTTTTTTTTTTCTTTGGAAGCGGCGCGGCTCTCCCTCTGAGCTCCAGTATTGTTGTTTCTGTTTCCCCACCTTTGTGTTGTCTTCAACTCCAAAGAGGCCTTTCCCTCTTTGTGATTTCTCCTCGCTATTTCTTGAAGCTTCTTCACCCCCCTTTGCGGCCTTCCAATTTTTTTTTTGTGTATATATTTTGTTTTTGTTCTCTCTCTTTCTACGTTTCCCCTCTGTTGTTTGTTTTATTTAATCTTGTGTCAGCAGAGCAGTACCCAAGCTCCGTGCTTTCGACCCGCTCCGAGAGAAGTTAGAAAGTGATAGCCACTTGAACGTTTTCTTGTATTGTTGTTCTTTCTGCGCGTTCTCGCGACTTATTAAGCAGCGAATAGCGTAGGTTAATAGAGGGAGAGCAACTTCTGATTAATACTTCAATTTTTTTTTTTTTTTTTACCGCTATTGTAGACCTTTAGAGATATATATTGTGTGTGCGTACGTGCGTATTTGGTTATCCTTTGGTAGGTGTGCAGAAAGAACGTGGAAGCACGCGCAACGCACGGGGTTTATTCGTTTTTCTCGTTCTCTGTATTTTCATTATTTTTTTTTTTGCCTCCCCTCTGGAGCGCGTACAATTCTCTTTTGCGCGTTTCCCTTCTGCCGTTGCATCAGCAGCTCCTTTCTCCATTCTCTTTCTTGTGACACTATTTGAAAACGTGAGGTAAGAGAAAAGAAAAGGCTAAAAAGAAGAAGAAGAAGAGGGAAAGAGAGATCGAAAAGAGGCAACAGATAACGTAGCACATAGTTGACGTGGAATAACATCAACAACAACAACAAAAAGATAAGTAAAGAAACAGGCCCGACGGAGCATTCCTCAGTCATCGTTGACCGTTTTTTTTTCCCCTTTCTCTGCGGTATTGTACTCGTGTGCCTGGTGGTATCCTAACGAGCTCCTTTTTTTTGTTTCTTTTCAAGCGCCGTCTTTTGTTTTGTTTGCTTCCTTCTTTTTTGTAGGCGTATTTCGTTTCGTGCTGTAACCTTCACGTGCGTTCTTGCTCTTTCTTGTCGCTGCCTGATACTTGCCTTTTTGTACATATTATTATACACTTTCGTTTTTGTTTTTCTGCAGATTGATTTGCAACGCTTATATATTTATTTATTTATTTCCTTCCGTGTGTGCGCGTACTCCTGGAGCTCGTTGAGTCCTTACACGAAATCGCTTTGAGCATCAAGGGAGAGTGTGCTTAATATCTTTTTTTTTTTTAATTTTTTTTTCTCCAAACTTACTCGCCAAGCCTCTTATACATTTCTTTTTTTTCGCTGGTCGAATTGGCACCACCCACTTTCTATATATCTATATACATCACCTCCTTTTCCTTTATTTTTTTGTCGTCGCTGAGCGACTAAGCACACCGGTATACGTTGAAAATCGGTTTTCCTTTTTTTTTTTGTCTTTGGATCTTCTCTTGTTTATATTTTTCCTCATACCTTTTTGAATCTATTCTGTTCTTTTTGTGTTGTACTCTTCTTTTCGCTTTTCTCTCTTTCTAAAAACCCGCTTCTGCATTGCTTGTTGTGCAAACAGCCACAAAAATATATAATAATAATGCAATTCACTTACAGGGAAATAGCGGCCTACTCGGTGCAGTTGCCGTTCGCGGCGTTGGCCGCCGGTCCGCAGCTGCGTTGCGCCGCTGAGTGGACGGACGCTGCACCGCAGAACGGCGAACGCGCCATCACGGTGGATCGAGTGAGTGCCCAGTCCGCCAGTGCGAAGGGCCTCTGTCTTAGCATTCCATCATCGACCGAGGAAATTGTGGTTGTCACGGTGCAGGGCCTTTCGAACTACGGCACCGCTGAGGAGGCCGCGGATACGTCCATGTGGTGGGTGGATCGCTCCCTATCTTCTCCCCCGCCATCCACGCAGGCTTCGGTGTCAGATGGAGGCGAGGGCACGCGTGTGCTATGCTGCTTGCGTCTGAAAGAGGTGAGGGGGGAGAAGGTGTACTTGTACTCCGTCGCGGACGTGGGCGTGTCAGCAGAGATGTCCACCACCGTGCGACGCCTTCGTGTGCCGCGTTGCCCCTTCACCTTGCAGCTTTCTCGACTGGTGGAGCTGCGCACGTTGCAGGTGTCGCCGTCAGTGTCGCGGCTTGTGACGGAGCTGGACGTGGGCTCGTGTTTGCGCTGGTTGCCGGCGGAGGTGCACTCCTTCTTGTCCACGCTCGAGGCACCGCTGCGAGGTGTGCGCGTAACGACGGTTTCTCTCTCCCCGCTCGCCCTGCTACAGCGCTTCCATGCGTCGCTGCGGGTGCTGCATCTGTATCGGCGCAGCACGGCCGTCTTTCATGACCCGATGGGCCCCTTCATGTTTGAGGACGAGGAGCTGGAGGAGGAGGAGAGCCGGTCCGATCCCACGCCACCTGGTGTGCTCACAACGCCGCCAGTGAAGCTGCCAGCGCGTGCTGCACCACCCTCGCAGGGCACGAGATTGCCCCATCTTCGAACGAGAGCTGCAGCTCCCACCTCGGCTCTTGCACCGGCGAGAAGAACGCGTCTCCCACCCCCGCCACGACCGCGGCGACAAGTGCTTTGCCTGCCGCTGGGTGTTGTCCCGGTGCTGGAGGAGCTGCACATCGCCAACTCCGTGCGCCGAAGACTGCCCGGCTGGGTCGCGCAGTGTCGACGTCTGCATCGCATCTCCCTCACCGAGTGCTGCTACAAGAACGTCGACGCACTGAGGAACCTCGTGCTGCAGGAGGTTTCCCTGGAGAGATGCAACGCCTTTGCGGCCTTCGACTTCTTCTGCGACTTTCCGCAGCTGCGCGTCCTTGCGGTGAAACACTGCGACCAGCTGCGGAGCATCGCGTGGCTGCCGCGACTTTCCGGTGCGCTGCGCAGCCTGACGCTGCATCACCTGCTGCCCACTCCGCTGCTGACGGAGTCCGATGCCACCGCCGTCGGCAACAGACTCAATCAGGTGGAGGTGCTCAACGTGTCCATACGTGACCTGCGCAAGCTGTACCCTCTTATTTGCTACGCCGCGTCCACGCTCCGTGAGCTGACGCTCTTCACCTGCCTGAGCCTCAGCGACTTTGCACAGCTGCCGCGGCTGCCGTCGCTGGAAAAAGTCAGCGTCACTGGCAACGGGCACATGCAAAACTTAAAGTGGCTGAGCTACTCCCCGCTCGTCACAGTGGTCCGCGCGACCCAGTGCACGCAGCTGACATCCCTGGAGGGTCTCGAGGCGTGTAGTCAGCTGCGTGTGCTGGAGGTGACCGGCGCGCATGAGCTGCAGGATATCAGCGCCGTTGCGACCTGCGCCAAGCTCTTCTATCTTGACCTCTCGCAGTGCTTCTCGCTCGCCAGCGTGACGGTGCTGCGGCATCTGTCGTGCCTCCGCTGCGTGCTCCTGCGAAACTGCGTACGCCTACCAAAAAACTTTGACTGGCTTGCGGGGTGTCCTGCCGTGATGGAGGTGATGCTGCCCAACGGGCAATGGTTCGACGCCGCGAGCAAGAAGCTGCAAGCGTTGAACCGGCAGAACACCGTGGTGCTGCGCTGAGAGTGGTGCGATGAACGCAATCCGCTCCTCTTCTTGTCGCGATCTTTTTCTTCTATGAACTAGCTTAAATTATTATTTTTTTCCTTTTTTTTTCTGTGTGTCTTATGCGTGGGCTGCATGCGCCACTTGTGCCTCGTGCTCTGATTCTTTCTTATTCTGGCGCGTTCAACATTCATCGCTGTCCCGCTTCTTGTCGTTTCTCTTCGCCCACTTTTCTTCTTGTTTTGTACATACGTACTTACACATATGCTACGCTACCACGTCGATGGATTGTGGCGGTCAGGCCTTTAGGTACTTCTACCTTTGTTATGTTTCATCTCTGTGGTGCGATTGCGCGTCATACCTCGCAGCCCACATGTGACAGCGGAGAGAGAGAGAGAGAGAGAGAGAGAGAGAGGGACACCCACACACTCACAAATTAAAAAAAAATTGGATGGATTAGAAGCAACAATGAGTTGCGCTCCTTCCTCTTTCGGTTGTTGCTTCGTGTGTGTGTGTGTATGTGTGTGTTTCGCTTTACCGCATCTACCATTGATGTTACGTGCCTGTCAAACTCGCGTGGGGCTTTTATTTTTGTTTTTCTTGCATGTTGCCCTTTTTTTTTTGTGGTTTTTTTTTTTTTCCCATGTGCGGTGGAGATCCGTGTGTGGTGCAGTTTGTGTGGAGTCCCGCGTTTTGTCGCATCTTCCAAACAGAGATGCGGCTCCTCTCTCTCTCTCTTTCTATCTCTCGACGAGCGTCCAGAGGAGAATTGAAGTTGGTTGTATGGTGGCACACAAAGCCTCACAACGCACCTACGCCACTCTGTATGCAAACGTTTGATTTTTCCTCGCTTTTGTATTCATTTTTTCTTTTTTTTTGTGTGTGTTTGTAATGCAGCTCTCCGTGGTTTTCGAATTGTTCATCTGACAGACACACGGGACGTCACAACTTCTTTTTGTTCTTCGCTCCACCGTTTTTTTTTTGTTCTTCTTTATTATCAGCCTCTCCTGCAATGTGACTCTTTTGGTTTTTTTGTTTCTTCGATCACTGCGTTTGAATTCAGGTGCTTGACGCGCTGTAGTTGAATAACCCAGACTGGCGGCCTCGCCACCTCGTCTACCTTCACTGTTCCCCCCTCTAATGTAATCGCATTGGTGCTTCCACAACTGTGTTTTTCTTTTTTCTTTTTTCACGTTCTTCTAATCTTTGTTTCTCAGTCCTCTCTTTTGTATGTCTGTGTCTTTGTCTCTCAGCCCACTTTATACGGTGTCTTTTGTTGTTCCTTTTTTTTTGTTCGTGTGTACGTCTTTCATCTCAGTGTTATTTCTCTCTTTTTGTTTTGTTCGGCGACGTTGCCGTCACTTTCAAATAAATGAATCTTTTTTGTATTTTTTTTTTTGTCATAAAGTTTTTCTTTCCCGTTTCTTGTAGATCGTCTCCACTTGTTCTTCCTCTTTGCGTTGCCCGTGCCCACGAGGCTCTGTTGCGCTTTGTTTCGGTCACACGTCACTGCACTTCTGATGCGCGACACCGCAGCACTGAAATGACCAAAAAAAATAACCCGTTGTGAGAATAGTTCACAACAATTAAAAAAAAAGCTAATGTGTAAGTATTGTTTTGTGAGATTTTGACATCTACGACTTGCATTCGACGTGTTGAAGCTGTATGTGTGTGCCTGCTCCGGCATGGTCCAACGGACCTTTCCGTAACTCTACCTCTAAACACGCTCAGTACTCTTTATAATTTTTGTAGGCTTTTCTTTATTTCTTTTTTTTTTCTTTCATCACTGAAAGATTTTTTTTTTTTTTTTTTAGTCAGCACATCTCACAGTTATGTTTACAAAAACTGATGTGTTTTGACAGTATGAAAACAAACAAACAAACAAACAACAACAACAAAAAAAAAAACAGATGTTTCTGTATTTGGTTTCTCTGTTCTGGAGCTAATATAAAAGCAGCTCTAGCCACCGCGCAGCCCATAGCAGTGATTTAAAAATAGAAGGAATTTGACTATGCGTGAGAAGCAAAGCTGCGAATAGAAGCATGAAAGAGAGAGAGAGAGAAAGAAGCTCTTGCGATGAATGTACTCACTTCCCATTCTCCCCAATTGTAAATTTCTGCGTTCACTCATCTTTTCGTGTACAACGTCATATCACACACACACACACACACACGAGTAGTTGAACACTCAGCCACCATCCCACACGTATCTCATAGCATAGGTAGATTAAGATAGCAGACGAGATCGCTCCCTTGTAGCCCAGATCTCGATTTTCGTACACACTCCGTGCACGGTAGCATCGTTTCGTATTCATTTCGTAATAGAACAGATCTGAGGAGAAGCAGAAGCAAGAACAACAACAAAAAGAAACGAGTTTTTTGGTTTTCTCTATTTTCTTTTTCTCTCCGCATTCCGAGGCATCGCTTGGTTGTGATTCATCGCAGTGGTAGCTTCGAGCGGGAGAGAGAGAGAGAGAGAGAGAGAGAGGAAGGACACATTATATCCGCCTTTCATCCTTCCTCAACTGGTCTTAATTGAGGAAGTAGCAAAAACTTTAGGTCTCTGAGTCGCCGCACTCACTTCTCTTCTTTCTTGAAGCTTGCTTCACCCTTATATATATATATATATATATATATATATATTTGCTTATTTCTTGTCGTTTAGTGTGTAGGGTGTAGCAGCAGCAATGCCGAATAACGCTACGGTTGTGCCGGGTCTGTTCCCGTACCTGGGTTTCATGCTGAAGGATGTGGGCAGCCGTATGTCCACGATGGCCCACTACATGAAGACGAAGCGGCATCCCTACCCGGTCATGCGCCATCAGAACGTGCGCGCGTATCGCGGAATGCTGCCGTGGACGCAAGATGCGGGTTTCATCGCCCCCAGCGCCTTTGTGACGGGCAACGTGGTCTTGGGGCACGACACGACCATCTTCTACCACGCCGTCCTGCGCAACTATCACACGAAGGATGCGACCGTGCTGGGCGACCACTGCGTGGTGATGGACCGAGTGACTCTCATGGGGCAGGTTCGCGTGGGCCACAACACCTACATCGGTGCCGGGGCCTCGCTGGATTGCTGTGAGGTGCACGACAACGTCTACATCGGCCCCGGCGCGTCCATCGCACTGGGCGCCGTCGTTGAAAACAACGCCATCGTGGCGGCGGGCTCGGCCGTGCCGAAGGACGCACGCGTGTACGCCGGGGAGTTGTGGGCCGGCGTGCCCGCGCAGAAGGTTGGCGACGTGACGGCCGCGCAGAGTAGTGAGGTGGCGCACATGGTGCACGATCAGGTGACGGTGGGTAAGGCGCACATCAAGGCCATTCATGATCACCTCGAGCAGACAAAGGAGCTGGACGTGAACTGGCTCAACGCCGCTGTCAAGATGATGGAGGAGCAGCAGAAGCAGGTGTCCATTAAGATGCCGATGGAGATCCCGCTGGAGGCCCGCCGCTTCCTGCAGCCGCGTGTGCACATGCGCCGCCCAGAGATGCACATGCGCATGTCCTACCCCGTCAACCGTACCGCCCCGTGGATGCCGAAGCCTGCCGATCAGACCGCGAACTGTTAAGGTACGATTTATATATATATGTATGCGTGTGCGTGTGTCCTAGTGTGGAGGTGTGCCTTTGTGTGTGTATCAGCCGGTGAGGCGCGTAGAGGCATCCCCGAGAATGGCACCAGACAGCGAGATCCTTCGGGGCACGTACTTTCAACTTTCATGTTCTCTCTTGTGTTCGCCCTGTGGTGTCCAGTTGTGACTCAGGTGTGATGGCGTTTTAGCGTTGAAGAGGTGCTTTTGGCACTTTGCATGCCCGCCCCTTCTCTCTTCTTTCGTTTCTTTACGTATCTTTGCTGTGTAGTATTCCTTTTTTTCTTTTTCCTTCTGTATTTGTCTGCGCGCCTGTGCGTTTGCTTACGAATGCTGCATTGTGTGCCTCTGTGTGCATGTTGCTGCGCCATCAGCTGTTACGAGTTACTTTTTTGTTTTTCCTCGCTTCTTTGCTTTCTTTTTTGTTTTTGTTTTATTCCCCCCATTTCGGCTGTGTCGATAGTATTGTAGGAGACGTGGTGTACCAACTCAACCGAAGTATCTGCAATTGTTATCTCATAAAGAACAAAAACAACAACAAAAAAAGATATTCACGATTAACGACGAGCGTTGTTGCTGTTGTCATGTAACGGCATCGTTGGCAAGGGGGAGGAGCTCGTGCAGATATGCACAGCCTTTCTATTTCTGTCTCGCGCTCTCTCTCTCTGTGAAAAAAAAAAAAGAATGGAAGAAGTCAACACCCAGTAGCAGTCGTCGTACATGAATGCCGATGGTGGCTCGTTGACGTTGCTGCTTCCCATCCCCCGCATCTCAGCGATGAGCTGACATACGATGGGGCCAGCTCTCTTTCTCTCTTCTCTTTCTCCCCGTCGCGTGCTTGCCGAGTTTGGCAACACTCCAGCATTCTTCGCGGAACAGAGAGAAGCCGTTGTTTGTTTTTGTGAGGCGTATTCCCTCCCCGTGTGTTGCTCCAGCCCAGCGAACACACACACACACACACTCACATGTTCACCTCTCCTCTCCTCTCCTCTCCTCTATTCCCTCTTCAAAGTCTTGTCATGTTCGTGAGAAATTACCGATACAAAAAATAAAATTCAAGAATTCAAAAACATCTGCCCGGTAACGACTTCGTTTAAGGTGGCCGTTGCATTTCCCGCTGCACCGCCGACTGCCCCGTTTCAGTCACGACCACGAGGCATTTACCAATCGAGTTTGAACGACAACAGAATACTGAAAAAGGAAGAGCAACACCACAACTTCTAAATCATGCGAACGTTTCTGGCGTTCGAGGCCGTGGTGCTGCTTCTGTGCCTTCTCTTCGTTTTCATCTTAGCAGGTAGCTCATCATCGCCACTTCCGTCTGGCACGCAGATCGATGCCTCACCGGATGAGCATCTCGCGCTCTACTGGCTGCGTCGCACCGTGACTCAGCCCTACCGCAACTGGTACCTGCACGACACAGAAGCCTACGACACCGTTGGCCTCGACGGGCGTCTTGCGCATGACATGGTAGCGCAGGGAGGAGTGGTGTTCCCCCTCCATGCCTTGTATCTGCGTCTCTGCGGGCAACTACTGCGATGGACGATGCCTGACCGTGCAGATGACTTCTTCGAAAAGACGAGGGGAGGCGACCTGGACGTTGCAAATATGCGAAGAGGGCTTCCAGCAGCTCGCCACACCAGTGCTACGCTCGGTGCTGCGTGTGTCGTCCTTCTTGGCGCTCCTGGTTGCTGGGCGTTGGTGCGTGCGCTGACACGGCTTCTCGCACGCGCTGCGCAGGAGCGGGAGAGGGTGGCGCGTGTGGCGCTGCCGTGCTCAGACGCTGACGCGCACGCATCGACTGCTGCGGCCGTCCCACTCAACGAACCCCAGAGCAGCACAGCAACACCGCACGCTGCCAATCGAAAGACAAACGATCCGAGGGATCTTCCACCTACATCCAGTGTGGCCACCACTCACAACGTCAATGCCGCTGCTATGTTTTCCGGCTCGCTGCTGCTGGTCATAGTGGGGCTGCTACCGCTGCTGATCATGGAGGTGTGCACGCTGCAGCCGTGGTGCCTCGCTGGCGGTCTTCTGGTGTGGGCGGTGGCTGCTGTGCTGCAAGATGAGTGCGGCGTGCACGCCGAGGAGGCGGAGACCACAGACGACGCCTTCGACCTCGCAGCGCCGATCTTTGAGGAAGGTGCGGTGGTGTTCTTCGCCTTGAAGACGCAGCCAAGCGTGGCGCCTCTTGTGGCTTACACCGTCGCTGCCACGCTCTTGTCGCTGACGATGAGCTCGTGTCTGTGCGCCACCCCTGTCCTCTTCTTGTGGGCTCTTACCTCGTGCTGGCAGCACGGGTACAAGCGTGTCCTCGTCAAGCTGAAGTCGCCAGCGGGACTTGGCGACGTGGATGCCGACCGTGACGGCTACGTCCGTGTGGGTTACTCCTGCTACGTCGATAAGCTGCACATGAACGCGTGCTTCTGTCGTGCGTTTATGGCGAGTGTGCTGGTGGTGTTGTGCATCACCACGCCGTGGTGGTGGCAACGGCAGCCGCTGCTGTCCTTCATGGACCTGTTCGCTGGTTCACCCGCCCCGGCGTTCGGAGCGAGGGCAACGTACAGCGCAACGTCGGCAGCTGGGCAGCGCTCCTTCACTGGTGCATTTGAGATGCACGCACATTGCCTCCACGGATTTCCGCAGCAGCACGACTGCGCGTTGCCCACGGCTAACGTCTGGCGACTGTCGGAGTGGTTTGGGGTGCCCTGGACGCGCGCCTCCAAGGCTCTCACCCGCGCGTTCATCGATGAAGACACGTACGTGAACGGCGAGAGCACGCGGTGGCTTCAGTTTGCTACGGTGATGCTGGCGGTGCTGGCGAATGCGGCGTCGGTGCTCGTGCTTACGTTTTATCGCATCCGGAAGCCCCCACTGGCATTTGAGACGCCGGTGCGGTACGCGGCGGAGCGGGCAGCGCATCAAGCGGATCAGCAGGCCTACTGGGAGGAGAAGCAGCGAGCCCGTCGTGGTGGGCCACCGCGGCCACCTCAGTCAGCAACTACTTCCTCCACCACCGCCAACAACGCAGCCAGCGAGCAGAAGCGGGCGAAGGTGGTAACGTGTCTCTGCAGGGAGGAGTACCTGGTGAAGCAGGTTGTGCTGCTGTGCTGGATGCTGGCCCTGGCCACCACCTCGGGCACGTTGCTCTTCTTGCACCGCAGTCCAGCCAGCGGTGTGCTGACGGTGACGTGCAGTGCGCTTCTGGCTTCGGTGTACGCTGTGGTGCGTGTGCTGCGTGCTGCCTATCCCCTCGCCTTCCGCGCAGTGCCCTCAACCCAACCAGAGGCAGTGGGAGGCGTGGAGACGGATGATCCTTCGGCCTTGACCCAGCAGGACCGCGACAATCCGCGACCACCGCCAGCGTCTCGCTGGTGCACGACGTCCGTGGCGCCGAGCCTCGCGCACGTGGCGGACGCGGCGTGGGTGCAATTGATGGTGGCGGCCACGGTGCTGAGCACTGGCCCGCTCTCCTGGACAGCAGTATCGGCGTTGCAGCGTCACGTGGCGCTTGTGGTGCTCGCTGGCAGCGCGGCAATTTCCTTGTGGAGGCTGCGGCGGTGGGCTGCCGTGGACGGGACAAGCTGGGTGCTTGTGGTGCTGGGTGGCGTCGCCTCGCTGCTCCTGCTGGGGCCACTGCTGCTGGCACAGTCGATGCCTGTGTCCATGCGACCTGCTGATCACGCTGGCGTTGCGGGGTTGTGGCTGCGACAGCTGGGGAGTGCCCACGCCAGCAGCGGCGATGCAGCCCTGCGTGCTTTTATTGGCCAGTGTGCGGTGGCTGCTGTGTTGTACGTTGTGTGTGCGGCCCACGCAACGCTGCGGATTGGCCGCCTGGCCCTCGAGCCCGAGGAGATGCGTCTCGTCCCCATGGAGGCCGAGATGAATTTCTTCGCGAAACCCAGTCAAGCAAAGAAGCGGCAGTGATGCTGGAAAAGGCAGCAGTCGCCGAGCTGCACCTTATCGTGTTGAAGATCGTGTTTTTTTTTTTCCTTGAGAGAGGGCTAGCTGCACAACGACAGAGTTGTGGCATCGCTTCTTTCTCATCGTTTCATTGGTCTATTGCGTCTAAAGTTTTGTATTGTTTGAACACCGTGGCAGCGAGTGTAGGGGCCACTTCTGTCTTGGCACACGTCTCCAAAATAAACGCGCACCGACTGCTTCCAGAAAATATATATGTATATATATTCTAAAACAATTCAAATCAATTGCAGACGCTGCTCCTGCCAGAGGGAGCTGACGCGTGGGCGATGTACATCACCTTTTCTACCTATTGGAGTACGATCATGTGTTG
This sequence comes from Crithidia brevicula, assembly GCA_030849845.1. NCBI lineage: Eukaryota > Euglenozoa > Kinetoplastea > Trypanosomatida > Trypanosomatidae > Crithidia > Crithidia brevicula. The sequence continues at coordinate 239,038 of JASAOD010002014.1, read as the reverse complement.
CTTTTATTTTTTCTTTTATGTTTTTATCTTTGGTTGCAATCAACTACTTCCGTCACAAAAATAAAACTAAAAAGGAGAGGCGAATGCGACGTTCCTTATGTTTGACTTCAAGGTTAAGCCAGACATTGGAGTATGCTCGCAACAAGGTGTGGGCCCCGCATGCCGTGAAAATAAAAACAACTGATGTGTGCCATTTGCTCGATGTGCCGCTGCTTCCAAAAAAAAAAAAAAAGATCACTATGGTGGCAAAATGTCTATGCGCGGATGTCATGATGTGTGTGCGGTTCTTAGGCACGTTAACGCTGTCTTCAACACGTGTGACATCCTTCCAGTTGTTTTCACTTTAGCGTCTCCTTGTATTCTCTCCATTGCATTCTTTTTTTGTTTGTTTGTTTCTTCTACTCATTTGCAACTTTTTTTTGCGTTTCCTGTCACACGCATGCAACGCTAATGTCCTTCGCTACTTCTGTTTGGAATATAGATCCCATTCTGAACATCAACAAATTCAACGAACTACGAAGGAATCAACTCGATAGATATACGTACATTAGCTAGGCCTCTACACACGTTGCTTAGGAGTGTTACTGATCATTGGTCGTTTGTTTAAACGTTGCCCTCACTTGCTATACACCTACCGTCTTCTTCTTTTTTTTTAAAAAAGCTCGTGGCATTTTTACTTTCCTTTTTTGAACTGCTATTTTATTTTGTTTTGATTTATTTTCTCCTCTACTTTACAGTGGCCACGCTGAATCAAAGCTATCCTGATTACTTTGTTCTTCAGGTTTACACACACACACACATACAAGAATTCCTTCGCACACAAAGAAAAGAGGAGCATCAGGAAGGATTTTTTTTCTCGTATATTTGCTTGTCATGGGAAATTAATAAAACAGTGACTATCTTTCTCCCTCTTTCATTTAGCTCACATCACAAAAAACAACAACAACAACAACTTAACAGACATCATGGCGCACGTGCCGCTGTCTGACGAGGTGCCTCTGCGCGTGGTGACCTTCAACCTGTGGGGTATCTTCAACTCAAAGATGCGTGAGGCCCGCATGAAGGTCTTTGCCAGCAAGATCAAGAACTACGACATCATCCTCCTGCAAGAGCAGTTTTCCCCCGACGACTTCGAGTTGATCTACCGCAGTGCCCCGGCCGAGGTGCAGGCGACTTACTACTTCCGCCGCTTCCGCAGCTCATTTTATGGGTCAGGCTGCGCCGTCATCTCTCGCTATCCCGTCTCACAGGCTTTCTTTCACACCTACCCCCTGCAGGGCTACCCTGAGATGGTCCTCCACGGCGACTTCTTTGCCAACAAGGGAGCAGCGATGGTGCGTGTGCAGATTCCTGTGCCCGGTGGGGAGAAGGGCGACGCGGTGGCGCTGCAGGAGGTGACGCTCTACACCACGCACCTCGTCGCCATCTACCAAAAAGTCAGCCAACTACCTTCGTGGAAGAAGGAGCGTTACCTGCCCTACCGCATCTCCCAAGCGATCTCGCTGGCGAATTTGATTCTGAGCACCTCACGTCCGACCGACCGTGTGATCATTGGCGGCGACTTCAACTGCTCGCAGCGGTCGCTCGAGGTGCAGATGCTCTTGATTCTGCTGAAGCGCCACGGCTATGACATGCGCTCGGTGCTGCCCCCTCCGCGTGCGCTGCTGGACACGGCGGCCACGGAGGAGGAGAGGGATCAGGGCCTGCGTCTCTTCACCTTCTCCAACCGCAACGCCTTCAATACGATGAAGACGTCGTACTTCAAGCTGCTGAAGATGGAGGCCGATGTGCCCTCGCAGATCGACCACATCTTCTTCTCTAGACCGGCCTTTGTGCTGCGCGACTTCGCGGGCTGCCCAGACGTGGAGGAGCGCTACCCACGGCAGGTGCACGGCGCACCAAACGGCCTCGTCGTCTTCACACGCAACGACGTGTATGTCCCGCCGCAGCCGACCTGGTGGGGCTCCATCTGGCACCGCCTCCTCACTGGGAAGACCGGTAGCAGCAACAGCGGCGCCAAAACATGCGCGGATGCCTCGGCGGACATGTACCCGCTGTCAGACCACTACGGCGTGGCTGCGTTGCTGAGCATGCGCGTTGACAAGGTCGAACCCGTGTCCTCGCCCGTGACGCGGTCGGCGGCTGCGGCGCCGCTGCCGGCGCTCTCCGCAGATGAAGCGAAGGTGATGGAGACGGTGACGGCCTTCCTGGATGAGTACGTGGCCAAACTGCGCTCGCAAATCCGTACAACGCGGTTCATGGCCGCTTCCTCGGTGCTGATCATCGCCGCGAACGTGTTTGTGCTGCACCGACTGACGGTGAAAGAGGAAGCACGAACGGCCGCGATGTTAGAGCAGATGTACAACATCGCTGCTGTCAGCACGAGCGAGGCATCGCGGGCGGCGAGGACCGGCAATGGCAAGATGGAAGGGCTCAAGACGCAGCTGTCCGCCGCGACGGGCTGGGTGGCACGGCATCTGCATATCTCTCTCCCCTCGCCATCGCCCTCCCCGTCCGATGCAGGGGCGATCCGCAACGGCACGGTGGAGCCCACCGCTCCAGCTGCCGGCAAGGGAAGTTTAAAAGACTTGTCCGCGGAGGACAACAAGAGGGCCGCGGCGGCGGTGCAGGGCGAGACAAGTGAGGAGGGCCGGCCTGACTTTGCCGCCATCGCCGAGGCGCTCGCGTTGCGTCCGCTGTGGGCGACCACGTGGGTGTCCTCTGCGCTGAACATCGCCGCGTCGGTGATCGGCACCGCGGCCTTCGCCATTGGCATGTTTCAGCGTGCAGGCAATGCGAATATCTTGGAGGAGCAGGTGCATCAGCTGCGCTCTACGTAACTGTTGCGGGGAAACGCCATACCTTTTTTCCCTGTACAACGCTTGCCGCTGATGATGCTTCAGATCCCAAATACATATGTATTCCTCCAATTGCTTCCTGTTGTGTCGTTGTGACTGTTGGTGTCTGAGGAAACAAAGGTGTTAGCTGACAGAACAGCATTCGAGGAAAAATGTGCGTGGGGGGCAGCATCCATTTAAAAGGATGGCCCAGCTGTGTTTGTCTTTCTCTTTTTATGCGGCTTTAACGTGTCATGTGAGGCCTACACCTGTCCTCTGCCGTTTTTTTTTGTTTTCTTTTCTTGTTGTTGGAATAGCCTCTTATTTTTTTTTCTGCGCGCTCGGGCTTTGCTGCAATGCCACTCGTCACGTTTTGTCTTTATTGTCACGATCCTTCTCCGTTCTATTTGTATCCCACTGTCGTCCGAGGCGCGGTAGACTTTGACTTGTTTTCGTTTTTTTTATTTTTTCAAACTTCCGTGTCAGATGGCACGCGCGTGTAGATGTCTGTTGCTTGAAATGGTGGCGTGCCCCCTCCTTCTCCATGATGTGTGGTAGATTCGAAACAAAACACAAAACAAACGGACATATAAAAGCTTTTTTTTTTCATTCTATTGCTGTTCGATTCGTCTAAACATACACACAAACAAACAAAAAAAAAAGTGTAGACAATAGAAGGTCGACCATATGTACTATAAACGTCGGCTTAATGGTCAGCGGGTGTGGCACACTCGATTTTGCGGCCAGCGTCTTCCATGCGTTTCTACCTTCACGCACTATAGTGCGAGGTCCTTCTCCGAAGCTGAGACCGGTGGTTTGTGTCCTGGCGTGTTAAGCTGGCGAAGAGGCGCGTGTTGTGGATAAGGCAGATTGTGTGTTGCGGCTTTCTCTATCCAATTAAAGTGTTCCACCGGGGATGCTATTCAAGTTTTAATCATCAAAAAAAAACTGTAGACAAATCCGGTGTGTGGGTGTTAAACTCACCTGCATGTCATCTCTTTGTGCGTACTGTTGCTCCTTCCTCGTCTTCCTTCTCATTCTGCTCCTCACTCACTCGATTTGTTGTCTGCCCCGCATCCCGATGGTGACCTTTTCCAAAACAAAGGCCGACGATTATACACACACAAAAAAAAAAAAAGTACGCGCACACACAGATCAACAACAACAACAAACAAACCCGAAGAGTCTGTTTTTACTGCAAATGCAGCCGCCGTATTGGCACCTGACTCAGCAGCGGCGTCGTCCGCTGCACGCAGTAACCAAAGCTTCTGTGCAGCCCACACCTCCATCTTCGCGTCTGACAGCGCCAACGCGCACGCCATCGCCGTCACGCGGGAACATCACACGGGTGTGGCGCACAGGCTGGCCTGAGCACGCCAACACCTTCGCTTTAACGGAGGCGGGCGTCCCAGAAGCCGACGTTGAGGGAGCCGGGGGAGAAGGCGTGTGCGACCCAGCGGAGGAGAGCGAGCTGCACCACGCACTGTCCTTCTCACACTCTTCACTACCGCACCAGCCTGCACGGTGCAACGCGTGGACCAGCCCCACGGCGGTATCGCACGTTTCCCTGTTGCGTCAGGAGTACGAGCGGGCTGAATGGTGGCGCAGTGGCATGTACGACGGCCAAGCCATAGATGATTCGGAGGACGATAAGGAGCCGTGCATCACACCATCGTACGCGTCTCCTGTGTGCACTCCTCTACCAGAACAAACCAACATGTGTGCACACCGGCACCGCAGACGCTGTCGACCCTCTGAAGACGAGGACTATGGTGCGTACGCAGCAGCTGTTCAAGACGGCGCAACTTCTCTTTCACACGAAGCCCTTCCCGCGCATTCGCCCTTCCCTTCGTTTCCTGTTGCAGCTGCACCTTCTGATGATGCCTCATCTCCGCGGCAACGAAGGCGGATCGACGGCGCGGTGCTTCGCGGACTCAGAGGCTCGTCGGCGTCTGTGCGTGGTGTTGCACCAACGCGGCGCCAACTATGCACTCGTCACTCGCCTTGTGCGCCAGCGTACTCTGCTGCACATTTCCGTCAACGCCAGAGTTTCTCCTACAACCTCGGGGGCAGGGACGAGGAGGACGCGGACACCGCCCTGCTCTGCGCGTTTTCATCTGCGTCTTCATCGGAGGCAGAGGGGGGAGAGAGTTGGTGCTCTCTACCGTCTCTGTCGCAGCCACGCGTAAGAACATCATCGTCACTGAAGGCGAGGCCGTTGTGGACACCTCCCTCCACCGCATGCAAGTCTCCGCACTACGACCTTCCGAAACCGATGCGCAGTGGCGGCTGCTGGACTCGCGCGACATGGAAGCAGGACGTGTCAAGACTGACACAGACACTGTGGCCCGCCCACTATTTGCTGTCGAATACGCAACTTGGTGTACAGCGCAGCGCGTACTTGAATCCAAACACAGACGCAGCATCAGGCCTACCTGCGGAACCGTGCACGGATGCTCCGCCGCTTCCTCATCAGCTGTGTCGAACACAAAAACGTGAGATGGAGAAGTTGCTCGAGTACACACGCCTCTGCCCGCCTGGAGGAGGCGCAAGTGTGTCTGATGGTAAGGCGGAAGAGAGGGTGGTGGCCGAAAGGGCCCGTAAGGCCTTATATGATCTTGTGGGCACCAGCATCGCATTTTATGCGGCATCCAGAGATTAACGCGATACATTCCCGCCCCCTTCTCTCTCTCTCTCATTCAGGTGTCTACGAGTACGCGTCTCAGTGTACTTCACTGCTATTGATGCAGCTCTTGTTCTTCGACAAGGCAATGCACATTTTCACTTTCAGGTTTCTGCTACCAAACTGCTTCAACAGAATTGATGAATTCCAAAATGGATAACGTAGTTTTAATTTTGCCAGCTGACAATGCGATTCTTGGATCTGAATGTTATGCGGCAACCCTACAGAAAAGAAACAGCCCACGACGTACATTTGTGAAGTTGTGTACATCTCACCCTTCTGCGGTTTCTGAGTTTTTGCTCACATAGAGCAAGGATAGGGTTTTTTTTTTTATTGCAATCCGCATAACTGCGATAAGGAGTGCCCTCCACCTCTTGGCTATCAACGACAAACTATTCCACCTTTGTACTCATCCGACAACTTCGAAATATATATATATATATATGTGTGTCTCTCGCGGCTGCTCAGCACAAACCATACACACATAATCACATACACCAGAGAGAATAAGCAGGTAGTGCCTTGTACTGCGTATTCATCTTGTCAGTCCTTCAAGGCAGCCTCATACAAGCGCAAAGAAACATAGCGAAGCGTGCTTGCCGCACTGCGCCAGACGAAATCCAATAGAACAAATCGAAAAATGGAGGTGTGTGTTGGCCACTTTGTAATTCCGGTTGATGGTGCTTCGACTCTCGCGGTGGGTATTGCACACGGCGAGCCGCACGAGCCAATTGCAAAGAAGCGGCGCGTAGATGTTGAACAGGATGCCAGCAAGCCGCTCGACTCCCAAACTACCAATGAAGATCTTGACACGAGAGATTCGCGCCATGGACATGACGGTGATGTTGTGGTGGTGACGGGGCTGGCTGAGAAGAACCTCCGCAACGCATTGCACCGCTATGCACTGCACGCACTGGAACATCGTAGTCAATGTGCTGCGTTAAGTGGCAATTGCGTTGAAGTCCTCGAGAGGGTTCAGGGTTGGTGCCGCGAGTCCTCATCATGCTGGCCCGTCGTCGTATCACCTCCGCTCGTCCCCACAGCGCCTTCATGGACTACGTGGAGCTTCAGCTTTGTACCAGATGTTCTGCCACGTGCAGGCAGTGCCGTCAATCCTATGGAATCGACATCAACAGATGATGGTGAAGCACTCGCCACCACTTCTTTGTGTGTAGACGAAGTCATGCGTGACACGCTGGCGTCGATACCGCTTCCACGCGGTGTGTGCGTGTCGGAGACGAAGGCGTCTCCCGCGCCTGCGTGCGTGACGGCTGTCCTGGCGGAACGTGTCGTGCTGCCTGCCACGTCGCGTAGTTGCACCTCCACGGCAACTGGCGATGCAGCTGCCGTGCCACTGACTGCCCCATCATCTCTTCTCTCCCGTGCGATAACATCGAAGCCGCTTCTCTTGGTGGGAGCAGGTGGGATCGGCTGCGAGGTGCTAAAGGTGTTGGTGCTGAGCGGCTTCTCCCAGATCCATCTGATCGACCTCGACACCATCGACGCAACGAATCTGAATCGGCAGTTTCTCTTTCAGCTGCCTGATGTGGGCCACTCAAAGGCGGAGACGGCGCGTCGAGTGGTGCTTGAGTGGTTTGATCGGGACACTGGTGCCACGCATGCACGGCAGGCACCGCGGCTTGTCGCCTATCACGACAACATCAAAGCGGATCGCTTCGACGACGCTTTTTACCTGCAATTCGCTGCGGTGCTGAACGCGCTGGACAACGTCTCGGCTCGGCAGCATGTCAACCGCATGTGCATGCGCACCGGCGTCCCGCTGATTGAGAGCGGCACGATGGGCTACAATGGCCAGGTGCAACCGATTGCGAAGGGCATCTTCGAGTGCTACGACTGCCGACCTAAGCCACCAGATACGAAGACCTTTGCCGTCTGCACGATTCACGCGCGACCAACGACGATGGTGCACTGCGTCCACTACGCGAAGGAGCTTTACGAGGTTCTCTTTGGCAGCGGTGCTGGTGGTGGCAGCCACGACGGCGGTCCACACGAAGAGCAAGGAGGGTCGGCAGAGCAGGTCAAGCCCATCGACGGCGGTGAGCTGGCGTACCTACGCACGCTGATTGCGGAGTGGCGCGACGCACATGAGGATTCCACATCCGTCGCGCAGCTTGGTGGACAGCTACTGCGTCAGCTCTTTTTTGAGAAGGTGGAGGAACTCCTCGCACTCAAATCCGCGTGGCCCACCGAGCCACCGGTGCCGCTGGAGGTCGGCGAAGTGGAGCGTGCAGTCGCCGCGTATGCGAAGGCGCAAGCCTATGCTTCGTCATCGCCGACGAACACCACGCCGCGACGTTTTTCGTTTGAGGAGGTGTTGTCTCTGCCGGACTGTTTAGAGATGTTTGTCGGCGCGGTGGAGGCCTGCTTTGCACGTGCGCCGGGCCAGGCATTTCGGAAGGACGACGACGCGGCAGTTCGTCTCGTCAGTGCCACGGCCAACCTGCGCGCACACGTCTTCCACATACCCGAGCAGTCGCTCGAGGAGATTCGAAGTGTTGCGGGGTCCATTGTGCCGGCCATTGCGACCACCAACGCGATCATTGCGGCAGCAGTGGTGCATGAGCTCGTTGCTCTCCTCACCGCCTCACCTGCATCCGAAAGAAGCGAAGCAGAAAATAAGATTACATCAACTCATGCCGGTGCTTCTCAGTGTGACCAAGCTGTCAGCTCGAGCCCCACCACCACCACCACCACCGCTGCTGCACTGCCGCATGTGGTGTACGCACGTAAAGTGCCACAGACGCGTCGACGCCGCCTGCCCTCCTCTGTCGGTCTCCATCACCTCTCTTTCTCTCTCTTTGTGCGCCTAACAGCTCACTCCACTGTTGTGCAGGACGAACACGTATCTGTGGCGGCTAGTGCATTAGCTATGAGCCGCGAGGTGCGCAGCGCTGCTCTGGAGCTCGTCGGTACAACGTCTCGCAGCGACGGGCGTATGGCGCGTGCCATTGCTGCACTTGCAGGCTGCGCTTCTCCTTCGACCAAGCCACGCTCCGTGACGGACGCGTACCTCGTGCACAGCACGTGTCCCAACACGCCGAATGCGCTACACTGTGTCGTGTGTCAGGATATCCGCCCCGAGGTGCTCCTGCAGCTTTCTTTAGACGCAGTTACCCTCGGGCAGCTCGTCCACGTTGTGCTCGAGGACGCCATAGGCCTGGAGGGCCCGTCGGTGTGCCACGGCACGATGCTGCTCTACGAGGATGAGGATTACGAATCACTGGCGGCGAGCACGCTGGCTGAACTGCTGCGGCCGCCCAGCGCCTATGATCCTACGGACACGACCACAGCTCCTCCCTCTGTGGAAGAGCCGGCCTCTTCTTCCTCTGTTGTGAGCCAGCAGCAGCAGCAGCAGCAGCAGCCCCACCGCTTCGTGCTGAGTGTTGACGCCCTCAACAAGGAAGTTGCATGGAGTGTTGTGCTCGTCGATGCAACGTCCGCCAATGTCGCGAGTGGGGCGGAAGCTGCGGAGGAAATCCAATTTGCGCTCATCGGGTTGGCGCAGGCGCAGGCGGCCGAGCAGCGAGCGCTTCGACGTCTTGCCGATCTCCGTCGCCTGCGGGAAATTGAAGACAGCGCAGCAAGGAAGGCGAGGGAGGAGGAAGGCGTGGCAAACGCAACAGCAGCCAGTGTTGTGAGAGACGGCAAGTTCTCAGCGATGGAGGTTATTTTGACCGATGAGGACGACATCAGTGATGTGGAGGAGGTTGTGGCGGATGGTGCACAGACTGCCACAACGTCGAACACCATCGCCAACGCCACGAATGCGGGGTCGGACACTCTTGTCAACGAAGAAGAGAATGACGTTGTTGTGCTTGAATAATGGAAGTTAACTACGTGTCCAATGTGTGTGTATGAGTAGTCGTGTGTGGCCCGCTGAAGTAGTTTATCGAGCTCTTCCCTTACAGTGTTTGCTGTAGTCCAGTAATCTTTAAACAATAAATTGAAGCATAAACTAAATGGTAAGTTTCCAATGCTTTACTGCGCCGTTTTTTTTTTTTGTTGTTGTTGGTGTGCGCAAAAAGCAATGTTGTCGCGATTAAAGACAACCCTCTGTCTTTTTTTGTCTGTTTTCTTTACTCTGCAGCAGCGTAGAGGAGGTGTAGTGTCGTACTCGGCTGTGCCCTTTTATATATAGATTGTGCCACTGCTCCGCTCCCCACCAGCTTTCTGATTCTTTTTCTTTTCTCTCAACATTTTACTTCTATTCCCTCCCCCCCTCTCCTTATGCATTCATGCATACGTTTTCACGCGCGTTGCCACCACATGCGCCGGCTCGTTACCCGTAGAGGGAGAAGAAAAGAAGCACATAAATTCAGCGTTGTCAAATAAATCCAGAGGAGCAGTAAATCTATATTTATAATATACTATCGACATCGTAGCGCCATCTGGTAGGAGAGTGGTTCGATGACTGTCAAGTTTAGTCGGACGCTTCGCTATGGCGCGGCTGCCGCGGGCGTTGTAGGCTTCAGCACCGCTGCCATTGTCCTTCCCCCGAAGGAATCGCTGCCACCCATTCTACTGCCCTCGCGTGTGCTCTTCGAAGGTATCGGCCGTGTGGGGCGATGTGCGTACACAGGCGGACGTATTTACTGTGACTACGCCTTCCACGTTGGCCCGCAGGACTCGCAAGAGACGTGGAATGAAGTCCACCGCCGCTGCGCCGGTCGCCTCGTCGATCTTGCTGAAACCAACGGTGGGCTCTACGTGAAGGCGGGTCAAATCTTTGCGAATATGAGCCACATTCTGCCCTATCAGTACTGTCAGGTGATGGCGGTGCTGCAGGACGCCGTGGAGAAGCGGCCTTTTTCGGAGGTGGTGGCCGTCCTGGAGAGCGACTTGGGCAGACCCTTATCTGAGGTGTTCGCCTACGTTGACCCCAATCCCATCGCAGCGGCCTCACTGGCCCAGGTGCACCGCGGCCGGCTGCACAAGGAGGACGAAGACGTGGCCATCAAGGTACAGTACATCGACATCGCCCAGCGCTTCAACGGGGACATGCGCACCATCAATCTCATGTTCGCCACGGCCAGCTACTTCTTCCCTGGCTACGACTTTGGGCAGATCATCGCGAAGCTCAATGACACGGTGGCGGCGGAGCTGGACTTCCGATTAGAGGGCCGCAACAGCGATCGCGCAGCGGCAGACCTGCGGGCCCACGGCTGGGGCGAACGCGTGGTGTGTCCGAAGATCTTCTGGGACTACGCGAGCAAGCGCGTTTTGGTCTCCAAGTTCGTGGCGGACGCGGTGAAGATATCCGACCGCGCCGGGATCGAGAAGATGGGCCTCAACGTGCGCGAGGTTGCCACGACGTTTTTTGACGTCATCGCGTTTCAGATGTTCACCACCGGCTTCTTCCACGGCGACCCGCACGCCGGCAACATCCTCGTGCATCGGTTGCCCGATGGGTCGCCGCAGGTTGTGTTGCTGGACTTCGGTCTGTGCGCCGAGCTCAGCCCAGCGCAGCGCCGGGAGGTGAGCGACATTTGGACGTTCTCCGTCACGCACAACACACCGAAGATCCGCGAGATTGCGGAGCGTTACCACTGCGATGACTACGACCTCTTCGCTTCCTGCTTCCTGCAGCACCCGTACGAGTACTTTGCGAGCCACAACGGCCGTGTCACCAAGCCAGAGGAGCTGGAGAGTATGCGGGCCACCGTGAAGGAGCGCATGACGGAGCTCAACGGCATCGTCGCCGCGCTGCCGAAGGAGTACGCGTTGGTGCTGCGCAGTATCATGGCCACAAAGGCGATTAATCGCGAGCTGGGGGATGCGGCGAACCGGCCGATGCGGATGTTGCGTTACTCCCTGCAGACGTCACACGAGGACCTGCCGCGGGTGCAGCTGATGATGCTGATGGCGAAGGCCTGGTTCCAGGAGGTGTACTCGACGCTGATCTTACGACTGACGCTGTGGCGCCACCCGGAGCTGGCAGAAATACTTAATAGCTCGGCTCTTCAGCTGAGCGGCTGAGAGGCTGACACAGCCTCAACTCTTAATCTTTGGTGCATGCGGATACACACTCGCGCGCATATACACATATCCACGTATTGCGTCACCTTTACACTCGTTAAAGACGAGGATCGGTGATGTGGAAAGCGGTGCTGATGAGAGCTGGAGACGAGATCTTCGCAGCATGTCTTCGCCCTTGTTATTAGGGTGGTTGCTCGCGCTGAGCAAAGAGCGAACGTGTCGATTTACCTGCACACACACACGCACATACACGCACTCACACACGCACGTTCGTCTAAAGCCTTCGCAGTGTGGGATGGCGAGAGGCGGAAGGTGGACAGTGTGCTTGTTTGTGCGAGGTAATACTTCCACTGGTGACTTTCTGTCTGTATGCATCTCGCATCTTGCATCGCGTCTGTAGAAAACAAAAAGAAGATTCCTGCTCCTTGCTTTTGATATTTTTTCTTGATCTTTCTCATTCTAACATCAAGGATGTCTAGCTGACTATTATTTTGTTGTTGTTGTTGTTTTGAAATTTTCCTCCTTATATCCTTTCAGTGTCGCGAAGCTTTCCGTGTCTGACTATGACCTTCTTTTATTTTATTTCTCTCTCTAATGCTGTTGATTATATTCACAAAGCACTTTCGTTTGTATACACACACCCACATACACTTGTTGCGAAAGCAAAAAAAAAAAAAATGTGTACTTAAAAAATCGAAATTCTAAAAGAGGTTATCGTCGCGCACGCAAATGTCAAAATCTCAGACATGGTATGGAAGGTAGTTGCTGAAGGTGAATTATTAACACCCAGGCATTGCATGATGACATCCACAGTCTAATGTTTTGGCATGTTTGTAGTGCTTCTCAACCCTTCAAGAAGAAGTAGACTGTCCGCCAAGATGGTGTTAAATATGTAGGTGTCTTGGTAAGAGACACGTTGCGTGCCTAGGGTGAGCGCTTCTCCGCATACCTTCATCATTGCGCACCCTGATTTTATTCCTCTTTCTGTTTGTCCTCCTTCATATTTATAATAACATGAAAGCGCATTTGGACGCCTACAGAGGCGTTAGATTCAAGGCAGAGGACACGATTCAGATTGTCTAAGCGCCAAAAAAAAAAAAGAGTATATATATATATATATATATATTTCTACATCGTTAGTCAATACAATGCGTCGCTCTCTCTGCGTGTTTGTGGCGCCGTGGGTGCCACCACCGCGGCACGACGTCAAGGTCACGATGCCGCCGCCTCCCGGTGGCGAAGTCGGCGGCTCCTTCGGCGTCTCCAGCGGGTACAGCGAGCGCCTGGCATCAACGCAGTACTGGAAGCGCATGGCGCTCTCCACGTATTCGCTTCGCATGCGCGAGAACGAAACGCGCTACCCGATGAGCCACCATCGTCCCGGCGAGTACGACATCCGCTACACCGTTGTTCCTTACCCGGATCACATTAAGCACCGCCCGCTGCTGGAGGTGGGCGAGGCGCGGCAGATTCCCACGCTTCAGATCCCCGTCATCTTCTTAGCCAACCTGTGGGACGAGCAGAAGCAGGTTTGGTTTGGACGGCAGTATGAGACCGTCTACGTCAACCGTGGCTTTGCCCGCGACGAGCTCATTCCTCAACGCTACGCCATCTATGCCACGGCGGAGGCCTACACGCTGCTGGGTCTACCCGTGGTGAATCACAGCATTCACGAAGAGATCCCCAAATCCCAGCACGACTACACGAAGCTGCTGGAGAAGCAGCATTACACGGAGGAGCGCTGGAAGTACTCCATCGAGTACCTTTTTCGCAAGTACGAGGCCGGCCCACCGGAGCTGCAAGATAGATCAGAGGAGGGGTGGGACGGCGTGGAGGAGTTGGCGTCGTCGTCGGCGGCTGGTGGGGCGGGTGATGGGGCGTCGAAGCGCAAGGGACCCATCAAGCAGCGTAAGGCTCGCAAAATCAAGCTGTTTTAAAGTGATAAAGCCGCAGGATGTTCCTTTTTTTTTTCTTTTCTTTCTTTTACTTTTGTTGGCGGCGAGCGAACGAGTTTTTGACGTTTGTTCTTGTTATGTGAATGGCTGTTCTTTTGTTTTCCTTTCCGCTTGCGGATGTGGTGGTTGTTGCACGGGTGCTCACAATTTCTCTCTTACCTTGACTCAATGAACGAGGAAATATAAAATAACAGCAATACTATCAAGAAACGGTTCGATTCGCCTGACAGAATAGGGAACGAGTAAAGCAAAAGAAGGTCTTTTATTTTTTTTTGGGGACGTGCAAGGCGTGTGCTGCGCGTGCGCTCAGGCCAGGGGAATGCGCGCTTAGTGCTTTATCTGACCAGAAGAAAAACAAAAACACAACAGTGAAGAGGGCATGCTGCATTCAACTTCTGTTTCCCTCGCCAGCTGAGTGCAAAAGCAGCACGTATCGTTGCTTTGGTCTCAGCGCAACAGCATCTGTTTTAAAGTGAAGAGGAATCAGCTAGAGCGGGGCCATCGTCGTTGCGGTCCTTGCACATTTCTTTATCTGTGATGCGAATGTCTTCTATGCTTGTGTTCTGTTCAATTGGCATTAGTATCTCGCCTAACTCGTTTGCCTTTGCCAATTGCGGGCTCTCGCTTGTTTTTTCATTTTGAACAACTCCTTCCTTTTACGTAATATTTAGCACATCCACACACACACACACACACACACACACATATATTTTTTCTGACCACAAAGATCCACATATACGCGTGACGCCGTAGACCTCTGAGAACCACTTCTCACCAAACCCCTTTCTTCTTCACGTTTCTCTTCGCCATCATGAACACGTTGTTTGTGGCGAACATCGTGAAGCCGCTGCAGCGCTATCCAACTCTCGGCGCCACCGTTGGGACGGGCTTTCTCTGTGCCGCGACGTACTGGTGGTACGCCACGTCAATTCGCAATACCCTCCTCGCCACCCAGCGCAGCTGCCAGCAGATGTCCGACAAGGCCTTTCTGGAGTGCCGCGAGATGCTGAAGGCTGGCGAGCGTAGCTGGGGGACGGACATCCGCTCTCGTGACGCGCAGGTGCGTCGGCTCGAGCTGCAAAACGTGGAGCAGACGCGCAGTGTTGCTCGCCTCGAGTCCACCATGAAGATGTGCTTCGTCCAGAACGAGTGAGCAAAGTTGAGAATGAGAAGAGAAGCCGAAAACAAAGAACCAGAAACGTGTTTTTTTTTTGTTGTTAATTAGGGTTTCTCTGCGCACTCTCCCTGTGTGTCTCGTTTTGTGTTTGGTTGTATTAGCGTTAGCTTTGCTTGCTGGGATGCTCGAACCTACTTTTTAGCTGTTGCCGTGGCTGCGACTTGTTGTTGCCTTTTTTTTTTTTTTTTTACTCTTGAGCGTTGGCGCACAGCGCGGCCACAGAACCAGAGTTTAACCACTTTGATTTGCTTAGCTTTATAGCGACTCATGGAAGAACAAGAGTGTGTGTGAGAGTGTGTATTTGTACATGTGTTTGGGTGAGGAGGTTTTCCTTCTCTCCACCGCATCTATCACATGCGATTTTCCTGGCTGTGGTGCTGACCGGTCAGCTGTGGAGTCCGTGGCCTTTAAATTATACTTGTACCGTAGGATGACGCGAAATCCGTCCACTACACTGCTACTTGTAGCGTGAAACCTCCACAACAACCACAACAACAATAACAGCTGAACGGAAGAAAATGAGGCCTTAAAAGCATGGAAGAGCTTTTCATCTCTCTTTCTCTTATTTTGCTTTCTTTCCCTTCGTTAGATGTATTTTACACTTCCTCGAGTTACGCAGAGTCACCCACATGTTCAAGGCGAATGCGTCCTTAATAGACTCTCTCTCTCTCTCTCTCCTTACTACATATTAATTTGTGTGTTGTGCTTCTTCTTTAGCGATGGCACCACGAAAGAAGTATGATCCAGATGTATGGGGCCCACCACCACCACCACCAACGGCACACAACACCTCTGGCTTCGCAGCATCGCGGGCGTCCATTCCAGTGAGCGAAGGCGCCGCAGCCCCATCGTCATCCTCATCCCTCTTCCAACGCCACTTCGCGAACCGGACGGAGGTGGTGGGAAAGGACGCGGCGAACGCACAGCTAGGCGTCAAGGCTGCCGGTGCCGCACCAGCGAGCCGACCATCCACGAATGCTGCACTGGCAGGGCCACATCCAGGGAGTAGAAAGGCAACAAATAAGGGAAAGGCGACGGTGCGGATTGTCGCGCCAAGCGAAGGCGCACGGAAGCCGCAACCGCCCCCACAGGGAGATGCGGCAACAAATGTAAAGGCTCAGCAACACGCTTCCGCTTCCGGTAGCTCCCAGACTACCCCTGAACTGAACGGAAAACAGACCGACACGAGTCCCGGACACGCAGACGGACGTGAAAGAAAAACAAGAACCCAAACGTCTCTGTCTGCTGTCGCACAAAACCCGGCGACGCGAACGCAATCTAAAGACAAATTGCCGCTCATCGCACCAACGCATCGCGCGCTGGCCTTTAAGGTAGCGGCTGCACCCGTCAGCGTCCATCGAAAGAGCCATGAAGTGGTGGTGGAGGTGGACATGGGCAGCAGCGAAAGCGAAGGTGAGAACACAGCTGCACCGCTCGCTACCACTGTCGCCGTGGGTGCCACATACGAATCCCGCCGCTCGTCCTCCATGACTATCGAAGCGTCCAACGGCAAGGTGAAGTGTCTGTTGGCTCCTTCCGCATTGGCTGCTGCTGCGGCTGCTGCTGCTGCTGCTGGTGGCGGAGGGATGAGACGACGGGGCAGCGGCGGAGGCAGTGAGAACAATCCCACTACGCCGCTGACGCACTTTCCCGCGCACGTGATGCAGCGACCGACCAGCGCGGCCTCCACATCTCTCTCTCTCCCTCACCTCCTGACGCCGCTGCGTCACGAAACGGGCCAGTCTTTGTCTTCGTCGCCGGCGCTTTCGTTAACGCCACAGCGGACCAACAATGCAAGCGGAGAAGAGGCGAAGATGCGTGGATCTCGCGCGTTGCAAAACCCAAAGCCGCCTTCTTCGGCACCGTCGCCAAGTCTTCCGGCACGCAACACGCGGCTCAGTCGTCGGTCCCCGGCTTCCGCAGATCACTCCGCTCACCCAACCACATCACAGACGAGCGCAGCAGCCACAGCGGAACCCTCATCGCCAGCCACGGAGCAGAAGCCGAGTTACACGCCCTACACGCTCGACTCCTACAAGGTGCTGATGGCTGACGTCGCAGCACAGAAGCCCGGCGGATTGGGGCCGAGCGACACCGACGCGCAGCGCGCCGCGCGCGAAAAACGCGAGCGTGCCCGTGCCTACGCCAAGCAGGCCGAGAAGATTGCGCGGCGTTCGTTGGCGGGTGCGAGTGGCAGCGATGCGGGAAACGAGAGCACCGACGTCCGCCATCTGGACGATGGCACCGCAGGCGCACCATCGAAGGCGCATCGAACGCATCGGGCAAGTGGGGAGCGCACGCCATCGTCCTCGTCAGCGTCCACAGCATCATCATCATCTGCTACCACGAATTCCTCGAGCTCCTCGACGCGATCCTCCTCTTCCACATCCACCAGCGCAGCAGCGCGGAACAAAATCGGTGGCCCTCGCGCCACGTCACGAAAAAAACGTTGTTTGTCTTCCGCGCTGACGAGGGGAAAGAAAGTTAGCCCGTCGACTCCCAACGCGCAGGAAGAAGTGGAGGTGCGGGAAGCGAAACGATCTATAAGTTGGGCACCACCAACGACGACCGCAACACCGTCCACAGCCTCTGGCCCGGCCTTTGCCGTGGCTTCTGTGTCACGCAAGGCAGCCCAGCAAGCACGTGTGCGTCGTGCGCGTGCTCTGGCCTACGCGGAGAGAGTGGCCCAGGAGCGGCAGGAGCAGCTGACGGCAGCTGCCACGGAGAAAGATTGTCAGCTCGGTGGCTCAGGCGTTCAGCGGGAGAGCAGCAGTGAGAGTGAGGAGGCGACCGCGGCAGACTGGGACGTGCTGAACGCCTCAGAGAGAGGCGACGGGGCACACGGCGCGACGTCGGCAAGCGCTGCTCGCGTCAGGGCGGAAGATCGGGCGAGGCGGCAGCGCTTGATGGATCTCGAAGCTGCTCATGTGCAGAAGCAGGCAGCGGTGGAGTCTATCCGTCGTCGACTGCGCGGCGGAACTTAGGGCCCGTGGTGGTGGTCAAGATAGAGGGGCAATCGAGGCCGGTGAGGGATACGTAAAAGGTGAGGAGGTGGCCGAGTATATTTCTCACCCGGTTGTGTATGTGTGTCGTTGGTCGCAAGTGTTTTCTTTTTTTACTTTTCGTTTTTTTTTTTCATTTCATCGATGATCCTCTCTTCATTGCCCTGCTGAAATCTTAGAAATAAAACAATAGTGAAGGAACTGAAAATAGAAAAGACGCAGCACGTCGCATTGAGCACCTCCTGTTGTTATCGTTGCTCTTAGAAAGCCACATTTGCCATGCATCCTTTGCGCTTATGGTAGATTGATGTCGTGTAGCAGAAAAAAGTGGTGTCGGGGCAGTGCAACGAGTGTTATGTTTGCACAAGCTTTATGAGGTATGCTCAGCACAAGAATATCTCTCTCCTCTGCTCTTCTTTCGCGTGACTCTCTCTCTCTCTTTGCCTTGTCAACGGTTTGTTCAAAGCGCAATTGGCCACACTTAATATCACGTGAGTAATCTTGCGAAGCCCGCTTCACTTTGATTGTATATTATCGAAGACGGCAACAAAGATCGGCCTCTACTGCAATACCGCACACACAAAAAAGGTTATAATAGAGGAATACGCAACATCAGTCAAATAAAGAAAGAGAAGATATCCCCCCTTACAACTACTTCATATTTTCAACGTTTTTACAATTTTTTTGTGTTATCAATCTTATCATTGTTTAGCCAAGCAGAATCTGCTTTTACAGTGTACAAACAGCGTCTTTCACCTCTTTAGAAAAGTCCTAGAAACGAATTACGAGGCGTGGTGTGGTTTCATCAAACCCGCCAAATTAAAAAAAAAAAAGGGGGGCATTGTTTATATATCTTTTCTTTTTTTTACTCTTATAGTTTTTGTTTTCGTTTGCGATTTTCGTTCCTTGAGTAACCGCGCAGAATTGTTTTTTCTATACACACACACCCACACACAAACAAAAGCTGTCGGGTACGCCCACAGACATACCCACTAAGATCTGTACGAGTCTCGAACAAAAATTCATTAATCTGCGGTGATCAACATGTCTTCAGGAGAAGCGAGACGTCGCAGCAGCGTCGAGATGGCTGCCATGCGCGACGCGATGTGCACGCGCATTCGCACGCTGGGATGTAATATTTTGAGTATAACGCGCGCGGCAATGCTGAAGGTGGAGGAGCTCGATGCTGAACATGAGCGACGCCTTGAGCAACAACGCAAGCAACGCGAGTCTTCCCAGCGGCAACAGCAGCAGCAGCAGCAGCAGATGCAGCTCAGTCCACGACCGAACGTGAACGTAAAGGGCTCGCGGTGCACAAAATCCGTTCCGAATGGTGTTGCCACGCGGTTACAGGCACGGCCGACGCTGCAAGTGAAATCAGCGGCTGGCGTCAAAAATAGCGCGGGTGTCGCCGCAGCGGCGGCTCCGCCGTTGGCTTCTGCTCCGAAACAAAGCATGCCTCGTGCCGACACAGCAGCGTGTGCGACTCGCCTCAGCACGCGGTCCCCGGGAAGCGCACCGTGTGGATCTTCAGGAAAGAAGAGATCCAAGCAACGCCGTTCTCCCAGTCCCTCCGTCAACGCTGCTCCGCTGTTCACGCCGAACACGAGCGGTTCTCCTTCTCAACAGGTGCCAGCAACGCACATGAGCCACAACAAAGTCGTTGAAGCCGCGACACAGAGCAAGGCTCCGACGGATCCATCGGGCAGTGCTTCGACTTTTCCTCGCGAATTCACCAACGGCCATGTATCAAGCGTCATCAACAGTGCCACGGTGGTCAGCGAGAGCGTCATTGCCGATATCTGCCAGTCCGCAGAGCACAGCTTCCAGCGCATCCTGGACCCTACAAACCAGGAGCAAGAGGACAGCGTGGAGCACCGCGGTGCCCCGCTATATGATCTTAGCAATGCTGCCTCGACGTGCCATGACAGCGAGCACAACATCAAACTCTCCGCGCTCCAGCAGAGAGGCGCTGCGGTGGAGAGTGAAAAAAGCAACAACAGCACCACAGTTGTTGATGGCGGCGTAGTGCTGTCCGCCCAAGCGTACATGGAGGCTCGTGAGCTGCCGGAGGACGCCTCCCACGCAGTCCTCGGGCATGCTGCAACTGCTGCTGCTGCGACGAGCGCGAAGGCGACACCGCAGCCCGTTTCCAACTATTATCGTGTTGTCTATATTCACCAATCGACACGGGTGCGTCTGCAGAGTGGATCCTCGCCCGGTAGCGGGTACAGCAGCGGCCGTAGTGGTGTGCAGCGTCGTCGCTTGACACCGAATCTCGGATCGCCAGGTCGAATGTCGCCCTCCACGCACGACCGAGAGGATGAAGAGGAGCCACGGATGGTGAACTCCTTCGTGAGTGCGATGTACGCCGTTGTTGAGGGTCGCAGCAGCAGCAGCAGCAGCACTGGTGGTGTTGAGGAAGGTCAGCAAGCTGCTGCTGCCGCTGCGGAGCCTGCCGTGCAAGTGAAGCTGCGCGTACCGGTGCACCACGCAGTCAGCGGGGTGTTGACCAGGAGTGCCTCTGCCACCTCCACGCCTCCGACGGGGGCGTTTCGCTTTCCCGCGGTGGGTATCGCGGAGACGGAGAGTCCTGCGCAGGATGACACGGAGAGCTCGTTGCGGCAGACGGAGCCTACACTGAACCATGGAAAGGATCCAACACCGGAGAGCAGCAGTCGAGTGGACAACAACGTGGAGGAGGCGGTGGCAGCGCAGATCAAGACGATGGAGGGGTGGCGGCGTGACCGGCACACAAGCGTGGAGCAGCGCATTCGACAGCGCCGGCACTCCTCTGTGGTGGCGCAGGGCTGGCAAGGCGAGTACTACTATTACGCCTCGCCAGCGAAACCGGCGGTGAGTGCGCTGCCGCTGCCGGCATTCGCACCGACAGCTGCGGAGGCCACGGCGGCAGGTGATGATACGCCGCACGGCGCAGGGGTCTCGCCCATCAACCACAGCGAGATGCATGGCGCAGCCCCGCCCCTGCCATCAGTGAGCGAGGCATCGGGCAGTGGCAATAGCATGACAGAGGCTGCACAGGCGCAGTTCTCGACGCCACCGCTGAGGCCGCAGTCTTCTCCTTCCGGCAGCTCCCACTTCTCCACCGCTTGGACCGGGTCGGCCTGTGGCCCGCTGGCGGTGGCTGCGATCACGTACGATGTTCTCCTGCAAACACGTCAGCCCGCCTCAACCTCCTCGACGCCTCGATCCCTGCGTGAAGGCACAGCGCCAGCGCTGGAGGACCAAAAAGATGCGGCGAGCGATGCGACGAAGGTGGCGACGACCGGCGCCACATCGATGGCCGCCTGCGCACCCCGGCAGTCCATCGGTGCCGCTGCCGCTGCCGTGACGTCAGGTGGCGGAAGTGGTGGTCGATCGCGTCGCCGTCGTCGGCCCCGGCTGGAGGTGGTCGTGGCGAGCGATTACAACTCAATGGAGTGGGCGTTTGCGGGGGAGGCGCGTCGTGCCTCTGTCCTGTCAGAGGACGCAACAGCAGTGAGAAGCGGAACTCTTGTGCATGGCGATGGCGCTGCTGATGCTGCTATGGCGGCCAACTCGCCTTCCACTCCGCTCTGGACCGCGCACCAGCGGCGTGTGTTGGCGGAGGAGGAACACCGAGGGTGGAGCGCCCGGACACGTCAGCCGCGTAGTGCGGACATTCACGCCCCGATTGTGTTGAATGTGTCGATATGAAGATGTCTCATTTTTTTTTTTCTGGCTCAGATTGATTTCATCTTTTTTGGTTGCTGTTCTGTGTTTTGTCCAAGGGCTGTTGTGTTTACCATTGGCGTTGCGATTGTCCATTATTCCGCTGGCGTATGAAGTTGTGGCTTCTTTCTCACTTTTTGATATATCTATTCTCTCTTATTGTTTTTTCTTTTGTGTCTAACCTCTTTACCCCAGCGATTACGACTCACGCAAGTGAAATCTATTCATATGTACAGGTCACTTGCCACGTCCGACGCATGCAAGGCCTCCACACAAACACATATACACACACGCAATTCACCCAGGCCCACTAGTTCGATATAGTGTTTGTTTGTGTGTGTGTGTATGTGTGTGTGTGTGCGTGTTTGTGCCAATGAGCGCTCTTATACTCATGTTTTTTTTTTTTTTTTTGCTGTTGTGTCATGTCTTTTCATTGCCGTATGTGCCGCTACAAAACACCGTGACTTAGATGCGGTGACGAATACCGGTGGATCTCAATGAATTCTCTTTTTGCTTTTTTTTTTTAGATGAACGATCGCTTAGTTCTTGCGTCCCTGATGCGTGCTTACACTCCTTGTACACTCAATCTCAATGAAACAGCGCGAGTAAAGAAACGGACGCAACAACGGATACCTTTGGCAAGAGCGGCCGAACATGGGTTTGGCGCGTTATCGCTGCGATGTGCTTGAGAAAAATTTATCAGTAATATTATCTCTTTGTTTTGTGTAAGCGTCACTAAGAACTTTGTGGCCATCTGCAGTGCCTCCTTGAATATGTTGTCCCACAATGCCTATCAGTGTTGGCGTCCGCTGCGCCTCAGGACGTTTGTTCACCGGCGATGCTCCGATTCCGATTAACGCCGTTACGATGAGCGTCATTCCTGTGAGCAATCTACCTCTGGTTTCTTCGCCTCCTCTTCCCAATTCAATTGTCTTTCCTCAAACGCACACATACGCACGAAATGTATGCGTTTTCAATCTTAACCTCTATCACCACCTTACGCTGCAAGAGTACTTGTGGAGAACGCGGAAAAAAAAAAGTAAGAAGGAGGAGAGAGAAACAGAGCACCAAGGTTTCGTCTACCGCTATCGCGCTTGTGTGGCGAATTCAGGTGGCGAAGTACGTGTCTCTTCGTCTCTTTCTCAATTGTCTTCTTCCTCTTTATAAAATTTTATGAGACACACAAGTAGCAACAACAACAACAATAACAATGCTGCGCCGGCAATTTAATTTCTCCGGCGTGCGGTGCGCTGCAGCCACCCTCGCGGCCTCCCCACTCTGCACCTCCCTTCGCGGTGTGAAGTTGGTGAATCCTATTGGCAAGCAGGGCAGTCAACACTACGGTCTAGAGCCCAAGCTGGAGGCCGGCAAAGATACCCAGCTCAAGCACACCGAGATGTACGACGGCTACACCGACGACTTCGGTGTGTTCAAGGAGGGCCCACCGGTGACGCTGCGTCTCGAGTACGTCCGCTCGCCTGAACACGGCTTCTCGCAGGATGTGCTGCAGAAAGACATCTGGTCCCCGTTTCAGGTCGGTGCGAACATGATGATGTACACGCCCTTCTATTACGACTGGAAGGGCTTCTCCAGTCGCGATTACTTTGGCCATCGCAGCGGCACGAACCCGGGCAGCAAAGTCACGATGGGCCACTACAAGCGCGATGAGCAGCGCTCGTGGGGCTACCGGATGTTCATCAATCACAAGCCGCAGAAGCGCATTCCCAAGTGGCTCGCCTGCGTCGTGCACATCCCACGTAAGAAGACGTTTCTGGGGTTTTTCCTCTATGCCAATGGTGCCTACGTGGCGGAGCTGCTCACGTACAAGCAGCTTCCTCGGATCGTCTACAACCGCTCATTCCAAGGCTGCCTCCCAACGATTGGGCAGACGGTGTCGCTGACGGAGGTGACCTACGGCAAGGAGATTCACTCGGTGGAGATGTACCCCGGCCACGGCGGTGTGCTGTGTCGTGCCAGCGGAACGGCCGCCGTGGTGCTGCGTGGGTCGGAGCCGAACCTCGTCCCGGTTCTTCTGCCTTCGAAGGAGGTGCGCCTCTTCGATAGCAACTGCCACGCCGTCTTTGGTCGCCGCGCGGGTGTGATGTACAACAAGCAGCGCAACTTCAGCCATCGCAGCGTTGAGGCGAACATGCCACACCGTCCACGTGTACACTCCAAGACGAAGCGGGTGTCGAGCCACCCGGCTGGTGGTGGTAACGGCGGGTCGCCCAACTTGTTGGTGCCGCTGGACTGGCGCATCCATCCTCGCAACTCCGTGAAGACGAAGTACTGGCTGTCGGGCTACATTCTGCGTGGCAGGCAGTACAACCGTAACCAGACAGTGGCGGATCTAAAGTCGAGGACCTATAGCTGGGCGAATCGTGACCCTGTGTACAGGTAGGGCTGAAGGTGCAAGAGAGCGAGAGAGAGAGAGAGGGAGCGATGACGAATATCCTTGAAATTTTGTTTTCTGTTACTTCGAGTATTTGGGTGTGTGTGCACTGGTATGTGACGAGAGCTGCGTGCTCGTGTCTGAAGAAGTAGCAGATACACATGCTGTTGTTACTTTTGTCCGGCGAGGAGGGAAGTTTGCTGCGTTGCAACCTTCGTCGCTTTGACAGTGGGAGGAGTTCAGAGGCAGTTGCTGGTCTGCCTCAGCTGTTGTCGTGAACGTCTGTGGCGTGGGGCCCACATGAGGAAGAAGAAGAAGAAGAAAAAGAAAAAAAAGCGAAGAAGAGCGGACATTTCTGCGACTATCATCTATTAATCAGCTGCCTCCCTTTCTTGTGTGTTCGTCCGCTGTGTCACGCGTGCGGTTTCTTTTTTTTTTTCTCTCCTATTTTCTCCTTCTTTCTCTTCCCCTCACACGACGCTTTTGTTGTCGATTACATCCTTTTTTTTTTCTCTTAAACCGCAGCAACAACAAACGAAAAGAGGTGTAGCAAGGGCTGCACCTGATGACTGAATAGAAGAAAAAGGGACTTGAAGCTACGTGTGTGTGCAACCAGCTGAAAAGAGGTTGACCACCATGATTTGCATTGCGACCAATAGTTGCTGTTTTTTTTTTTTGTTGTTGTTGTCGCTGAAGAATTGCGAGAGTCACTTCTTCTTCACACTCTACTGTCTTTGTGGCCATGTACGCGTGTGTGTGTATGTGTGCGCAACTGTACCCAGTACTACACTGGGCATTGGCACATGTGTCCGGAGTCTCAACAATGTGCAGCCTCAACTTTCCTTTCATTATGTAACCAGCATGATGCCGACAAGTCACTACGTCTACCGCCAAATGGGCCATTTTACAATTCAACACCTCTCCGTATTGCTCTCTCTCTCTCTCTCTCTCTTTCTCCCTCACTCTTTATCTCTCTCTTTGTTTTCTCTTTACACAGGATACCTTCTTGCTTGCCTATCTCTATATCTTCTTCACATTCCAGCCAACTCAAGCCTTCAGCGCACATTTGTGAATTTTTCCTCTCCTTTTATTCATCACTGGTATTATTCTTTGAAAAAAAGATTGTTTACCTTTTTTTCCACCACGCTTTTCTGCTAACAGTGTACTCTCCGTTTCTTTTTTTTTTCTCGAACACAAACACACACTAACACACACAAACAATATATATCACGATACACGAACGAAAGGATGTTCCGCTGTGTCTCTGCGAAGGCTGCGGCGTCGGTCGCGGGTGCCTCTCTCATGCGGTACCACTCCTTCCCTGAACTGAAGTACCCGGCGGAGCTGCCAACGCTGGCCTATGACTGGAAAGAGGGTATCGCACCCGTATTCAGTCCTCGTCAGCTCGAGCTGCACTACACGAAGCATCACAAAGCGTACGTGGACAAGCTCAACAGCATCGGCAAGGGCTTTGAGGGAAAGACGATTGAGGAGATCGTGGAGGCCACCAGCGGTCATGCCGACAAGAAGGTTGCGTTCAACCAAGCGGCCCAGCACTTCAACCACACCTTTCTGTGGAACTGCTGGACACCGAATGGCAAGGCCATGCCCAAGGAGCTGGAGGCGGCTATCGCCAAACAGTTCGGCAGCGTCGCCGACTTTAAGACCGCATTTGAGCAGGCCGGCGCCAGCAACTTCGGCTCCGGCTGGACGTGGCTCTGCGTAAACCCCAAGTCGCAGGAGCTGGAGATCGACAACACGAGCAACGCGGGCTGCCCGATCACCTCGGGCCTTCGCCCCATCTTCACGGCCGACGTCTGGGAGCACGCCTACTACAAAGACTTTGAGAACCGCCGCCCGGATTACTTGAAGGAGATGTGGAAGGTCGTGAACTGGGAGTTCGTGGCTAAGATGTACACGCAAGCCAGCAAATAATTGAAAAAAAAGTAGCACAGATAATGGATACATGTCTCTCTCTTCAATTGATCTTTCAACCTGTCTCTCCCTCTATAAATTAATATATATATGTCGAAGCAGTTTGATGGATGGTGGCTGAGAGGGGAGTATTCGAGACAAGGTAGTTATACACAGTTATCTCACTCTCTCTATCTTTGTTTACCTTTTTTTGTTGTTTTCCCTCGTGTTCACCTCTGAAATGAAAAAAACAAAAAGCAAATTGTGTTTTTCTTTTTCTCTATTTTGTGATCTCCACGCCGTATTCTATTTGTTTATCTATTCGGGGTTTATGCCCTCTCTCTCTCACTTTTTTTTTTTTGCTTCTGTTTAGCACTTATGATTCTTAGTTCACACCCCTCCGCCTCTTCACCCACGCGCGCGTACGTCGGGAGATTCGCCTGCCGCCTTGTGACTTGACAGATTCAAATATAAAAAAAAAAAACAAGAAAAGAAAAAATACGCACACCTGCAGGCAACGTATTCTTTTCTTATTTCTTTATTTTTTACCACTTGAGGAAATGGAAAAGGATTGCCGCAGCCTCTTCTTGAGCGTGCATGCATGTGTGTGTGTGTGTGTGCTTGTAGAAAGAGAGGGAGAGAGAGAGAGTTGAAAAATGCTATCGAATTCCCTACGTGCGTTCTAATACCTACCTTAAACTATATATAGTTTTATGTTTGTGGTTGTGTTACGCATCGTGTAATGCGGCACGCCTCCCAAGTGAGTTTCCTTTATTTTTTTTGTCAGGGACTGTCTGTCTCATCACCGATGCTCACACACGAGCAGGAAAGGGGAAAAAAAACGGCGCTTATTTTGTTTTTCTTCATTCTCTCTCTCTTTCTTACTTTATTTCTTACTTTCTTTCTTACTTTCCCGGAGGCGTATCTGCTGGGAAAAGAAAAAAAAAAGTAAAAGTAAAGTGAATCGCACCAGCCACTCTCAGTCTCCTCTATTGTGTTTTTCCCCTCCTTATCATTATCGCTGTGGAACACCTTAACAAGGCTAGTTGATGAAACGGCAACGTTAAAGAGAGATCGGAGATGGCTGCTGTTTTCCTTTGCGAACACTCATATTGACAAATCACTTCTCTTCTCTCTCTTTTTTTTGCGAGAGACACTTAGCGCAGAGATGAAAAGGGTTAACAAAAAAAAAATTAAAGTAAAAACGAAACACGCTAATATCCTCTGGAGAATTAATGAAGGGCGGCCGCACGTGAAGTTGCACCAACTCATATATATGTGTGTGCTGCGAAAATGTGACAAGGCGTTGCGGTTTCGTTTTTCTTTTTTGCGTCCTTATCAAATGGTCAGTAACACCTGAGAGAGAGAGAAGCCGTTTGACTGGAGCAGAAGCGGAGAGAGGAGAAAAAAAGAAAAAAAGAGTAATGGAAGGGTGTGCCATCAAGAGAGAGAGCGGTGGGGTGGACAGATATGGCGGCCTGCTGCTCTGCTTCTTTGTTTGAACTTTCTTGCAACTCCAATTATTTCTTTCTTCTCAATATGGATGTACCTGTCAAAGGCTTGACTTTTTTGTTTTATGATCTCCTTAGCCAGCTGACTTTTTCTGCTCGCATCTCAACCCTATACCCTTCTCCTTCTCTTCCTCTCGCACGACTGCGTCTTACTTTACAATGTATGTTTACCTTCACATCTATCTCTGAAACTACCTCATTCTATTGTCCTTCTCTGTTTCTCTTTTTTGGTGTTACCACACGAATCAGCAACAGCAACGACAGGAAGGCAAACAGGTTAGCGAAGTATTAGCAGTCTCCGCTTATTCTCTCTCTCTCTCTGTTTTTCTGTTTCAACGCACATAAATATATTTGTGAAATCAAATTTCTTCCGTTACTTTCGCTCATATCGAGCACTTTGTTCAACACAGCATGACATCTATCCATGCAGGCACCGACAGTGTTACGGTGCCGACTCCGCCACACCACCAATCGCCAGTGATGAAGAAGTTCTCGGAGTGTCGCACGCTGTTCATGTGCTGCGACATGCAGGAGAAGCTGGCGGACAAGATCCCTGGCTTCCACGAGACCATCCACATCACCAACAACCTCACGCTCTTCTGTGAGATGCTGGGCCCTGCGCACTGCAGCTGCCTCGCCACGCTTCAGTACCCCGCTGGTGTGGGTCCCCTCTACCACGAGATCATCCTGCCGCCCAACACCCCTGTTTTCCCCAAGATCGAGCCGTCGATGCTGCTGCCCGAGGTGCTGCCCTACCTCTACGGTGACGCCGCACGGGATATCCTGCCAGTGCAGCAGGTGGTCCTGTGGGGCCACGAGACACAGGTGTGCATCATGCAAACTGCTGACGAGCTGCTGCGGCGTGGCTTCCGTGTGGCCGTCGTGACGGACGCCTGCGCAGCTCAGCGCCGCATTGACCACGAGGTGGCTATCATGGAGATGAGCAAGTGGACCGGGCTGCTGCTGACCTCCTCGACGTGTCTCTACACACAGATCATTCGTGGAGACCCGAAGTTCCACAAGGATTCGATGAAGGTAATTCTTGATCGCGCACATCTACTGAAGCGGCCATACAAGGCAGAGGCTACGGAGGAAGGTGAGGGGGAAGGACGCGAGCCTATCCGCGAATGCCGTGTAGATGTCGCGTGAAATGAGAAGTGTGCGACGAAGAGGATGTGAGGCGTGTAGAGATGCTGCCAAGCGAGGGCACAACGGTCTACATGGATTTTTTTTTCTTTTCAGTGAGGACAATTCCATTTAGGCTGCACCACTGTTTTGCAAGCGTGATTCTTTTCTTGTGTGTGAGTTGGCGCTGTGTGTTTGCGTTCTGTGCTGCCCTCACGTCTGCGGCCTCGGTTTGTTTTCTTTTATTTTAATCAACAGATGTGTGTGTTGTGCCATGTAGGTTTCCATGAGAGCCCCGGAGAAGCTCTGTGGTTCACAACGCGTACATCCACTCACAGCGACAACAGCGTGCGACAAATAAAAGCAGCGGGCCCTGGTTTTTTTTTTTGGTTTTTTGATTGTTTGATTCTCTCTTTTCCTTCCTGCATCTCTCCTCACCAGCCCCGGCCTGCTAGCGATGAACTTGAAGTTACTACTGCTTCTGGATTAATATTATTATTATTCATATATGAACATATATTGGTTTTCCTGCCATGCGAATCACATGATGTGAAGTGCAAAACGGTCGGCGCGAGTATACTCTACTACGTGCACTGCGTACTCTCCAGGAGCAACTCCTGCCTTGAATGAAGCGACAAGATCTGCAAGCATTAGTATTGATTCTTTGTGTCTTACTCCTTTTGATTTTTTTTGTTTGTTCTGCTCCTGCTGCTCCCGTCATTACATTTATGTTTTTGCACATCCACTCTTCTATTCTCTGCTCAATTAGCCAACCTCGACTCTGCTTCAGATTCTTACTGAATCGCAAATAAACTTACCGAGAACACACACACACACACACACACACACACAAAGCGACCGAAGTTTGCTGGTTGGGGCAGTCTGCGCATAGTCTCTGCCACCGCATCCCTGCGACTTCGAATGTGTGAGCGTGTGTGGATGCCCATGTATTGATAAAGAAGGTACGTTTTGTTCCTCTTCTTTTTGTTTGTTTGTTTGCTTTGCGTTGTTTTGTTTGGCGCCACGCTCCATTCGTCATTTTAAACATGGAGGCCACATCGAGTGCCTCGACGGCAGGGTTCACAGTTCCCCCTGTCCGGCCACACCAGCCGCAGCTGCTGCAGTCCATCACGAAGTGTCGCACGCTGTTCATGTGCTGCGACATGCAAGAGAAGCTGGCGGACAAGATCCCTGGCTTCCACGAGACCATCCACATCACCAACAACCTCACGCTCTTCTGTGAGATGCTGGGCCCTGCGCACTGCAGCTGCCTTGCCACGCTGCAGTACCCCGCCGGTGTGGGTCCCCTCTACCACGAGATCATCCTGCCGCCCAACACCCCTGTTTTCCCCAAGATCGAGCCGTCGATGCTGCTGCCCGAGGTGCTGCCCTACCTCTACGGTGACGCCGCACGGGATATCCTGCCAGTGCAGCAGGTGGTCTTGTGGGGCCACGAGACACAGGTGTGCATCATGCAAACTGCTGACGAGCTGCTGCGGCGTGGCTTCCGTGTGGCCGTCGTGACGGACGCCTGTGCAGCTCAGCGCCGCATTGACCACGAGGTGGCTATCATGGAGATGAGCAAGTGGACCGGGCTGCACCTCACCTCCTCTATTGGCGTGTATACGGAGATGCTGCGAGCCCATCCGAAATTTTTTGCTCCCGTGATGAAGCTCATTCTCGATCGCACCGAGATCTTCAAGCGACCGTACAAGCGCAGTGAGGATCCAACTTTGACGCCCCAGCAGCGCGCAGAGGACGTTTAGGAGAGGATAGGCGTGCGGTATAGCGCATTATAACGTCTTCCAAGTGCACTCGGTGATGTGGACATGGTCAATGGGTCTTGTCAAAAAGGAAGTATTCTTTTTTTTATTTTCTAGTTGATAAGCCTATTTTCGTCGCTCTCCTTCCATATTTGAAGAACTTTCCGCGTCGTCAGCAACGCTTCACTCTTATCGTTTTTTTTTTTTCTAAGCTGTCATTATTTTTTTATATGAGTTTACTAGTCCATTCTTGTTGCCACTCGATGCATTGCTCTATCGATCTTACGCGCACTTTAATCGTGCACGTATCTTTTATGTGTCACACAGCGCTGTCTTAAACGTACTTTACCAAAACAAGAGAAACCAACTATTTTAACGACAAGAATGCGAATGAAGTCGGCTTCTTTCAATTGTGTATTTTGCTTTCTGCACTTATAGAGGTGATTTGCTTTCCTCGTTTGTTGTTCCGAAGGGTTACTTCAGACTCACAGCACGCTCCCTGATTTTTTTTTCCTTTTTAAACTGGAGAGAGAGTGTGTGCGTGAGAAGAAGAAAAATCTTGTTTCGTTTGATTGGCGTGTTTGGGGCTTGCGAAAGAGCCTTTGAGTTTGGCTTGATGAAGTCAAATATATATATATATATAATGTGCCGCCATCGCGTGTATTGGTCTAAATGTGATTCACTGCTTCTTCTGATATAAGTTCTCTCCTGATGCAACTCTTCTACCTCTGTGTCATTTATATCTTTTTTTTCCCCCCTTTGCCCAATTTTTTGTTTTGTTTTCTAACCGAACCACGTGCGACAAAATAAGTGAAATACTAATATTTCTAAATGAGCGTCGCAGTATTGATATATCCAACATCAGCTCATATCTATAGACCATCACTATCCCGCCTACTCGCTGCACAAAAGAGACCGGAGCGACCCTCTGCTACAACTCTCTGAAGCACAACTTTGGACTATTGCTTTTTTTTTTTCCTAGCCTCAATTAGCACACGCGTGTTCTGTTTCCGTTTACGCTTTCAAAGAATAACCTGCTAGCGATTTTCTATCGTACGCTCTTTGCGATCTTTCTTATTATTATTATCTCGCCGTAGTTAATCTTCTTTTGATTTGCTTTTTTTCGCGCCGACAAGTCTCTGTGGCACACTCTGATAATTAAAAAAAAAAGTCCGAGTTTATTAGACAGAGTCTTTACTGCATTGGATAGTTGGGATTTTTTGTTCTTCCCCTATTTGCGGTAGTTGTGTTCACCTTTAGGACGACGACCGAGACTTTACCTTCTCTATAAGTTACCGGTGGGTGCTACGTACTTGCCCTATCCACACACATTCACGCACACCCACACACACTCAAATAAGCAGAAAACAAAATGTCGCAACACCCTATCTCGGAGCACTCGCGTCTTTTCCAGAAGTTCGACACGTGCCGCACCGCCTTCATGCTGTGCGACGTGCAGGAACGCGTGGAGCCGCATATTCGCAACTACCACGACGCCGTCCACGCAGCCAACGCCATGGCCGCGATGTACGAGCTGCTCGGTCCCGAGCGTGCCGTCTTTGTCGTGTCCGAGCAGTACCCGAAAGGCGTGGGTCACACCTACCACGGAATCCATCTCCCAGCGGATGCGATTGTAGCCGATAAGCTGACGCCCTCCATGCTGGTGCCCAAGATCCACCCGCATATCTTCGGGGATGCCGAGCGAGGCATTCCGCCGGTGCAGCAGGCCATCATCTGGGGTCACGAGACCTACGGGTGTGTGTTGCAGACGACCGATGAGCTGCTCTCGCGTGGAATTCGGGTGGCTGTATTGGTGGATGGCTGTGGATCGCAGGTGCAGGAGCACCACGACGTAGCCATTCGCCAGATGTCCCACTGGGATGGGCTGCTGATGACCACCGTGCCGTCGGTGCTGATGCAGCTGACGCGGTCTGATGAACGCTTTGTGAAGGAGATGATTCGCATCTTGAAGAAGTACTCGGCAGACTGGGCGTCTACGCAGCCGAAGCAGGGGAGGGCGACGGCGGACAACGCGGTGGCTGCCGCAGCAGGAAGCTCCGGTTGGTCCGGAATGGAGAAGGAAGGCGCCGCATGACAGTACATGTGTAGGGCCAATCTCTTTTCTCCCCCTCTGGAGTTCCGATGCTTCCTTTTATCGCTTTTTTTTTGGTTTTGTAAATTATATCCCAACTGAGTGGAAGTCGCGTGCGCTATCTCTCTCTCTCTCTCTTATTCTTGCTAAGCACCTCTCAGCACAGGTGAGGGCGACAAGGAAGGTTGCGCCAACGACGCCAAATAACGATTTCGAAAACCAAACAAAAAAGTGCTAATGCGTTTTCTAATGACAGGCACGCCCTTACACAGGCTCCCTAAGAGCGACTGAATGCAGTCACATTAGTAGGGAGAGACGACGCTCTCATGTTACAAGCGCAAAAGTGTTCTCGCTAACTATGCCTACGGCATAAGCAACGCCGAAGACTTCTGAAGCATCTTTGATGGTTGTTGATGTGTTGACATGAGTGGACACTGTTTTTAACTCTAGGGACTGCGTTTTTAACGCTTTAATTCCAATCATAATTCGAACATTCAAATAAACAAGAAGAAAGCAATAGAAGAATGTGTAATGCCTTTTGCTTAATTTAACCTCCCTGACTTCTTTAAAAAACTTCTTTGTTCCTTCACTATTGTGTTTCTTCTTTTCCTTCGTTGTTTCCCTTCTCCTGTTGGTGTTGCTCTACATACATACATGCCCGTGATGTCGAATTGGCTGCCACACGCTTTGCTTGTTTGTGTGTTGCAACTCGTGCGCCGCTCCACGTACGGAACGTCTCTCATAGCGCTCCACATTTGATCTGATACATTTCTTCTTTTATTAAAACGGCTTTCCCATACTCTCTTGAGTGTTGTTCTTCTGTAGTTTACTTCATTCCGTTTTGGTCACTTACAGTCAAATCATACGTATATATATATATATATACGCATTACTATCCATACCTCGGTTTAGAGCCTTGTTTGTCTCAGATCACTCAAGCAGACACACATACACACATACACACAAACACACACACACGTATTCCTGCATTTTCTTCATTTGCCGGAGAAGCAATCGCCATGTCACTCCCCGCCTTTATCGCCCCTCGCTCCCACCTGCTTCAGAAGTACAGCAGCTGCCGTACCATGTTCCTGTGCTGCGACATCCAGGAGAAGTTGCGAAATAGAATTCCCAACTTCAACGAGGCCGTCGAGGTGTCAAATAAGATGTCGGCGATGTGCTATTTGCTGACGCCAACGTACGCCACCTTCGTTGCCACCGAACACTTCCCTGAGTCTGTTGGGCGATTTGTCACGGATATTCACCTGCCCAAGAACACGCCCGTCATCGCCAAGTACGAACCTTCTATGCTGGGGCCGCAGGTGCTCCCTTTGCTGGAGGGCCAGGCGGATAAGAATATTCTGCCGGTGCAACAGGCGGTGTTGTGGGGCCACGAAAGTCACGTGTGTGTTCTGCAGACCGCAGACGCGCTGCTGCAGCGTAATATTCGCGTTGCGGTGGTGGTGGACGGCTGCGCCGCACAGAAGTCGTTGGAGCATAAAACAGCGATACAGACCATGGCCTCGTGGGATGGTCTGGTGCTGTCCACGTTTGTGTCTGTCATGATGCAGCTTCTACGAGATGATCAGGCGAAGGCGAAGGAGATGCTGAGGCTGGGGAAGCTGATGGCGCGATCATCCGCTGTGAAATCAAACCCACGAGAGTGAAAAAGGGGACTGCTCTATCCTGCGCTGCAGCTGCGAGGGCAGCAGCCTGCTCTATATTACCAAATCGATAATTATCATAATTACACAAAACCACAAACAAAAACACACACACGCTTTATTATTGCTTTGCCAAAGCGCTGGGAGAAGAAAGGAAGCTACTGCTGCCAGCGGATTTCTTGTAGTAGCCCTTCACACACACAAAATAAATTAAAAAAACACAAAACAAAACACTCACTCATTATTCTTGCTGCTTGAACTAAGTGGCCGTAATTTTTTTTTTTTTTTTTAATTGCTATTGTTATCGGTGATGCCATCGCGCACTGCAATCTGGTCTTTAAAAAAAAAAAAATATATTGCGTTGTCTTAAAGTTTTTCCCCCGTTTTCCAGATACTGAATGTCCTATCAAATTGATGTGCGTGAAGGACACGTCTCAGAGCTGGCGAGGTGAGTCAAGCTACTTAGGAAACGCATCTTGGTTGCAGAAGCCCTTCTCCTATTCTAACTGTGGCCTACTGCGTTATCTGTGCTGTGAGATGAAAGAAACACATCGAGATGAAGACGTTGGATAGGGATACGTCTCTCGTTTACAGTTTCGCTTAGTTCTCTATCTGAAAGTTTGTTCTATGGACTTCGCATCACGATGTTTGAACATTACAAGCGAAATCATGGCAGCAATGCACTCCTCCAATTTGGGGAAAAAAGTCTTTTCATTAACTTTGAACCTCAACAAACCCCCCCCCAAAAAGCATATCTTTACGATCAACAATCATCGTGCCTCAAATGATCTCCATCACCGGCAAACGACTCAATTCGCTTTCTCTCTATGCTTCGATACTCTAACGCCGCTTCTCCTCCTCTCGGTTCTTGTATTTTCTGTTTTTCCGACTCAACGAACCTAAACGCTCTCGTACACAAGCAGGAGCTAAGCCCGGTCTTAGCTGGACTAAATATTGATAATAATAAAAGAATACCAGTAGGGCACGTTGAAAATGCAGGCTACGATGGCCATGCAGCAGGCGATGGAGCAGTACATCATGCTCGACTTCGCCAACGGAATGTTAGAGCAGTGCTGGGACATCTGCTACGACCGCAACCTCACTCGCGACGAATTAGCCAGCAGTGCAATCCCAGAAGCAAAGTTTCAGAAGATGGACGCGTGTGCGCGGAAGTGTGTGGCGCGGCACTTCGAGGTGATGAAGCTCATGCTGGCAAACCGTGAGATGCTCGCCAGGGGAGAGATTCAGTGAGTATCTTTGAGGCAAAATGAGGAAGTGAGAAGGCCGTTGGTGGACGCGGCTTAGGACGCAAGCTGCGCGTGAAGACAACCTAATCCTATCACCACCTCTAATCGTACGAGCAGCAAGATCATGTGTGGGATTTCTGCGAGTCAAGGCCTCTCAGATGGGTGGTGGTCTCTGTCTTCTTTCAAGTTTGTATCAAGAAAGTGAAGCAGAGAGTGGTGTTTTCTCTTACCTTGCCGGAAGAGACTATTCTTTTATTTATTATAATTCTCGCTGTTTTACTTTGTTCTTTTGTTTGTTGTGAATGTTGCTCTTACCGGTGCGTCGTTGTGCGCACCAGCTTTGATTACGGTTGGTGGAATGAGCTGTGTTTGGCGTTGGTGTTTTTGTGTTTTTTTTTTTCCTCATCTTTGTGGTCTCCATACCTTTCTGTTCACCTAAGCAGCCACAAGAGAGTTAACCATCCAGTGGAAGAATCATCTATAAGTGGCTCAAACACAAAAATAATAGTAATAGAAGCACATTTAGCACAAGCACACCTCTTGCTACCGGATTCATTGGTTTCATGGGGTGAAGTTGGTAAATGTGTACTTGGCGCGTGTCGTGCGGTGGCTCTATGGAGGTCAGTTCTACCGTTTTTGTTTTGTTTTCTTCACCGGTTCTATTTTTCAAACGAAGCAAGTTCCGCTGCCGGCTGCTTCTCTCTCACTGTGTGTGTGTGTGTGTGCTGGAGACTTCAAGCAACTGGATGGGGGAAATCGATAACTGCCACACACACATATATATTAATACAAACCTAACGAGAGCTCATTGAATGCACACCTTTCTCTCTCCGTTTCCCTCACTTTGGGCTTCCTTTACTTCATCTTTCCTATTGCTACCCGACAAAGATTATCAGCTCTCGCTCGAGCAGTGCGTGGAGGTCTCGTGGTCGCACGTGTCGCCTCTCGTTGTTGCGCATATTTTGACTGTGCGTCTATCATTTACTATTCTGTTTCTCCACGTTGTTCACATTTTTATTTTCATATAATCGATTTTACTTTTAAGATATCTACAAATCATTCTAAAAGTCAATACCGCAGCAACACATAAATAACCTCGTGCAGACCCATACCTTGTATGCACTCTCGTTAACACTCGATACTTGTTGCAGATATTCTAGCACACATTCGCTTTGCACTTGTGTTTAATTCTTTTTATTCCCATATCAGTCGCTGTCGCCTGATGGAATCACAGCCTTTTGACGCCTCTTTCTGTCGTTTTTGTTTTTGATTTGCTGCTGCATTGCTGCTCCCCTGTGTGTGCAGGCGAGGTGAGGTGTATAGAGAAACATCAATTGCCTTTTGTTTCAAGCCGCCATACCTTTTTATTATTATTTTTATGCAACGAGATTTAGCGTCGCAGCTCAGCGCATTTGCGCGCCGCGGTCAATGGAAACGATGCCTCGACATCGCACAGCAGCTGGCAACGGGTCGCCATCACGCTGGCCTACAAGCGCTCCTGCAGCACCCAGACGTGCTCCATAGCATCGCACAACACGCACACGCTCACTCCAGTCAAAGCCGATGGCAGAGTGTGTCGGCGGTGCTACTGCTCTGTGGACAGGCAGTGCGTAGTGTCTCCAAAGTACCTCTTTGTATTTCTGCAGCGGCGGCAGGTGGGCCAGAGAACAGTGGGGGAAGTGAGCACGCTGGTGCGCCGCACAACACAGCTGTGTCCTTTGCGAATGCCCCTGACACATCTGGCAATGGCAGCTGCCTTCATCCACAAACCGCATCGGTCAAGTCCAACGCTGCCGTCCACGCCACGTCTTCTCCATCTTCACCTTCGTCGCTCCCGCATTTTTCTTTTGAGAGCGCAGCTGCGCGACTCACTTCGGCGCAGCGGCAGGAATGGACCAGGCTGGTGTCCATGCTCTTGCACTCCGTCATTGCACGAGGGCAGGTGCACGATGGCGATGGCACGGCATCCTCCATCACAGCATCTCCTACAGCGTACGCAGCAACATCGGATGCCGCGCTCTTCACGGCCGCGATGGACCTCTACGCGTGGGCGGAAGCAAGTAACCTCGGCTTGGACGCCACGCTGCTTGACAAGGTGCGCGCCATCGCGTCGAAGGGGCACGAAACTGCGCTTTCAGTGACAGGCGAAGGAGATCCATCCTTTTCCAATACTGTTCCTATGAGGCTGCAAGGGCGGTTGCGATGCGGCGATGATGTTCTTCCGAAGCGTAAAGAAGACACGCCTGCGGGAGGAGAAGGGTTGCGTACACGCCAAGCTGCTTCGTCGCGCATCTCACATCGTCTCGCTGCTGCGTGGCGGAATGCGACTTCGACTGCGTCGTCGACGACGGCACACATCAAAGTTGCTCCTCGCACCTTCCGTAGTGAGGCGGACATTCGAGTTGGGTTTCAGCGAGCTGTGTCGCGCCTTGCAAGCCCAGCAGATGCGAGGGCTGCCGCGGACTGCGTCGTGGCTCTGCTGCGCACGCTCGTGCAGCGGCAACGGGAGGACACCGATGGAGAGAGAGGAGCTCCGCCGCCTGCAGTCCAGCTGGTATTTTTGTTGTGTGTCATGTGTGAGGAGGTGCTGCGTGCGTTGGATGAGTTAGAGGCGTCTTCTGCCTTCTCAGACGGCGATGCAGCACACACGCAGGACATCAGCGCAGCTGCTCTCGAGAGTGCCATCGTAGTGTCCGCAGTGGAGCTGAGCGTCTTGCAGTGGACGTGCACTGCTGCGGAGAGGGGTTCCTTGGCCCGGTTGAAACGTAACACCAATACAATTGCCGGCGAGCAGACTCTTCTGGGTCACACAGCGGAGGGCAAGATGCATGTCACACGCGCAGGGCGGCACCTGTGTCACGCAGTGATGCAGCTGTGCGGCATCTTTAAAACAAGCGCAACGACGTCGACAGGAACGCATCCAGCGACGACGGCGCCTCGGCTATCGGTGACGCTACCGACCACCTGGGAAAGTGAGTGGCTCGCAACGGCGCTGTCTGACATCCAGCACAGCTCTCTCGGTCTGTCGTGCACGTCTCATCCAAGCGCATTGCTCCTCCTCCTTCGTCTTCTTGTATCGGCCACACACGCGACACGCGGCGACGAAGCGGATGTTGTCGCAGCGGAGAACACTCTTCTGCCAGGAATGGTGGAGGCGGCGGTACGGCTCATTGAAATTGCTCTTCAACAAGCTGAACACGACGGGGGAAAGGCCCTCACCCTGAAAGGTATACGTACGGCGCTGCAGCTGCCCTCACCGAATGCGCCGAACCAAAGCAGCAGCGAAGTATTAGGGTCACGACAAAAACAACGAACTAGCGGGAGCAGCAGCCGTGCCTGCCCTCATCTAGTCGCCTTCTCTGAGGTCTGTGCTGATTCGCTAGATAGCCACATTGCTGCTTTTGTGGGTCAGGTGCTGGACAAGTGCACCGCTGAGGTGTCACACGCGCTCCTCACCGGCTCTCAACAGAGCTGCTCTTCTACTCATGTCACGCGCACATTGACGCCCTTAGCGCTGCAATATCTTCGGGTGACGGTGCGCGCATTGGCCTCTGGTTTTACACGGAGTTGCACGACGCAGCGCGCTATGCATGAGCAGAAGAAGACGGCCAAGGCAACGCATGCGTTGGTGCAGTTGTCAAGTGGGCAACTCTGTCTTTCGCGTCTCTTCACCGATGTGGAGGTCGACACCATCATTGCTTTTATGCGTTGTTTACTGGACTTCAGCTTCGCATCGGAGTTCACGGGCAAACGGGATCAAAGGAAGTCGTTGGAGATGCCACGAAACACCTGTGCGGTGTTGCACAACGTCCTTGCTTCTATCTGGTCAGCTGAAACGCGCTCTGTTGCGGCAGAGGAGGCGCTTCGTGTTATTTGTCACGCTCTGAAGACTGCCAGCGAGGGCCGCCAAACACGCTTTCAAGCACTACCCCAAATGCTTCACGAGTACGTACCTGCCATGGGCGTCGCTATGGACTCGCTCCTGGCGAATCCAACGGTGAATCCGCATATTCCTGCGACGCGCATGCAGCATTGCTTGCAGACACTTACGGCGGTCCTCGCCACTATTCGTCTTGGTACAGAAGAGGGCTACGCTGCACATTACGCTGTCTTGAGCCACGTGCGTCAATGGTTTCTCACCAGCGCATCGAGCTACCTGTGCCACCACGTTCGGCTTTTCTTATCGACGTCCACCACCAACAACAGTGGCGGAGCTTTAGGGTCAGAGAAGGACGTGACGGGGCGGGGTGCGTTGGCTTCCTCTTCCTCTTTGGTACGTCATCACGCTCCTCCTCTGCAGCCTCTCCCCTCCGCGGCGGAACAGTGCGGGGCCTGGTTTCACGAGCAGTTTGTGCATCTTTCCACTCACACGTCAGAGGCCGGAGAAGACTCGCAGCGACCACCTGCCGTGAAGGGCGTATCGCGCGGGACAAGCCAGCAGCGCAGAGAGCTTCGGCAGCTATGCTGGGAAAGCTACATCGCCATCCATCGGTTGTGCAACGTCACCAATTACGAGATGACGACGTTGGCTGCGCTCGTCGGTTCAGAATCATCGACGTTACAACGGCGTGACATCGACAAGGGTGTCGATGATTGCTGCGCGGCGGTGTGCCACAGCGTGTACGATGTTGTGAGCGTGGCCCAGCTGTGCCACCTCGCTATTGCCTCCTCCTCTTCACCAGTGCCCACCAGCTCTACACCGCCGCATGTGTGCGCATTGCTGCATCGCTCCTCTGCTCCATCGTGGAATGACGGGCCTCTCCTCACACTGCGCACGGCAGACCCCGCTGCCAGCCAGGAGGGCTCATTGAACGTTCTGCAGCAACATCACGGCAAGCCGCTCTC
This sequence comes from Crithidia brevicula, assembly GCA_030849845.1. Taxonomy (NCBI): domain Eukaryota; phylum Euglenozoa; class Kinetoplastea; order Trypanosomatida; family Trypanosomatidae; genus Crithidia; species Crithidia brevicula. Next base: position 199,123 of record JASAOD010002014.1, on the reverse strand, counting down.
CCTCACACAGCACGAGGCGCTTGTGGAGGCCATGCGCCAGTTTTCACACTGCCGGCGCATCCGCGAGGCCGTGGCGCTCTTCTACTCGTACGAGCGACAGAATCAGCGCCTTGTACTGGCGGAGGTGGAGCTGTTTGCGGAGATCGCGAAGCGTGCCACCACTGCATTTCTGGTGCGGCTGCTGAAGTACGTGCCACCGCCGTGTGAGAGTGCCACGCTGGCCTCAGCGATTGTGACGGGGGCGTGGAAGGGCTATCAGCGCGTGCTGCGCGGCACTGCAAAGAGCGCGAGGGCTTCTCACGAGAACAGCAAGCGTCGCTCCTCCTCTTCTTCTTTTCATTTTTCTTCTTCGCCCTCTTCGCGGTTGATGCCGAATGAACAATTTTCCGGGCAAACGTATCAGCGTAATCGACAACGGGCTGTGGAAGAGGCGTGGTATGAAGCCCTCGCCATTGCGCGTCAAGCGATGGAGCTGCTCCCCGCCTCCGCACCAGAGGAGGCGCTCGAGCAAATCAAACATCATGCCCTTCTCACAACGCTCTACCGTCTTGTTCAGGCGCGTCCAACGTGGTTGGCACCGACAACTACAGCACACACCGAGCTGAGCACCGAGGTACTGGTAAGTAGCGTCTTTGTGATACCGCGCTCGCTGCGATGGCGTCTGTGGCACGGTGCGGAGTGGACACGGAGATCGGTCAGTGAACTAGAGCAAACCCTCGCCTTCTGCGAAGCCCACAAGGACACCGAGACTGCAGTACGTGGGTATCTGCGCTTTGTGCGCACACACGTCCCACCACGCCCGCAATCGACACAGCGTCCATTCTCGTCCTCTTTGTTTTCCGTGGGGAATCGCTTGAAAGGTGTGGCGGTGATTTGTGTCCCGCTTCTGTCTCTTGACACGTACGAGTCGTTGCTGCGCATGTCGGGCAGCCACGTGACGGCGTCCTCCAGCGTCTCACCCGGAAGATGGGCGGCCACGTTCGCCCGTGCTGCTGCTGCAGCGAGCGAGACTGTTAAGTCTCTGCAGGATACGATAAAAGATCTTCCTTTACCACCCCCACAGCCAAAGGACGTGACGGCAGAGGCTGCGAGTAACACTGCAATGGAGCGACGGCAACACGACAGAGTCGAAGAGGAGGAGGACGCCGACATGAAGGAGCTGTACAAGCTGCGGGCTGCGATGAGTGATCCTGTAAGCAGCGAAGGAGCGCAGCCAGCGGTGGTGCAGAAAGGTTCAGAAAATAGCACACCCACTGATGGCGCTGCGGCCTTGCCAACCGCAGCAGGAGAAGCACCGCCGGCATCAGCAGCCACCAAGTCGTCCTCGTCTTCGTCAGCAGAATTAGTTGCGGAGCGTCGCTTGCATGTTAATGAGGTGAACTACGCTTCTCTCTTCCACACCGTCGTCGCGAGCTCGGCGCCAACGTCGTTGCACGACCGCGTTCAACGTAACATGTCGCTGAGCCCGTTGGCCGTTGTGTTGCACGATGCCCTGCGCTGCTGCCAGCTGAAGCCGCGAGGGTCTACCCAGCGCAACGCACTCGACGGCGACTTCGATGGCGCCGCGGAGACAAGCGGGGCTGTGGCGGATGCAATGGCAGCGGAGGACGCCATGGCAGGTGGGGCCGATGTGCTAACGCGTCTGCTATGTGCTGCTTTTCATCTCGATGTCTGCGAAGTCTATGCTGCGGACGCGGATCCTTCGCGTGTTTACTCCCCGCACGACGATGATACGGCACAAGGCTCGTCTCTCTCCGCTTCCACATTCTTTTCGGACAAGGCGCTGCTGTCGCGTTGCGTGTGTGCGTGTCGCCTGCCATACGAGGCCGCATCGTGGAACCTCGTGCGGCACAGTGACGTCTTCCTAGAGTACGTCCTTTGCTATTTAGGCGAGCTGCGCACAATGGAGTGTACCGCGCTCTGGGTGTCGCCAACGCAGCAGCAACAGGCGGAGCTGGCGCTGACAGAGTGTCTGCAGGTGGTTCTGGCGGTACTGCAGGCTGTAGATGTGTGGGCGGCCGCGTACAAGGCGCAGGTTATCCACGAGCAAGGCGAGGCCAGCCTATCGACTCCTCCATTGTCTGCCATTGATATGCCGACACCCATGGAGGAGAGAAATGTGGTGGACGCGTTTCGCGTACGGCTGCGCAGCGATGTACTGCCTCTTTTGAAGCAGCTCCTCCGTGCTGGCGATATTCGCCCTGTGGCATCAGCAAGTGAGAAAACACCAAATTCAGTCCTGCAGCAACGCAGCATCCAGAACGCGACGAAGCTCCTCGAAGGCGACGTGCAGGTCTTTGAAAATTGCAGCCCCGCGCACCCTGCCATGCGACGTTTGTGCAGCGCCTCACCAACTGGTGCCAATGGAGACGAGAAACAACCCTTTGCTTCAACAAGAAAGAGCGAAGTGATGCTCTGTGCAACCGGTGTCCACTCTCTGGAGGTACAGAGCCATGCTCACAGCCTTCTTCACATCTGCACACAGGCCCACTTCACAGCGCTGACGGCATTTATGGAGGAAGTCGTTGAGCCAGTTGGCGGGACAGCTGCGAACGGTGGCTGGAGCGGCAGCCGCCTCTTCTATGCGTTGCGCTGTCTGACAGCGGGCAGTGTCCACGGAAGCTGTGCGTCAAGTCGCAGCTCTCCCGTCAGCGGAGGAGCACAGGCCTTGCTCGCGCGTCTGGCAGCCGCCGATGTGACGCATAAAAGACTTTCCTCTCTCTTGGTGGACACCATCACGGTGATGGAAGCGGCAGCAGCTGAGGTAGCAGTACAGTCCTCGAAGGCGCCTCAGACACGTTCGTTGCGCAGTGATGATACTCAGCGCGGGCTGATGGCGCAGATGATGTCGCATCTAAGACGCGCTGCCAGTGAGTTTAGCCAGGCAGCGGTGCTGTTGGACGAGTGCACGGTGTGGTGGAACGCGTTGCACCTCGAAAGCTCGGTGCACCACAGCGTGGAGGGGAATGGCCTTGTACCTGAATATGGAAGATCGTCTGCACTGTCGATTCAGTGGGCGTCCACGGATCGCAGCCACCTCGATCACATCCGCCACGAAGTGGCACGGCTTACAGATGCCTTGGCGGATCTACATACTGTTGCGTGGTGGGGTCACGTCATGCCATCGCTGGAGCGGCACTTCGCTTCGTGTGCCGCGCAGTTCTGGACGAACGATGACGTCCGCTTCCACAACCTTTATGTCAGCGTTTTCCTGCGGCATCGTCACGGCGCTGCTGCGTCTCCAGCGCTTCAGCTCAGCGCCATGCAAGCCGCAGAGAGGCTTCAGCAGGCATTGACGCGCCACTCTCTATGGTCGTTGTCTGAAGCGACGGGTGATGGTGTGGAGTGTCCTCTGCGTATTTCGGCAGTGGACATGGAAGACTTGCTGAACGAGAGCGATACAGGACGAGACACGACGTCGAAGAAGGCGCGCAGAGTTGCAGCGGAGGTCGAGCGTGCGCTACTCCGCGCAATCGTGCATTGGAGCTTGCCCTTCACAGAAGACGAACATCCGCACGGCCGCGAGTCACGCGTTTCTGTTGCAGTTGAATGTGCTGTTTTCGAGACCACATTTGCAGCGGCGCTGGCGTCTGTGTCCTCGCGCCACGCATCTCTGCTGTGGCGTGTGCTGCCTCTGGTCGTGGAGGCTGGAGGTGAGCGGCGGTACGGTACGGCAGCTAGTGCGACAGCTGCTGCTGTGCAAGGGGGAGGTGCCCCGGTGTATGACGTCCCACCGTCTTTATGGCAGCTTTTGACCGCGCTATCACCGTCCACCACAGTCGTGGCGCAACCCAGCGACGCAGGAAACCACGCACCTGTCGGCCTCGGTGTGGAAGGCGCCCTCTGTGTGTCGCTGCTGTCCGCCGCCCCCATCATCGTCGATGGCGTGCTCAGCTCGCGCCTTCTTCGTCCGCCGCGGCGGGCGGTGGCGGGGCAGGGGAACGGCAACACCGACGCGGAGAGTGAAGTGAGACGTTGGTTGGAGCAGCTTATTTCGTACGGGATGGACGAGACCAACGACGAGCCCACAAGCGCCTTTGCCGCGCACGAGGGCAGCGACACAGGCGAGCGAGACGCAATTATTGGTGCTTGTTATCTTTCCTTGACAGCCTTTGAAGCACTGCCCACTATTTCCGCCGCCAATGCAACGACGACGAGCGCCGGCCCTCCTGTTCTGCTGCCGCTCTCCTCCTTTCTTTGCCACCGCTTGGTTCCGTCTCTCATCGCCGCCACCCTGTGCGATGCGACACTCGTGCCCGACGTTGCACCAATACCCTCGTCGTCGTCGACATCGTCGTTATCTCGTGAGGCGCTGCTACTGCACGCTGTACACGCTCTGGGCTACGTCGCGCCGCAGGCGTGGCGCGTTGCGCTCCTGTGGATTCAACACACCCCTTATCCGGTCCAACTGCCGTTTGATGCAACACACAACGATTGTCAGAGACGAGCAATTCAAAGTCAAGTGGAAGCAGAAGAGGTTGCAGCCCCGGGTGTGGGGCTCACGCCAGTGGAGGCATGCACGCTGCGGCGACTACGGGCGGCGTTTCAAGCCTGTGGGCCATGGCCCGCCGAGGTAGCGAGACCGCTGCTTGCCTACGCCGTGGAACGTCAGAGGCGCGCGCAGTTGCACCTCAGCGTTTCGCCAAAGGATCCTGATATTAGCAATGGAAGAGATGAGGCTGGGGCCAGTGTCTTTCCCGAAGCCACGGAGCTTCTTGCGCTGTTTCAGCCTAATCCAGCCATTTCGCGCGACCATATCTCGACAGGTGAGGCCGCTTCTTCTGTTGCAGCTGACACGATGCACCATCCCCTTCTCAGCGCCGTCTACACGGAACTGATGCGGGAGGAAACAGAAGCACAGGTCAACAACAACGAAGGAAGGGCGAAGGAGCAGAAGAGAGAGGAACAAGACAAGCTACCCGCGAGAGAGCAGTCTGTTGTCACGTACGACGCGTTTGCGTGTGACTCCCTTCCAATGCAGAGTTTAGGCACGACTCGACAAGCCCGTTTTCACGTCGCTGCGTCCACGCTTCCTTTGCCAACAGCAATGTGGACGCAGCGTTCTCTCCGATGGTCGCGCAGCATCACTGGCGCTGTGGCAGATCAAACGACGTGGAGGTGGGAGGGGCAGGAGCGCTGTGGCGCGACTGCCCTGTCCGCCCTTCAGCTCGCCTCTCTCGTTCTCACGACAGCTGCCGCGGATGCAGGGGACTCTGCAATGTCCTTCGAGCCACGACCATCGCTACAGTTGTGGATGCAGCAGCTTTCGACGATGCCGACGGTGTCTGAGTGTGCGCAACTTCTGCACGCTCGGCTCTGGAAGGAGGAGGTTATGAAGCTGCCGAGGCGGGACGTCGCACCCGTGCTGCAGCGGATTTGGGTGGTGCTGCTGATGCGCCTGACAGAGTTGCAAGCTTCCGCAGGCGTAGGAGCAGCAGTAGCAGTGGCGCCGCCCAATGCTTGGTCGCGGCCTCCTGTGCAGATGCACGATACGTCCAGATCAGCGGGACAGCTGCGCTTTGGGACGGAGGAGGAGGCATGGCTGCAGTCGTGCGCCTCGCTGTTTGTTGTTGTCTCTCGCGCCTCCGCTCGCTTTACCGCTGATTTGGCCTCCTCCACCGCCAAAGCAGAGATGCAGCACCGTGCGGCTACGCAGCTGAGTGCGCTGAGGCGCGAACTGTGTGGCTTTTGGATATCCGCGCTGCTCGAGTGCGTTCTTACGCGATGGGCAAGTCGTTGTGATAAGCGCGCGGTAGATCTGGGAAGAGAGGTGGAAGCGGAGCTCGAAGTTCTTGTTGCTGCCTATGTAGGGGAGGACGGCGACAGAATCCCGCCTGATAATCAACCAGGAAGTTTGCAGGCGCATCTTCGCCAAGCCTTGTGGATGCGAGACGCACAGCAGCAGCGCACTAACGCACGAGGCAAGAGAACTATCTCCGCTAGCGGCGTCGACGCAGAGTGGAGGACAATACTCTCTGAGGCGCAGCAGGAACTGCGGCGTGCAGTCCTGCTACTCCTCAACAAGCACCACGGCTTGGGCAGAGGAGTGAAAGGCGAAAAAAAGGAAGTTGAAAGGCTGCGAGGAAGAGATGCTGCACCCTCTGCGATGCAGGTGCAGTGGTCCATGTGGCCTCCCGCGGCGTGGGAGTTGTCGACGGTGCTGAACCCTCTGCGATGCACGAGCAGCGATGCAGCTGCCGTGGAGGTGCGCAATCCGCTGCTCGTGGTAGCGCTCCTGCAGGCATGGCAGCGTCACCGTGATGATCGACGAGGTAAACATCACACTCGTTTATTCGAAGTTATGACGCCACTTCAGCTGTACACCGACTCGATGACTGAGATTGTTGTCTTGACAATAGACGAATCCTTGTTTTCTTCACACAGCCGCAGCGATGATGTGAAGCATTTTACAACGTCTGAGCTGTCGCCGGTCGCGCAAAAGCGAAGTACCGCAATTTCCAATACACGAGCGGCGTGGACGCTGATGGAAGTGTGGAGGGCCGTAGATGCATTTGTGGAGCGAGGGCACGTGCGTCTGCTACCCTCGGTATCGACTCAACGCTTCTCCCTCTCCGTTTCCCCCTCTACCTTCTGTGCTGCTAGAGTTGCAGCGTCGCCGGTCACGCTTCTTGTGCAGAGCAGAGAGGCGAACAGCGCAGCGGTGGTGATGGAGTCGTTTATGGCCATCCTGTCGGCCGAGGACGCGCGCCTGCATCCGCACGATCGACGAAGCCCCCAGCAACGGAATGCGTCACCGCACGCTGCGGAGGACATGTTGGCCTTCTCAGCTGTATTAAGGTGCGTGCGTTCTCGGCTGCTGGGAGTCGGAGAGTCTGCTGAACGAGAGGCGTGTGCTGCACAGCCATGGCGTTCGTACATCCCTTTAAACCGTGCCTCCAGCGAGGCCGAAGCCCCACTGCCCACTCCTCGGAACGGAGGCATCACGAGCGACAGAAAATTCTATTCGCGCCCGCCGAGTCCGTGGCAGACCTTCCTCCACGTCCTCCACCTGTGTACGAGTGGCATGCTGGATCGCAGAGCGCAGCGACGTGGCCGACGTGCCGCACCTTCGGCAGCAGGCTCCGGCTGCGTGACGCAGAAGCTTGAAGTGCTGTGCCGCGTGTACCGGGAAGCAGTTCAAGGAAGCAGAGGGGGCGTCGGAGACGTTGATGATGCCCACCACAGCTCGTCAAAGAGGCCTTCACTATTGTCACCGTTGCTGTCTCGTGAGGATGGTCAGCGGCTTCTGTGTTGGCAGCTGAGGCAACTCCAGCAGATTCGAACGCACGTCAACGCACTGGGGTGGACGGTAGAGCAGCAGCTGCAGCTTCAAGAAGCTCAGCGGCACGTGGAGCGGTCTGTGTGGTGCGTGGCGTGCCTCACGAAGAGAGGTGGTGATCGATCTGCGCGTGAGAACGAGGCGAAAGAGAATAGTAGTAAGACGTTCCAAAATGTTGAGGCCGCTACCGCCACTTGCTTCTACCCTCATCTAGAGATGTTGAAGACGACATTTGTTTCGGCGCCAACGCGTCTCGGCGGCACACAGAGGGTGGAGCAAGTCAGCCCTCACTGTGAAGCAGAGGCGGACGAAGTGGTGACTGAGTTTGCGCATCACACAGCCTCAGCGTCGCCATCGTCGTCGTTATCCTTGTGCCAAGATGCCGCGTCTGCCACTGCATTGCTTCAGGGTGTGCACGATGTCATTTTTTGTGAGAGTGTTAAAGACGAGACCTGGCTCACTGTCGCAAGTCCGCAGCTGCGAAGAGACTACAAGATGCTGCACACCTACCTCGCTGCGGTTTTGGGCAGTGTGGCGCGCCGCCAGTCCTCTGGGAGCCCGAGGCTGTTGCAGGAGCTTCTCAGCGGAGCAGAAGTAGACAAGATCTTTCGTGATATGAGCTGTGAGCCCGCGGATATTGAAAGCGCACTGCGGCACATCCTCATGCATCTGTTGCGCCTCCTCGCACTACCCCCTCCATCTCCCCATTCTCCTGCTGCGACACGTGTGTTCCAAGAGTCCGTGATGGAGGCGGGGCTGCAGCTCTGTGTGACGCTGCGACCGTGGCTGCCGGCGCTCGCTGCGAAGACTAGCACGGCGGGAAAACGCGTCACGGAGGCCGCATTGGCCTTTGCGTTGTCGGCGATGGAAGGTGCGCTGTGGCACAGCAGCAGTGACGATACTGCACAGAGTGCTACAAAGGGGACGCGAGGCGAAGTCGTACGCATGCTTGTGTGTTGCGTAGTGCACGACACGGTGCGGCAGCGCCAGTCAGAGGCCCTCTCAAGCAACGGAGTGGCGCTGCTCGGTGCTTTGCAGCAGCGCCTGACGCAAGCCAGTAAAGCGGCGTCTTGTCCCACAGCGGCAGTCAACGCACAGAAGCGTAGCGGTTTGAACTCGCGTGAGCGTGCAGCTGCTCCCTTTGAAAACAGCGAAGTGCTGTGGCGCGTCCTGCACGCTCTTGCCTCTCTGAGTGCGCTGGAGGCTGCGGAGGTGTGTCAAGCATGGCGCTCCTTTTCATCCTGTACGTCTGCGTCGGATAAGAAAAGCACGATGTTGCATCGGGGAGCTCAGACAATGACAGCTGCGCCGTTTCAGCACGATACCGCCATCCTCTTCGCGAGCGGCAACACGGGCATGAGTGCCACGCACGGTGTGCAGCGCGGTCCTTCCGTGATCGAAGGGCTCTACAGGGACGCAGTGCAGCTGTTGCACGACAGCGGGCGTGCCACACAATCCTCAATGAACGCGAGCGGGTTAGCGGCTGCTGTGCGACTGCGATTGTGGTGGGCGGCGGATGCCGAGAGCGCTGGTGCCGCTCAGCTGCACGTGCTGGAGGATCTTCTGTGTCGGATGGTCGCCCGAAATTTGCCAGGCGTATCAGAGGAAAAAGATGCTGTCATGCACCGTGCTGCGCGCCGTGCTTGCATTGAAACCTATTCGAAATACGCTGCGCTGAGCCGCGTGTGTAGCTCACCACACGCAACAGTAGCTGCGATCAATGTGAACCAGCAGCAGCAGCAGCAGCAGCAGCAAGGCACACAGCTTCACGACGTCGAACTCCTTGACGATGCGTTCGCTTTTGCGCCTAATCTTGCGCTTCGGCTTTCTGTTGCGGCTTTGCTGCTGCCCTCACCGGTACAGACAGCAGCGGGCTTTGCAAGTGACTTGCCCGACGCACACCTGCTAGAGTTGCTTCAATGCGTTGTTCAGCAGGCTAGGCATTTTGCATATAGGTTTCCGCTCTGCATGAAACACGTGAATGGAGAGGAGTGCGCAGCCAACGATACGTTGCTGCCCTCCGTGTCCGTAAACCCTGTCAGGGATATCAGCACGATCGCTCGGCATCTTCTCCAATCAACTAGTCAACACCTTCGCGACACCCACAATAGAGATTCATCATCGAGCGCCATTCTGCTCTTCTCTCCATCCTCGCCGCTGCTTCGTAGCTGGGAAGCAGTGTTGGCTCCCTTGCAAGCGTTGCGTGTTGCAGGCACCATGTGTACGACTCATCCTGACACAAACAAGGTGCAGCTCATTGGCACCGCTCGCGGTTTGCGATTTGTTGCGGAGAGAGGAGCGTCTTTGCTGACGTTGTGCAAGGATAGTTGCTCACGCCGCTGCACGTCCTCGACGCCGGACTTCTACACGACACTGCGCACGCTCGCCTCTACAAGTCATCTGTTGCGGTGCCCGTTGCGCGTCCTCCTACGCGAGCTTCTTGTACCGCTGCTGGCACGAGAAGAGGCGCATGTGGACGTGACTGAAGGCAGCACGCAGACGCAGCTGCGAAATCGCGTCGCGTTGTTAAGGCAAGTGGCAAAGCAACTCTCCGTACATCCAGCCTTCTACGTTACCCCTTCCCTCGACGTGGGAGACGACGCGGGTGCTGCGTTTCACCTTGCCGCTATGATCACGGCAGCCGAGAAGCAACAGGTGATGATGTCGGACGAAAGCCGTGTCCCAACCGACATCGATGCGGACTTGCATGGGTGGCCGGCGGCCCTGATCGTCGTTAAGGTGTTGACGAGACTAGACGCCGCGTTGCTGCAGCGCTGTGCACCTCGTAGAGGAGAAGACGGTGCCGGCGTCTTGCCCTCTCTTGTGGCGGCGACTCTTGCCTCTCCCTCACTCTCGCACGGCGCTGCGCGCGTCTTCGCTTCGCATGTTGCGACAGCGTTGGCACGACGTGGTGGTGCACTGACGGACTACCTCGCCTTTGCGCTGGTGACGGACCTCCACTCTTGGACGGGGCCGACGGCGCAAAACGAAAAAGACGAACGGGTTGAGGGTCAAGGCATTCGTTCCGAGGACGCTGCAGCGAGGGCAGCGCATGTGACACAGCTGAATCACGCAGTGGCTGTGACAGCTCCTCCCTCGTCTGTTGGTGCGATCATGGCGCTTCTCCGCCACCCTGCAGCCTCGTTATCGTCGTCCTCCCCTTCACCAGCGTGCGTCTTCGCGCCAGCGAAGGATGGCGATGGGCTGAGTGGCAGCCGTGACCACACGTGCAGACTCGTTGTGGTTCTTGCAGTGACGGAAATGGAGGCGCGGGAGCTCCGGCAGCTATGTGCGCTACTCCAACCACTAAAGTGAACTCAGTAGACACGAGAGAGGAGGGTTGTGTGGCCGCTCGCTCGGTGTCGCTTCCAAAGCACACTCGTAACGCAATTTTGTGTACTAAATCACACGCATAAACACTACTGTGAATATTTTTGAAAGCACACACGGCTTTTTAGCTAGAACACCACTGGTTTCGCTTACGTTCTGTAAAGCTATGGTTTGTGGATGTCAACTTGCTTGTAATTCATGTGTTATATGTATTACCTTAAGCAAGAGCAACTCAGAAAAGTACGTGATGAGGGAAAGAAAAGCCCGATACAAAAAGAACAACTAAGCATTGCTCTGTATCTTCTATCCGTGCGCTCTACACGTCATCCTCCATCGTCTCTCAATTCTTTTTTTTATTTTGTCCATCTCTCCTCATCTTTTTCTCTCTCGGTGTTCCGCTTCACTCGTTGCTTTCATGTCCTCTTCTTCATGCATGCATGACCATCGCACTCTATGCACAACCCCGGGCATTTTTTTTTTTCCCTCTGCTATATTCTTTGCATCGACGCCGACAACAATCTCCTGCACAAACGCGCGTGGGTATCCCTTCGCTTTTAGAGGTGCGCTAACGTTTGAACTGCTGCTTCAAAAGAAAAAAATACAAGATTACGCTCACGGTGATTCTTCTTTGCTGATTTGCATCCACTCATCCAGGTTCAAGGCTTTTGTGGCTCACCCTCCCTGTCATACATCCATTGCGTAGTTTCACTTTTCCCCCTCTTGGGCGTGCCAACGTGTAGTTCTAGCTCAACATAAGCATTTTATCTATCTGCTCTTAATTTATGTTTTTTGTCTTGCTTGTCACCGCTTCAGTCGCCGGCGTTATCTCTTTACCACTTCATTAAAAGAAAAAAAAAACTCAAAAAAGAATATATATATTTTTTAATCAGTTCTCGATCTCTGTCTCTCTCCTTTTCTTTGTTTCTTCTCATTACCGGCGTGATTTGGGGCTCAGATTGACTCGAACTTGTAAACAATTGTATATATATATATAGCTAACTAATTTTCGCAAGTAAGGAAAGTCGCTTAGTTTTTTGTATATCTCCCTTTCTTTATTTCTTTGCCCAAACTTTGTTTTTTAAACTTTGCCTCTGCTCCTTTTATTATTTATTTATTTGAAATTTGAAGCTCTTTCCTGATTCTGCCCTTTCTCTTTTGTCTCTCTCCTGTTTGTCTTGCAGATAATCTGTACTTTTACGTGCCTTTAGCTTTAAAGGCTTTTTTTTCTTGTTGTTGCTGCTCTTCTGTGGTTGAGAGACACCGTCACTATCTATCGTCGGCTGCTTCTCTGTGTGTGTGTGTGTGTGTGTTTGTGTGTGCATGGCGGGGTTGATTAGTTAACGTTCCTACCTATCCGCTCTTATCTTTTTTGGAGTCGTAGTCTTCTGATCTGCAGGTTGCACTCCTTGCTTCGTTCCAACACCTTCTTTTTTCTTCCCCCTTTTTTTTCTTTAACGCATCTGGCGTGAGTTTTTGTGTGCGAGTTCTCGACTCCTTTTTTCAAGGAAGTAACGAAAACGAGTTCGCTCGCTAAAGCCCATCGAAGACAAGAGGACCTAGAGGCTTCCTGCCCCCCTAGTTGGCGTGTTTTTTTTTTTTTTTCTTGTACACTCGCTTTTTTTTTTCTCTTCTTGTAAAACGTTGTGTTGTACGTGGGCCGTGAATGCGGTAGCATATAATACGCTTCTTGCTGGGTGTACTATCAGAGAGAGAGAGAGAAAGGAAGAGAAAGAAAGGAATACACACACACACACACACACACACGTCGAAGAGCTCCCTTCGATAACGTCATCGAAAACGTCGTGTCTAGCCACTTTACTTCCCTTTTTGTTGTGTGTGCGATCGGGCTTATTTCTTTTGCACTCTTCCCCAAAACTTTTGCTTCTCTATCGGTGTTGTGGTGGGAGCCGCTGCTAGCGCACATATATATAGTGAACACTCCGAAAAAAAAAAAAGAAAAAAAAAGAATCCCCTACTCCTTTTCTTTTCATTTGTTTGTTTGTTTTTCTATTGCACGTTCTTAAGCTAAAACGCCATATTCGCTACGGCATTACAAAACAAAAACAAAATACACAAATACTCTCTTTCCTGCTTTTGCGCTCTCCGTCTTTTTTCGTTTTCTACTTTCACCTCTTATTTTTTTCGGTTTTCTCCCAGTAACTCTCTCAATTTTGATTTTGTTTTCGTTTTGCCTTCTCTGCTTTTTTTTTTTCCTTTTTGATTATTAGCGAAGCTGTTATTGAGCGTCCACTGTGCTACCAAACTACAATTGCTTCATCATTGGTGGTATTTGCTCACTTTGCATCTTTCTGCTTCTGTGTATGTGTGCGTGATAAAGAGCTCTTTGCTGAAACATACATTACCGACTTTAGTGTGCTTCTTTTTTGTTGTTGTTGTTTGTATGTTGGCCTGCGGCGTGCGCAACACAAAAACACCCTTTGCCAGCTTCACTTGGAGTTAGAGAACTCAGGGTTTTCTTTTTTGTTTTACATTTATCTGAGCCGCGGATCTCTCTCTCTCTCTTTTTAACGATAACAGACAAGTCGTACGCACTTCAACAAAAAACTCAGAAGCTGAAATTATCTTTTTTTTCTAGTGTGGTGCTCAGCTTTAAAAAAAAAAAAGCCTTTTTCAATTCAAGGGTCATCAGCGCTACTATCTTGTATATCTTTCCGCGACTTGGTTTGCGGTGTCCTTTTTTTTTTTACCCCTGCATCTTTATTACCTGGTCTGTTCACTCTCAACAACCCCTATTAGGGTTTCTCTTTTGTATCTAGTTTCTTTTTGCCTTTACCACTCTACTTTGTGTGCTTCTCGGCTTTTCCATGTGCTGAGCAGTGAGCCGACTCGTGTTCCTCTTCACATATATATCCGTTTTTTTTTTCTGCGCGTGGTTTTGTAACTCCGCTCTTCTCTCTCTCTCTCTCTCGTGGTGCTCGAGTAATAATTAGACTATCGTTTTAACACACACAAGGCAGTTGGCGTTTTTGGTATTGAGATTCAGCCGTAATTCCGGTGTACTACATCTCTTTTGTTGACGGTCTCTCATCAATTTTTTTGCTCTCGTTCTTTTTTTTTCTTTTTTTGATTTTTCCTTTCGGCGCGTTATTATTATTATTATTATTGTGTCTTCTCTCTTTTTCGTGATTTTGTGTAAGGAAACCGTGTAGGCTCTCTCTTCTCTTCACCTGTGTCAAGCAAGACTTAGACAACGAAAACTGGAAGAGCTTGCAGAACGCTTCTCCTGGCTTCCCTTCGCGCTTAACACACACACACAAAAAAAAAAAAAAAACATATCCTACGACTTCGCTGCTCATTTCCTAATGTCTGGAGATGCACTTGACTCTGCGTGGGCACCTAGCATTGGGTTCCCTGAAGGAGAGGATGGCAGAAACTCGAGTCAGCGCCACAGCAGCGCAGCACCGTCCTCCAATACCTCGGCCACGCACAGCAGCTGCAGCTGCAACCACCACCGCCTGTTTCAGAGCAAGAGCAACACCGACTGCAACTCCCGCGCGGAGGAGGCGGCGGACGCAGCCCAAGAAGCCTTCGACCCGATGAGCTCGCGAGTGTACGCGGGGATGCCGTTTCTGGAATCCCTGATGTACTCCGCTCCTCCACAGACATTATTGTCCGCGCCGACGCCAATAGCTGCATGTGCGTCACCCGCAGGCCTCACAGGCGCGCTGCCCCCCTCTTTACTCTTCCGTAAAGCTGCCGAGAAAGAACAACGCAACGATGTTTTCGGCCATCGAGCATCGAAGTCTGATGCCCAACGAAAAGACTCTGCAGCTGCAGCAGCCGCTTTGCAACATGCCACGCCGCCGCTGACCGCGAAGGCATCGAGTGTTGGCAGTACGCCTCCGAACAACTGCGCGGACCTCTCTGCCGTGTTGCTCTCTTCGTCTCTCCGCGAACTGGTACGTGGCGCGGCCCTTCGCGAGGATGCGGACGCGCCGTTTCTGAATATCCCCGCGGAGCTGCTGCGACACGCCGTGCCGAGTGTTTCCCATGACGTGGCGTGTAGAAGCAATACCACAATGAAGCCACCAGCGTCGTCATTATCTTCGGCAGCACCGATCTCGACGTTAAAGGGTGCCGAAGCCACGGTGGCCGCGAGTCCGCCAACGAATCGCAGTTGCAGTCGAAGCTGCAGGAACACCTCTGCGAGTACGCACACGACGTCGTTCGCGTCCCTGCCCACTAGTCCTCAGCCGGAGTCTTCACACAGCGCAGGGAGAGCGGCTGTGGCGTCGCTCTCGGCGGCTCGCCGGCCTCGCACATCCTCGTCTTCTCTGACGGACCTTTCCTCCGAGATCGTAGCCAACGACGCGGCGGTCGCGACGTTAATGATCGATCCTGACGCCCCCCAGATGTGTTTGCCACCACCGCAGCGGCCATCCAGAGCAACACCATCGGTCGTCGAACAGCACGCTTCCGCCTGTGCAGCGACATCCACGAAAGGGCCTGACGCTGCTCCAACGGTCGACATGGCTGTACGAACGCAAGAGGGAGAGGCCGCAGCACGTGACGGTCGCCCGCGTCCTTCTCCGCAGTCCCCACTCGCACTATCAGGCTCTTCAGCCCCTGGCTGTAGATTCCCTGATACCCACATCCACCCTCAAGCTGACACGTCGCTGTCGTCGCCCACATCGACTTTCAACGGCAGCTGCGCGATCCCGCCGGTGGTATCGCGCGTGACACGAGTCCCGCTGGTCATGTCCCCCGTCTCTCTACACGCAGGCTCTCTCACGCGATCCTTTTCTTACCCCCTGGCCACCTCTCGCGCCTCGTCCCGTAGCAGCAACAGGAGTGGTGGCCGTGAGCGTACGCGCTCGCCGACGGCGCCGGTGTCAGCCAGGGCCCTTCCACCGCAGTCCTTATACGGACAGGTGGCGCGGGGTGGCGAGGATGGGAGCTGCGGTGGCGGCTCGCGCCAATCGGCAGGGACGCCTTCGTTTATCGCGCCGCACTCGCCTCTTAGCCCAGAAGCTGCCTGGGCACCTGGACGCGGCTTTGCGCCGCTCGCAGGTACGAGTCCACCGCAGCTGACGGAATTCGCACCATCGCTCGTGCACGGCCAGGGCCCACTGGAACGGCGTCCTTCTACTAGTGGCCGCCTGTCGCAGTCACAGTCGCAGCACCAACAGCAGCAGCAGCAGCAGCAGCAGCCGCTTTCACCGCAACGACAGCGACAGCACTGCAGCACCGACAGCGCGTTCTTTTCCCATCTGGAACGTGCACGTCCCGTGGCGAGCATCGCTAGTGTATTGTCCAGTGGCAACCGCACCGACGCCCCTATACAGTTCGAGGACTTCCTCGACGGCAACACAGCGTCCTCCGTCGATGACGACATGGCCCGGGAGGACACGGCGGGCACCAACACCGAAGTCAACGACGAAGACGAAGACGAAGACGTATTCGACGATCACGAGTCGATGGGGCGAATGCCGAGGGCCGGCCGTCCCACCCGTGTTCGCCTGAACTCCTCGCGGGGCAGCCGCGCCGCGCCGCGCACGGGCAGCCGGCTGATTCCCGTCCCCTACGCACCTGCGCCGTACCGGCCCTCCAGCACAGCCCGCGAGAGCCTCCGCGGCGTGGAGGACGGCGACTCTTTCGGTGCCGGCAACAACGACGACGTCCCGTCGCACGGCATGCGCAGTGTGGAGATGCCTAGTTTTGCCTTTGAGGGCAGCGGGGATGCGGGCAACGGGATCAGCGCAGCGGCGGCGGCGGCGTCACTGGTAGCAGCGTGGCGAGCGCGACCTTTTACCTCACCACGCTCGTCGATGGCCTCTCAGCCCATTACGGTGGACTCGGCCTCCACCTCTACCTCATCGCATGCGTATCCGCTGCTCGCACTAACAGGGGCCACTACGCCATCTGCTTCGGTGATTGGCGGTGGCACGTCGACAGGTTTGCCGCCCTTAGTCGTGCACGGTGGCCACGCACGGTTGGCGGGTGCCACCACTGCTGCTGCTGCTCAGTCCGCCGCCACCATCTCTGGCCGAGCTTCCTCGGCAAGGGGAGAGAGGGAAGTAGTTGTGACTTCTCTGCCTCGCGTCTCATCGAGCACGGCGGTGGCCACAAGAGCGAGTCCCACCATGCCATTGACGCAGCGCGATGAGGTTTTGCGTCAGCGCATGCAGACAGAGCAGCGGCTGCGAAGCCTGTATTACTCTCGGCTGGTGTTGCCTGCTGCGGGCACGGAGGCTGGCCACACCAGCGAACGTGGTGATGTGTTGGAGAACTCGCTGAGCGCCACGGAGATGCCCGATCTATTCGCAATTGTCACGCCGCACTCCACAACAGAGGCCACCAGCTCTGTCATGACGGCGACGACCACGCCAGACACAGTGCTAAGTCACGCGGCTACTGGAGGGGCTCCTGGCAAGGAGAAGGAGACGGCATTGCCGGATTTTGCGTCGTTCGCTACTCCAGAGCAACAAAGCCATCATGCAGAGACGCGACAAGCAGCGCTTAGGTGGCCTCCGTCGTCTGCTAACAAGGGTATCAGCTCCCACTCACGCAGCGAGCCCTCTAGCGCTCCCGCAGGAGACGCCGTCCCCACCACCACGACGACGGCAGTGGCTGTCCCTGTCGTGTGTGGACGCCCTGCCCACACAGGGCCGTGGGCGGCCAACCCCGTGACGCGCCCGCCCCCGCTGAAGCTGACGCGTCGCTCTGGTCCTGCCTCAACCATTGGCTCGTTTAGCGAAACTGCTCTAAAAGCCAGCGACGAATCCGGCAGCTCCAGTAACCCGCAGACGACAACGCCGACTCCATCTGCAGCTGCAACGTCTCACCCTGTCGGCTCGCACGAACTGTCCAGCGCAGAATCAACACTGACTGGAGGTATTCCCGGCGGCGTGGGGAGCACAAACAAGGAGGCGACCCATTCGGACGACCACGCACTTCATGATGAGGCTGAGTCGGCCATGCAGGCGCAAACCTCATCTCCTCACACAGTATCTCCCGCACTGGCTGAGCAGCTACCCGCTGCCGCTACAAACTCCGAGGCGTGGCCGCTTGGCGTTGTGGACAGCCAAGACAATGCACGCGCCTTGAGCCAGAGACGCTCTGCGGCCGCTTCTGCGTCACCTAGTCGATTGTCAAGTCAGCTGTCGGCTGAGGGTCTGCCAAATGGCAGCACTAACGTTGCATCGCCCTCCTCGCAGCATTCCGCGACGCTCGCTTCGTCACCGCTGGGCCGGCAAGACACGATCTCCTCTCCCGATTCGGTAGCGACCACGGCGCCGCCGAACGCTGCATCGCCCAGCACCTCGGACCCGATCATCATGGCCTTGTTGGAAAAGAGTGGGATGTTGTCGTCTGGAAGGTCTTCGGTGTTGTTGTCTCGGTCAACGAGTGCGATGGCAGAGCGGCCTTCTTGTACGTGTTCAACACGGCCGCTTCATCGCAGCGCAGACGGCGCAGCAGCCGCGAGCACAGATGTGACGGAAGGCCAGCAACGAGAGAGGGCACCCACGGATATGGAGCAAGGATCTTGTTCTGCCCAGCACAGACGCAGCACAATCAACGCAGAGGTGGTCTCACAGGTATGCATTGGTGCCGCCATCGGTGCTTCCATCAGCGAGGAGAGTGACTCTTCCGATAGCGTGACCGCCAGTACAGCAGTAGCAGTAGAGAAACCAGTACGGCAGCCGTCACGGTGGCACGTGCGGCTGCTGTGGATTCTCCTCCCGTACGGCGTCTTCGTCGTCGTGCTGGCCCTTGCCACCTTCATCACCACGCACGTCGTGGCGCAAGGGATCGTGTCGCACTCGTGGAACGAGTTGCACACGTACATGCGCAGTGAGCTGGTGGCCTTCATGGAAGAGGTGACACTGCTGCCTGTGATGTCGGGCGAGATTCTGACGCTGCGGCGCGGCAAGGACGCGGCCCACCCCACTCCACACGACTCACCGCGGCCGCCCATCCTGAACGTGTCACGCGCGCTCTGCGCTGCAATTCGATTCACGGATCTGCAGAAATCGATGGTGACGCTGAGCTACGCCGCCCTCACCAGCACCGAGGCACGTGACGACTTGGTCTTTATTCCAGATTTGGTGCGAAACAAGACCAACTACACGCTTGGCCAGCGTCCGCTTGTGCGTGGCCGCCAACGCGACTCTGCGCCACAAGTGAGCATGCCCTTCTGCCAATGGCGCCTCTCCGCAGCATCTGAGCCGGAGGGCACAGGCTGTCCTGCAGAGGGCTCGCAGGCCGCACACAGCAGCAACAGCAGCAGCAGCATCAGCTCGTTTGAGACAAACGAAAGCGCCGTCATCGCATCCTCCTTCTCTGCTCGGCGACAGGGGAATGCGAAGACGAGCGATCCAGAGGTGCAGACAGCCTTTGCCTTCTGCGATGCGGGGCACTCGTCCACCTACTACGCCACAGGAGCACGCGAAACAGTGCGGGCCAGTGCACGGCACAAGGCCGCCAACGTCACCGTCATCTACGCCGTTAACTCCACAACTCTCGACGTCGCCCATCCACTGCGGCCGCTGTCGCGCGTGCCCGCGTGCTTTGACGGAAACACGGCGGCGCGGATGGCGCACGTGCTGCCGATCGTGCACGCGTGGAAGGCGGCCGTGGCGCGCGGAGACGGCTCGCAGGCGCGCGTGTCGCGTTGGTGGATCTCGTCGGAGCCGTTCGAGCGGCCGAGTGTGATGTACGTGCACCCGTTCTACGAGTTTGGCCGGTCCGAGCCGTCCTACGTGTCATGCCGAATGGACGCCGAGGCACTCCTGCGCGGCTACGTCGAGCATCAACTGCAGCGATCGCATGCGGTGGCAGGGGCAAAGGTGATGGTGATTGTTCCTCAACGTCGAAAGCGCGCCCGATACGTCTTCGCCGTGGAGAGGAACGCCGTTGAGGGCCCCTTCGAAGACCCTGACGCGTCCCATCTGAGTATGGAAATCCTTGCCCGCAGCTGGGCCCTGGATCTAGGACAGGAGTCCAGACGCGCCGCTGCCACAGTGAAAACACTGCTCGCACGACCACCGTCTTCGCCAAACGCAAACCCTACGGCGACAAATGTGGCCTACACGTGCCCGGCCCCCAGCAGGCCACACGTGGAGGACGAATGCGGGATGAATGGGACAGACAGCTGCCGCATCGGAGCAGCATCAAAGATGTACTGGCACATGAACTTTGCCGCGGGGCAAGGCGAGGACGAAACTGCACAGACGCCGCAGCACACCGGGTGGATGCCGTGGTACTTCTACGATGAACCGCCAGCAGCAATTCATCTAGAGCACGTCGGGGATGCTCTGATGCAGGCGGCCTTGCGTGTCGTGGATGTGCCATCGTACGCGACGGAGATGTACAAGCGTCTTAACTCGTGGTTCGTTGCTGGCTCCGCCAACGACGCCCCTGTGCGGAACACACGCCAGCTTGTCAGTTTGCGAAAGGCGATGGCGCAGTGTTTCCAGCGACCAGATGCCACAACCGCAGCCGACACCGTGCACTGTCCCGAGCGTGCGCCAAAGCTGGGTGATGGCCGACGCACCTTCATGCACACCCTCTTTCGTGAGTTCGACTTCGAAGGCCAGCGGGCTGCTGTGAGCGTGTCGGCGGTGCAGTTGCGCTCGAACTTCTCCGCTGTCGTCGTCCTGGTCACACCGCAGGCACCGACCAACGCGTACCGATGGGAAAAAGCGCTGCGGTACATCGCCGCGAGTGCCGTTGCCGTGGTGGCCGTTGGCTCGACCTCGCTTGTGTACCTCATCCTCACGCGGTACCTGCAGCTGCCGTTGCTCTCCATCCAGGGACAGCTAGAGCGGGTGGTGGTGCTACGATCTGCGAAGACAGCAGCCATGGCCTCTTTTGCGAGTGGCGCACAACGGAAGGCGTCTACACCTCGCAAATGCGCCAGTCAAGGTGCGCGTGATGGTACTGACGACACGAACGCCAACGCAGTAGCGGTGGTGGCGGCGGGCGCGGCTGCCACGGATGCGGCGGAGGACGCACGCGTCGATCGCTCCAGTGCGACGTGTCACACGGCGGAAGCCCTTCAGGGAGGCCAACAAACCCATGCAGAGGAGCGTCAGAGCGCCACGAGAACAACATCGGAAGGTGAGGCCACACAATCGGGACGTCAAAGTGTTGATGAACACGGCTTGAAGGTGGGAAACTTGAGCATTCGTTCTCAACCGTCAGAAATAACAGCAGCAGCAGCAGTGGCGGCAGGACAAACATCAGCAGCAAGTGACGCCCTGTCGCCATCCACCACGTCACCGGCGCTCTTCCCGCGGCTCCGTCGCTCCCTCCTCCGGCGTGCTCGTCGGGTCGTCTTTTATCTCATGCAGCTCCGCCTTTCCGAGGTGGCTGAGCTGCAGGACGTGTGCCGGGAGCTGCGCCAACACGTTCGAGAGCTGCAGCGGTACGTCCCGGCGCGCTGTGAGTTTGACACCAACGAACGAGAGGCTTCTGCGCCTGCGGTGCTGCCCTCGTCGTTGCCGGCGGCGGCATCCTCTTTGCCCGCCTCTCCTGAGGTGAACGTCCTTGACAGCGTGACGCCACTATCGAGCTTAGCGCAGTCGCTCGCGCCGCCGCTTTTCACGGAAGCGCAGAGGACTGCCCCACCCGGTGACGCACCGCGGGAGCGCCTGTTGGCCACCCCCGCAACACACCAGCTGAACGCTCAACAAACAACAGCGCAGGCGGGCCGCGTAGCATTTGCCAATACAAAGCACAGCGACAGCAACAGCGGCGGCGGCGGTGGCGGTGGCGCAGGTTCAAGTGCGTCTCACGCGCGCCTGTCCGCCAATGTGCACTCTGTGGAGTGCTCGCGGAGCGGGTTGTGGGGCCTGAGCCGTTCTCTCAGTGCTCTTCACCACCCAGGCAGCTTCAGCGCGGGCACGGCACCGGGAATGGAGAGCGCCGCCGGTGCTGCCCTCTTGTCTGTACAGATCGAGTCCCATGCTCTGCATCCCACAGTGGGTACTGTCGCACCACAGGATGCCCTCAAGGCCCCCGAAAGAGAGCAACAACGTGCGCGGAGTGCGCCATCCACAACGCTGCTTTCGTTTTCATCGCCGCAGCCCCTCAGCGAAGCCGAGTGGACCCTCAACAGCGATGTCAACACTCGCACGGCTGATGGGTTGAGGGCCACTGCAGTGCCCGATGGGCATAACGTGTCCGCGTCGACAGCGGGGGAGGGAAGCGCTTCTCAGCCAAAGGGAAAGGAAACAAGCATGCCAAAGACACACACGAGTGAGGTGAGCCACGGCCATGATGAAACGAGTGCGGTGCCGTTGAGGCACATCACCTTCTCTCAGCGCAACGAGGACACCGCTGTCAACACCGCGCGTGACGGCAGCGCGCAGCGCTCTTGGCTGAACCTGCCGCGTGTTCTCCCCACATCCACACCGCCGTCCGCAAAGGTAAGCGCCACCGCAGCAGCGAGTGCCTCTTCCCGGGTGACAGCGGACGCGACGCTGCTCCGTGGAGGGCCGCCGGAGAACTCTCCTGTAGCTGAGCTGCCCAGCAACGACGATGCGGCCATCGCCATCTCCGAGGGCCTCTCTCGCGGCGTCATCCCAAGTGGATGCGATGGGCAGAGGGCTGCGCGAAGCTGCTTTTCCAAGTGCTTCTGCACCATCCTTTGCATCCACGTGCACCTCGGCGACTCCCTCGCCGTGCTCCCGTACTTCCCTGTGATTCTGGAAACGGTGGAGGAGTGCGTGCATCGCTACGGAGGCACGATCGATATCTTCCTGCCTGAGATGATCTACATCAGCTTTGGCTCTCGAGGGCGAATGAAAGACCATGCGCTGTTGGCGACGCGCTGCGGCATCGAAGTTTTTAGCCGTCTCTCCACGTCCGCGTTGCGGTACGCGACGTTTATCGTGGACACGGGCGTCTACGGCGTGGGCGTCTGCGGCGTTCCTGAGCATCGCAATACCGTTCTGTGGGGCCGCCCCATCGGGGAGCTGCTGTTTGAGCAACAGTTCCAGAGTGGGTTTCGCTTCTTCGTCACGGATGCGGCGGTGCCGTTGTTACGGCAGCACTTCCGCCTGCTTCCCATCGACGTGGTGATGATGGACGAGGAGGCTGGAAAGCCGAACTTGGTGCTGTACATTCTCCTCGTCGGCTCCGTGCAGGAACCGTGGTGGGACAGCTTTAATCAAGTCGCGCATGAAGGGTTTCTGGACCTGGTGCGCGGCAATTTCGAAGCGGCGTGTCCCTTGTACGAGCAGCTGCTTCACACACCCTCGTTGACCTTCACCATCCTCTTCCAGTACCTCCTGGCGCACGAGCGGGTGCTGAGGGAGAACAAGGCTGGCCTCTCCCCGACCGAGCTGGCTCGACAGCTGGATGAGCTGACCGTAACCTGCGCCAACGAACTTTGCCGGGAGCACAATCCGGTGGTAATGCCTTTTGGAGCAGCCATGCCGTGGGCCGCGCAGCCGCCCGAGCTGCTCGGACGCTTCTCTGATGAAGACCACGACTACAGCGAAGCGGACAGGGAGAAGGGGATCAGCTCTAGCGGGATGGAGGCGGCTGTGCTGTCGTCGCTGTCGACCCCGATGCGTACCAGTGCGACAACAGAAGAACCACCGCAACAGCTCACAACACCGCCACCGCCGCAGCAGGCCTTCAGCGTCGACACAGACGCCCAGTGGCGGCAGCGCGCAGGTCCCGCGAGTGCTTCCGGTGACGTAATACGAGCGACAGCGCCAGCACTAGCGCCAGCATCGTCGGTGTCCGTGGTCAGTGCCAGCACACGCGGCCCTAGCACCGTTGCGTCGCTGAGCGAGCGCACCCAAGCAACGCAGAAGACGAGTAGCACGGTTAGCACAGCGACGCTGGTCGGCTCCCTCGTCACGGAGGGAGCCAGCATACTAGCGGCCACCACAGTAGCCGGCATTACATCACCCGTGTCCGCAGCAGCCTCGGTGGTGGCGGACAGCGTTCGCGGCCTCGCCATGGTGTTTGCTGACCCCGCTCGTGTAGTATCGGAAGAGGCGGAGGTGTTGCAACGTGCAGGCCGCGGTCCCTGCGAACCAGACGGCAGTAGCAGCAGTAGGGAGAGCTCCACCAGCCGCGGTGCAGAGACGCCAACGAACCAATCACGGGCCGGGTTTGTAAAGGTAGCGGAGACGGCGATTGACACCGACAGCGACGATGCCGCTGGCGAAGAGGATGAGGAGGGAGATGAGGATGGGAATGACGTGGCCATCACCGCTGCCAAAACGCACTTCAACGGCATCGCCCTTCGCATCACCGACTTGTCTGGCCGAACATGGCAGCTGGCGAACGCACCGATAGGCGGGGGAGCGGCCTCGAGCCGATTAGACACCGCTCTGTCCTTCTCCGGGATCGCCTCGAACGGTGCGATGGCGGAGATCTGGGTCTATCAGATAAATGCGGTGCAGCAGTCTTTGCCAGCGTGGCGTGCGTCCTCGCCGACGGCGACCACGTCCACCAGCAGCGCAAAACCCGAGCCGGCGGTAACGGTGGCGCTGTCAGAGCGAAGAGAGATGGAGAGAGCGAGGCCAGAGGCAGCAGCAGCAGCAGCACGCAATTCGGCGTCCACAACGGCGTCTGGCACATCGTCAACGTCGGTGGGGGATGACGTAGCGTCAGCAAAGAAGGTGGTGGAAAAGACGTGGTTTCCGTCTGTGCTTGGGCCGTTGGCGCGCAGGGCAGTGTGCGCTATCGCTGCTGCGGCGTCACATGTGCGTGCAAATCGCAGGAACCGCCCTTCGCTACAGGACAGGGATGATCAAAAGAATGAGACAACTGCCCCTGCCACTTCTACCATCGCCACCACCGCGCCGCGTAAGGCGGAAAGTGTGAAAGCCTTCCCTGGCTCGCACCACAGCCCGGCGGATTCTCTGTCGGTATCCGCAGCTGCCGGCGACGACGCCCTCCCGTTGGCCACACATGCGGTCAACGTGAATGTGGAGGCGATGCACTCGGTGGCCCAGCGCTACTGTCACGGCAACATGGTCCAGCTGATTTCGATAGCGGTCACCCACGCCCACGTATACGCCATCACCGAGTGGGTTGCTGGACGGACCCTGCGAGAAACCGTCAATCGCTTCGGCAGCCGCCTCGCCCTTGCATCTACCCGCAAATGCTGTGTGTCGGTGCTGCGTGCGCTTGATTATTTGCACAACACCCGTGGCGTGGTGCACGGCCGCGTCCACCCTGACAACATTCTCTTTGGCGTGGAGGGCAACTGCAAGATCACGGGAATGCTGTATTTGTACGACTGGGCGTTGCCGGACCCCGCGCTGCACGCCCGGCTGACCCGCGCACCCGCGGCGTACGGCAGTCCGGAGATGAACGAGAGCGGGGCTGCGCCGACGCCCGCGTCGGACATCTACACCTTTGGTCTTCTGCTTTTGCAGATGCTCACAGGCGAGACGCCGTGGACGTGGGCGGGGTCGCCAGCGTTGTCAGACACGAGCAAACGCGAGCTCCACGCTCTTGTCCAAGACGACGGCGTGTTCATGGAAGCCGTGAAGGCTGGTGTGCTGGAGCTGCGGCAGTACGGCAGTGCGCGGAACCAGTACATCCGTTCCGTGGAAAATCTGCGGCGACAGCGGCACCCGCATCTCCTGGAGGAAGAGAGCGACACAGACGAGGCGGAAGACGAAGAAGACGAAGAAAAGGAGCGTCAGTCGAATCGAAGGGGGAGGTCGCGAAGGTCCATCGTGTCACGCGGGCGTACCCCTCAGCGTGACACTTCCACACCTACCCTGTGCGAAGACGAGGAAACAGCGAGGGAGGAGCAGGAGATCGATCCTGCCATGCTCCGCGTCTTGGAGAGCTGTCTGGCGTACGAGCCAGCAGAACGAAAGGGGGCGTCAGAGCTGCTTGAGATGTTAAGTAAGATGTAGTTGCACTGTCCCAGAGGCGATCGCGGAAAAAAAAAAAAAAGAGCAGGTGGGATCGTAATTTGAAGCCCCCTTTTTTCCGTTTTGTTGTTGTTGTTTGTTTTTGTGCGTGGGGGTGTGAAAGAACCTTGGAGACTCTGACGCCTGTCGTACTTCCCTGTATCAATAAGAGAAAAAACAGAAATGTAAACATTTGTGAGCATGTAAACGAGATAATGAGGTGTGTACTCTCTGTGTTGAGACCTTGGCTTCGCGAGAGAGTGTTAGCTTTTCTGCTCCTTCCCTTCTACACTTCACAAGCACAAGAAAAACCTAACGCTTGTTCACTTCGATCGACAAAACTCGTTCGCGAACGAAAAAGTAAACAAAAAGGTGCAATGTAGGGAAAACAAAATGCTTTCCTAGTTGTACACGAAAATAAGCGTAGTTGAAAAGGCACTGTGAAGCCTTCTTTCTTCTCACCGGTTCACTCGCTCAGGTGAGTAATGCAATACACGCCCTTTGTTTTGTGGTGAGCTTTGTGTTCGCAATAGTGCAGGTTGTTTTTCTTTTACTTGGTGTGCGTGTGCGTATTCGGTGGAGCCGCACACCTCTGCAGCCACTATTCTTTCCTACTTCATCTCCTCTCCGCCTGTGTCTCTCTACACCCTTTTTTGTGTGTTTTTCTTCTCTCAATCGAGAAGGAAAAGGAAAGAGCATTGTTGTTTGTTGTTGCACAACCGACAGCGAAAAAAAAAAAAAGTAACATTGTTGACTTATTTTTGTTTTCTCCCCAGGCGAGTCTGTTACGCCACCAGCATATAGTCGCCTCAAAGAAAAAAAAAAACCAGAAAACTATTGAGCAGCGCTCAGTTGCATCAGATAGATAGAAGAGAAAGAGGAAGCGGTCTTATAGTAGAAGCACTTTAGACACTGTTGTTTTTAACATAAATATACAGACCGAGAACAGGTTCAAACGAATGTCGTCGAGAGCATCGTCCATGAACACGTACACACGCTCCGCCATCCTGGCGTGGGCGAACGCGATCCTTGCGACTTCGCACCCCACCTTTCAGGATATCCCCAGCCACGAAGTTGGCTTGCTTCTACACGGTATATTCAACTCTGCGAGCACGGCCACCACCACACGCGAGGCGTTGGTGAGCGAATCCACCGATGGAACTGCGACCACGGTTCCCTTACTGTCCGTTGACGAGCTGCGCCAGCATCACACACAGCATCAGTCAACGTGCATGCAATTTCTGCAGCTGCTTCAGTTCCCTGCCCCAAGCGCCTCACATGCAACAGCCGAGACGCCTCAGGCAAGCAACAACGGCTCTAGCCCCACCACGATTGCATCTCTTACAGAAGACCGCAGCGTCTCAACGACCGCCGTGACGCAGCAACGCAACGCCGAACACGTTCTGGCAATGATTCGTGCCTTGAGTGCAGAGGAGGCTGCGTTGTTGCGTGCGTCGTCGTTGTCAGACGTGGATGCTACCAATGCGGACGGGGAGCGTGCCGCATCTGCTGCGAATGCAGCCAACGTGGTGCTTATCTTGGGGCCCTCGATGACGCCCACGGCGTGGCTCAGCGGCAGTGCCTTTGTCGAGGAGCTGAAGCTGTGGCGGTGGGTGCGTTTGATGGCAGATCGCCACCGCTGCACCACGGCTACAATTCGCGCCACCATCGCCGCGTACGTGCGACACGACGGCGCACTCGAGCAGCCATCCTCGCGTGACTCTCCCCCTCCGCCTTCGACTGCTGGGCTTGCCGCTGAGAAACGTCGGCGATCTCCTTCGCGGGTTCAAGCAGATGCAACGGGCAACAGCGAAAGCGAAGCGCACATGGAGAAGAACACCTCTAACTTTTCCGAAGGCGACGCTGAAACCTGCGGGCGGCCGGAGATCAACCAGGAATTGAAGCGAATGCGTCCCGAGCTTCTGCAGTCACCTGTGCCCGCTCCCAAGGTAACAACTGCGTCCGCATCCTCGCTGCTACCGCTGCAGCCTGCGGGTCGCTCTGTCTCCCCCGTGCACGCCCTGCTATCGCCCATACGCGAGGCTGATCGGCCAGCACACCTCGCCACCACCAGTCAGCAGCACCACGGCAGCAATGGGGACGCATCGCCCTCGTCTTCATCCTCGTCCGCTGCGCTTCGAGATGCCATGGAGGCGACAGCCACGACGTACGTTGCGCAGTCCGCTCCTCTTCACAACGCACTGCAGACCGCACAGGCGACGCTACAGCACGCATTTCAAGTCGCGCGTGACCGGCAGCAGCAGCTCACTGCCGCAGCAACTGAAGGGGATGGGCCGTCTACCTCTTCTTCTTCCTCCGCCTCCTCCTCCTCGCGATCTTCCACAAACGCCGCTGAGGGGGCATCGGAATCCTCCGGTGTTCGTCATCGTCTTCTACCAGCCGTGGCCAACAGCAGCGAGGCACAAGAGACGGCGTGGCGGCAGCGCATGGTAGCACACGTCTTCCCGTCCTCCGCCCCCGCAGACGGGAAAGGCGGGGACGCGAACGCACCAAACGATACCGCCTTGTCGGCCTCCTCTGCCTCTGTGCTGACCGCGCCGCCGTCGTGCGGTGTCTGCCCTGCCTTAATGGCGCACGCTGTGCAGTGCAATTTGAACGCGATTGATGTGCTGGAGGAGGCGCGGGCAAAGGCGATTGCGGCGTGTTTGAAGAAGGATCCCGTAGCACTGCTGGCTGCCCTGCAGAACATTGCGTAGCTGAGCAGGGAACTCTCTTTAACAATGTTTCTTTTTTAGATATCTTTTTTCAGATCTGGTCACAATGGACAGTCCTATCATGTTCGAATAGCAATCGTTTTGAGTTCTCCCACTCGTTGTCAACTCTCGTGAAAGGCGCCGATGCAGTGAAGGCTTGATGGTGCGCGGATGCGTTAAGTTCTTTTGGCCTCTGCTTTGGTCACCTCGCCCAACTCTTTCGTCGTTTTGACAAGCACAAACGAGTGCTACGCCGGCTGTACGAACGAGGATTATGTCGTTGTAAGCTTTTTTTGTTTGTTTGTTTCCGTAGATTCCTCAAGGCTATTCTTTTTTTTTGAAGGTGCTAGTGTGTCTTCCACACGTGTACCTCTCCTGTGGTTTTTAGATGATCAGAATTATTTTGAACCAAATGAGCTGAAGCCTCCAAACAAACATGCGGTTAGAAAAGTTCCAAGGATAGTGCGTAAAGGTCGGCCCGTTCAGTAGCCGTCCGAGCAGCCTCAGCTCCGTCACTCGCACGCTGTTTTTATTATTTAATGTGTTTGAAATTCTAACGCTGTGTACTGGAGTGCTGATTCCATCTCCTATTTGTAACGTTCTATGTACATGAACATTCATATCGAGAATGAAAAAAAAATGTGAGGTTTTTTTTTTTTTGAGTGTTTGCTAACTTGTGTTTCGTGCATTCTCATGATCACTTTGCGTTGCCTAACTACTCTCTCTCTCTCTCTTACACGCTCCTCGCCTCCTTTCACAAAAAATCGTTGCTGTTGTTTTTTCTTCTGCCTGGTGTGCATCGCACAAGAGTGTTACCGTCACGTCGGAGGATTCATAAGCACAGCGAAACCGCTTGTACTGCTGAAGAAGAGAGAGAGATTGTATTTACATAAATACAAAATCTCGTAGTCCGAATTTGGCGTTGTTCCTCAGTGTACTCCGGCGTACACCGAAGCTTTTCTCGTTCATTCAATTTTTGTTGCTGTTGTTGGAAGACACAAAGCTGTTCAAAAGAAAAGCTCACACTCAGTTTTTTGCTTCACTTAGTAGCAGTGCAATAAACAAAAGTGTTTGAGGAAACATATCTAGGATTTTAGCGTAGTATAGGCTTCTTTACCAACCTATTTTTAAAACCAAACAAACAAAAAACAAATTGTAGCTGTGTCTTTTTTTCTCTCTTTTCGTGTTGACTGCGTGAAGCTTCAGTTCGAATTCAGCTTCTCCGGTTTTCGTGTCGATCGCTTCCGCACAACAACGAGAGAGCATTTTATATATTTTTTTGTTGTTGCTTTGTTAAATTATAGCTGACCACTTAGTCTTCCGCGCTTCGCGGATTTTGTTTGTTTGGTTGTTTGCTTCGTTATCGTTCCTGTGTCTCTGCTAGCGTACAAGCATCCAGTTGAACGCAGAAAACAGAACCAACCGCCCAATAGAAAGCCTCACCATGCTTCGTCGTTGCACTCACCCCGTCGTGGCTGCGGCGCGCAGCAACAATGCCTTTGCCGCCTTGCCAGCACTGCACAGCGCCGCCCGCTTCATTGCCGGTGAGTTCAAAGACATCCGCCCGCACAACGGCGGGGCTGCCCCGCCACCGTCCATTAGCCACAACGAGCCCGTGCTGCCCATGGACTTCAACCCCCACATCGAGTGGTTCGAGTACCCCAAAGAGATTTTTGACCCCAAGTTTCCCTACACCCGCGAGGAGAGCATCCGCATGACGGAGGAATCGTGGGAAAGCACCATGGACGAGATGGCCAGCAAGTACGGCATGCGGCTCAACATGACCACCAAACCCACCTTCTGGCTCGCCTGGTCCATCATGTTCTTCTACAGCTGGTATACCCTGTGGGGGTGCTACCGTGCGATGGGCACCGAGCCTGGCTGGTCGCACTTTAAGAACGTGGTGCTGAACCAGCCCACGGTGCCGGTACTCGAAGAGGATGACATCTACCTCGATCAGTGGATGCGGCCGGAGATGCGCGAGAAGTTCAGCCGCTACGATCGCTTCTGGAATTGGAAGCCGCTCGTCAACCGCGATGGCGCCAAGACGACGTGGCAACTGCCCATGCAATACGCAGATGAGTCGGAGTGGAAGCACATGACAAGCCGTGTGTAAGCACACAGGTCAAATTTTCTTTCCCTGGGAGAGAAAGTAGGATGAATCAAACAGAAAAAAGTGTGTTACCAGTGTTTCCGTCTGATCAGTCTTCAAACAACTCTTACTTTAGTATGGTGTCATTCCTCCAGCTGTTTGCTGCTCTGTTTCTCTCTTTACAAGCTCTTGCTTTCGCTGAAATTTAATACTATTATTATCATTTCTACTAGTAGCTGCTTGAGAGTTATTGTATGGTGTAGATTCTACCTCACGTATCTTTTGCGCTCTCGATTCTCTTAGGTGCTGACGCGGTCGGGTTGCTTGTGAGCGTTAGTGTAGATGTTTTGATTGCCTTTTATGCTTCTCACCTCTTTTTGTTGTTGTTGTTGTTTTGCCCTGTGCACGTGTGCGCGCAGCAGTTTGATTTGATGGCTGTCTTTCATCGTTTGTTTCTCTCTTCTTGCCTTTTCGTTTCTTTTCGTTTTGTTTTTTTCAAGTGCAACCGCTGCAGGTTGCAGGCAAAAGCAACAGAGAGTACAATTGAGGCGAGCGTAATTGAACCTTCTGTTCTTGTAGGACAGCACGCAGAAAAAAAAAAAAATGCAGCTCGCTGATTCAGAACGACCTGCTGGCAACGTCACCTAGCGAACAACAAAACAAGAACAATAAAAATAGAAGATTACAAGCTACTCCAGTCAAAACAGATCGGATGAATCAGCGGTGCCTCAACGAGCTCTTCTTCTTCTTAAACGGGAAGGCAGGCAAGCTCAAACGATTATCTGTCAATGCGAGTCACTTTGCAGGGAATACTTAAAACACGGTTAGAGTGACTAAACAAAAAAAAGAGGGCCAACTTATGCGCTTGTGGCACACCCTCTTGAGAGTGCATGTTTGTGCATGTGTGTGTGTGTGTGTGTGTGTGTGTATCTGTGTTGGTGTCTCCATCTTTGTCGGGTTAGACTTTAATTTCACATGATGCCTTGGTGCGATGGCCAGCATGTCTGAGCAGTTTCACGTATCACACATCTGCAAGCTCCTATACGCATTAGCGCGTGCTCTCGTACTCACACTGCGTGTGCATTAGCTTAAACGTTGAGGAAAAAGTCTATTTGTTAATGCTAATTCTGCCTCCATTTCATTGTCCTATTATTATTATTTTCTGCTCGTCTTTGTCTCACGCTTTTGTCGGTTGCTGAACTTGTTTTGCCCGTGAATGCAACAGGTCAAAGACCCTGGAGAAGAAACAAAGCTCGCATTACTGCTCCTGCTAGAGCCCTCAAGTGGTGGCATACAGATCTATCTTTAGAGCATACACACACCGATATACATACAATCTTCTTTTTTATTTCCTCTTCTCAATTTTGAATGTACAGCACTCTTCTCTAAAAACCTAAAAAGTTATGTGGCTTTCTAGTGGTTCATCGTCGTGGCTACCACCCACCCATGCAGAGACGTCGGGTGGCGTGCGACACGAAGCAGATGCCACGCACCATGCCGTCGACTCCTACCACTCGTTCACCGCCTCCACCCCAACACACCGTCGAATTATTCCTTGCAGCCCAGCCCAGCACGCCGCTCTGTCGCCGCTACACCGAGCCGCCCCGGCACCCCCGCAGGCCTCTCGTGGGAGTGGCACGAACACACGACTGCAGGTGCGGCACAAGGTGGAGCTGCAGGACACGATGCGGTGCAGCGCGAAACTCACCACTTCAGATGGAAAGGGCTCCTCCGCGCCGCTGGCACCGTCTGTGTCATCCTCGCAAGCCTCCGCCGCCACTGCGTCTAACCGCGCAAAAGCAAAGACCTGCCATCGCACGCGTAAGAACAGCACAGCGACCTGCACGTCGACGTTGTCCACCGCTCCAGTGCTGCTGCGCCACACCTTCCATGGAACGACACGTGTGCTGTACGCGGATGGCCATGTGGAGACGCTGACGAAGACGGGTGAGACGGCGAGCCCCGCTGCCAGCGGGAGCGCTGCTGCGGCTGCGTCGAGCCTCCCCACACTGTCACAGAGAGGCTCAGCATCGGATGCGTCGAGTAAGCAGAAAAAGAAAGCTCCAAACGCCTTTGCTGCTGCTGGTGCCTCGGCTGCTGACTTCGGGGCTACCTCCATCACGTCCTCCTCAGCTGCAACTGTCGCGGGTCAAACATCCCAACACAAAGCAGGATCCACAGCAGGGCGTGGAGGCCTATCCCTTCCCATCATCGTTGGCGCACCTCCGCGAGCCGGCGGCCCCTCGCCACCACTTCGCCTGCACGCCTTTGAGGCGGCTGCAGGGAGCTATGGCCATCACCCCACACCCCGCCACAGCGGCGCGACGCTGGAGACCTCGCGAACGACGCATTCTACCCTGCCGACCGCCATCGCATCGACCTCGCACTTCTGTCAACCAACGCGGCCGTCGTCGCAGCCACACCCACAAGACGCGCATGTGTCCGACAGGGCAACAGATTCGTACACGGATAGTGCGGCCGCTACCAAGAAGCCATCCTCGCTCACCATTTCCGTCACAAACAGCAGGATGGCCACCGCTGCAACCACGGGTGGGGCTTCGGCATCGACGTCTACAGGGCAGAACATCATCCCTGCGCCACGTGATGACTTCCCCTTGCGAGGGGTAGACCGCCTGGCCAGTATCAGCTCCCCTCACTCGCCCAACCACGCCAACGACGCCGCCGGATTCTTTCTCACCGCTTTGCCGGTGGAAGTGCTACCGCTTGAAGATGCGTCTGCCTCCGCTCCGGTCCCTTGGCTACAAGTCACGAGCTTTCTTTGCGAGGTGCAACGCGAGATCCGTATCGAACTCGCCAAGGAGCAACGCACGCGCACTGAATTTTACGTCAGCCGCTTTGAACGCAGTGTGCACAACTCCCCTTCAATTTTTTCCCTCGCCTTTCCCTTCCGTCCTCTTCGGGAA
The DNA here is from genome assembly GCA_030849845.1 of Crithidia brevicula. Taxonomy (NCBI): domain Eukaryota; phylum Euglenozoa; class Kinetoplastea; order Trypanosomatida; family Trypanosomatidae; genus Crithidia; species Crithidia brevicula. Next base: position 165,926 of record JASAOD010002014.1, on the reverse strand, counting down.
GTCTACGAGGAGGCGGCGCAGACAGCCACAAACACAGCGACGGCTTGTGCACCGGCAGATGGGCTGTGCAGCGGCAGACGGTCGCCTTCCACGCCGCCGCCCACCTCCGGGACTGCTGGCACCATTCCAGATATTCTGCTGCCCACCGCGCGCATCACCACGCCCACGGGCTGGACCCTGTCTCAGCTGATTGAACAGCGTTTGCTGCCGCGTGAGACACCCGCGCTGCAACACCGCTTCAGTGAGCTTCTCACCCTGCGCGGCATTCTGGATGCGCCGGACACGATGACGTGTCGCTTTGGTGTCGCCTTCATGTGGTTCGTCCTCCTGCGCTGTCGCAAGGCCCATCGCGAGCAGGCGTTGGTGGATGGCCACCGCCGCCTGTCCAAGGCCTTCGCAGATGTGTTTCCCTTGTCCGCGCGGGACACAGTGCCTACGCTCGATGTGCTGGGTCAGCTCCTTGTGGAGGTCCTCACCTGCGTTCGCTACGAGGGGAAAAAGCGAGAAAAAAGGGAGGCAGAAGAAACAAAAGGCAAGCGGCAGCAGCAGCAACGACACGGGCAATCGTCCACCAGCCCGACCCGCACCAGACCAAACTCTCCGGGTGGTGGAGCCATCGGTCATGCCGCCCAGGACGTACGTAGCAGCCAGCAGCAGCAGCAGCAGCAGCAACCGCCGCTGCGTGACATACCTTACTACGCGGATCTCAACGAAATTCTGACCTGCAAAAGCTTCTTTCCACTCTTAACCGGGGAGTGGTCTTACCTGCTGCGTCACGTGCACACCGTCGTCGCGGCATCCTCCTCCGCGGCGGCCTCCCTCATTCATCTGCAGCCGCAGCCCTCCACCACGCTCGACCCATCACGCCAAGAGCAGTCACTGCAAATGAGCGTTGTGCCCTCCGCCAAGTCCTTGCAGCCTCTCTGCGCGATTTTTCACGAACTGTGGCTGCTGCACGGCAAGTACGTGGAGGCGTGCTTGTACGAGGAGGCGTTGTACAAGCAGCTGGCCGTTCTCTTCCGAAACGTATGCGTGCAGGTCGCGCGGGCTAAAGCGGGGCTGACCGCCGCGGCAGAACTCGCCACCGACTCGATTACCACACCGAGAGACCAAAAACCCAACAGTACAGGATTCCACGGCAAAGGCAAGGAGGACGAAGAAGACGAAGTGACGCCGCAGCTTTCTTCGCACATCGCGGTGAACGCGACGCAGTTGACCTACTTCGGTACAGCAGCGACGTCCTCCTCGGCTGCGCAGGACTCGACTTTAGATGGATTGCTCATGGCTATCGCGCACGCCACGTACTTCAGCTTCGTCTTCAGCTTCCCGAATGACGTGTACGCCGGCGTCTTTGATGAGGAGTTTCGCACCGACGTGGTGCAGTGGCTCTCCTATTGCTGTCATGGCGTTGTCACGACGCACGTGCAGACGCGGCATTGGCCGGTGCCGGTGCAAACGGACTACGAGGCGGCGCAGGCACGGCAAAGCACAGCGGAGAAGCGGGAGCTGGCTGCCTTGGGGCTGCACAAAGAGGAAGGGGCGGGGCGAGCGGGCTCGTTGACGTTGGCCGGCTTCACATCGGAAGACGCCACGCAGATGGAGGAAGTGACGGCAGCGTCGGCGGCAGCGGCAGCGGCAGCCTCGCATGGCCCTGCATCGGGTCGTCGCACACGCGCGAACCGCGGCACAGCAACGGCAACGATTATGGGGCCCAGAACAGCGACAACAGAGACCCGCAAGGCAGCATTGTTAACGGCGAATTCGTCTGGCGTGGTGCCGCAGCACACGAGCAGCGCGCGGGAGGGCTTAAACGAGGATCCGTTCGATCTGGAAAATATCGTGGCCAACGCCGAGTTCCGACTGGCCCATCAGTTCGATCGGTACAGCAGGGCTGCGGCGCAGCACGTCTCCGAGTTGGAGCGACGCATGACTCGACTGCAGCGCCGGCACCGACTTGTGGCTGACCGCAATGGATGTGGTGGTCTGCAGCGTCCGCAGAGCAGCTCTCACCAGAGTCGACGTGGGTCCTGCGCGATGTTGTCGCGGGCGAGCCCGAGCAGGACCCTTGTCTACGACGACGAGGACGCAATGGGGATGAGTACGCACTCCCTGACGTCCCTGTCGTCGCAATACACGAGCTTTCGCAGAATGGCGCCGGCGTCCGGGACACCCACGACGATCGCCAAGACGGCCCTCCCCGCTCGATTGCAGCTGACGAAGACGAAGTCGATGAAGAGCGCAAGGAGGAGTCGTCAGAAAGACGTTACCCCGTCGTTTCAGCTGCTCGAGGAGTCGCCAACGACGCTGCCTCCTCATTCGTCTGACGGGGATGCAAGTGTCTTTCCCAGCCCGGTAGCCGCCACAGCTCCAACGATCTCAGCATTCAAGACATCGGCTTCCATGCCGAAGCGCGGCAACCGTCAAGCCAGCAGCAGTAAAAACAACCGCGCTGAGAACGGTGTAGGCGCTGCGCGAAGCGGGAATGACGAGCAAAAGAGCCCGCTCCTACTACCGGTGTGGTCGGAGGTGCCGCAGACACGTCGACGCCAATCCGCTGTCTCACACACTAACTCGGGCTCCAGTCCGCGGCACACTCACGGCGGTGCTGTTAGTGGCATTGGTAACAACAAAAATAGTAAAACTGGCCAGCGCACGGACGCACGCGACCTTTACCGCACCAGCGCCTTTGCCAAGAACGACAAGAGTCTTGTGGCCCTCGCTTCGGAGCTCAACAGCAACGCCGTTTCGAGCAGCACCAACAACATAGCGAGTGCGGATATCTTAAGCAAAGGTCTCTCAACAAAAGAAGGCGCGGACAGGTCACCCAACGACGGCGTCGACCCAGACAGCCAGAGGAAACATCACTCAGCACTGCTGGCTCAGTCGGCCTCGACGGTCGCGGCAGCCTCGCTGCTCTCCTCCTACCCACTCTGCACGTGCCCGCCGGCCATCACGGAGTACTGGCTGGCGATGTTGCTGCGTGTTTCGTCGTGGTGGGTCTTGCCGACGACCGAGGCGGTGCACAACGCGGACTTTACCCTCTATGTCTCACCGACTACCGCAGCTGCCTGGGAAGAAGAGGAGGAGGAAGCGCACTTGAAAGGCAGAGAAAGAACGACGCAATACGATTCAGCGGCGCAGCCGCAACGGCAGCCGTTCGTCGTTGCACACGAGCCGTGGCGCGGTGTGTTTGGCCGCATCGTTGCCGTGCCACCCATCAGCGGTGCAGCACAACGCGCCGCTCGGTTGATCGACACGCTAGCCGAGTCGCTGCCGCATCAGCAGTCCCTCGTGTACGCCGAACTTGACGCGCAACGGCGGCGGCAGGAGCAGCACCGCTTTCTGAATGCTGCGGTGAGCCTCGCGCAGGGCTCCGCCACCGACAGCGCGATTTCGCCGCCGAGATGGAATGAATTCGAGGAGGTCTCCAATCCATCAGCTGCTCAGGGGATCCCAGCACTGCCATTGTCGTCTTCCTCCACCTCTCCTGCCCTACCACAGGGCATGCACGCGTCAGGCGTGCTGGCCGCTCTGGCGGAGTCCGATCTTGGCACTGCAACCGTCCCTTTTATCTCACCCTTCATCGGCGGGCTGATGCGCGACTCTGCGGGCTCGCGGACGGTCACTGGACAGCCCGTCGCCTCCTACCTGCGCCGGCGCGGTGTTGGGGAAATTTATCAAGGCTGCACCTCTCCCTTCTTCCTGCTCTACGCCGCCACCAGCATTGCCCTCGGCCTCTCTCGTGAGGAGGTGGCTCAGCTGCAAGAGCTCCTCAACACAGCACGCGACCGGCGGCGGGAGAAGCTGACCGGTGGGACTCTTCGCACCGTTAACAGAAGCTCGAAACCTTCGACAGCAGCAGCATCCGCAGCGTCATGCACCGGCAGCGCCACAACCCACCGCCCCAATAACACCAACAGCAATCACCGTAGCTTGGCTCTGACGTTGCAGTCGTTGCGCGTGCCTGTCCAGCATCGCGACGTAGATGGGCAACAGTTGTTATCCAGTTTACTGCCATTGTTGCCGCCGTCGCTGACGTACGCCTCGCTGCGGATGGAGACAGCAGCCGCCGCAGACAAGGCAAACGCATCAGCAGCAACCACCATAGCGCCGGAAGCCACAACAAATCGACGTGGGGCTACGCTAGGAGACATGGGACATATTGGGCTACGTACTGCGCACGGTACGCAAAAGCAACCTCGAAGTGGTCCGGCGCACACCACAAGCGCCTTCGCCATCACGGCGATCCCGCGGGAAGAGGCAAAGTTGCGGCCGCGTCGTATGCGTCCGCTGCAGGAGGAGGCGCTGAGACGGCGCACCCAGCTGCTCTCTGACATGGACATCATCGAGAAACGCGACGGGGTGGCGCGGCAAAATTACTTGGTGCAGCAGCTCAGGCTGGCCAACGCGATAGCGCAGCTCAACACAGACAAGATGCTGCGGCGATACCGCGCACGTGGTCGACTGGCGCTGGAACGGTTGGAGGTGGAGGACCAGGTTGGTGTCGCGGAGCGCGAGGGTATTGAGAGAGTCGAAGACTAGCGGAGAGCACACGGTGACGGCCATCCCTAACGCATCTCACCAATCTAAACTCAACCGATGTCTGTAATAAACGCAAAGTAAAGTTTTGCTTTATCTTGTTGTCGTTTATTCGGCGTTTTCGATTTCGATTCCTGCTTCTTTTGCTTCTCTGAAGACGCGGCTTTGTTGTTGTTGTTGTGTTTCTCTCTTTTATTCGGATAGCAAGCTATTCAGCTATGTACATCTCCTTTTTTTTTTTCTTCCAAATTGAATCTGCTTTTCTCTTTGCTTTTTTTTCCCCCTTGTTATGTATCCCAGCTGCGCTTATGCGATTTCATTTTGCTTACCATGGAGGTTTCCTTCTTCTCTCTCCTCTTGAGAACACCTTCACTCTTTGCATTATCTTGTTCAAGCGAGTTGTATATTTCAACTTATATATATGCGCAAAAGCGCCGGCGCGCAAACGTGCGATTTGCGATAGAATGAATCAATGAAAAACAGACGTGTATTCAACTACCGAATATCTTGATTTAGGTCCCTCATTTCTTCTTTGAACGCTCTCTTCAGGTCTTTGCCCTTCGAAAGCTGTGGAACAATGTCAAAACACGAATGAGGGATGCCTGTCTGTCACGGTTAGTTGCGGCTGTGGGCCGATCAGATGCGCACTATGCCGTGTCCTAGGCTCTTTTTGAAGGTATGTGTAGACCTTTCGCGAAACTACATGATCATCGCGATGATGCGTTGTGTCAGCTCAGCGACCCAAAAGGAGATGTCAATCAAGAAGCTTCTCCTATTCGCAGGGCATTTGTTTGTTTGTTTGTTTTTTGTAGGATCGCAGATGCCTCCTTCATCGCATCTCTTCCCTTGTAGGAAGCGTCTTTACACCTTCTCTCCTTCCGCTTTACCATTGACGCATGTATGCGTTGGTGATTCTTCCGCTTTCGCATTTTCCCACACAAATCTTTTCCTTTCGGCGACAGTTGCACCCAACGCACCGCAGTTGTTACTTTTTTTTTCTTTTTTTTCCATTTTGTATAGGCCTGTGAAGGTCGCAAAGTTGTTGCGGTCATGGCTGTGCGACACTTGCCATCTAGATAGAAACAAAACTCACATGCATCTATGTACCGCGCTTCAAGTACCTTTAATTAACTGCTCAATTTTTACTTTTAGACTAGACACCTTTCACCACATCTTTTTTCAAACATCCGAGAACAACATTTCTGTTGGTTTCACCAACGACTAGAGCTCCCTTGTGTACAACGTATCGCCTTCTAAACATCGGGGCTGTTTTTATTATTATTATTATTTCAAGCTCTGTCGTGTACGCTTAGTCATCCACACAGAATATACACATTGCAGTCAGCGCCGGTGCGGACCTAGATAGCCCCATGGAGGCTTCGCAGACTTATGCCTCTGAATCTACGACAACTGCCGCCACGGAACCTCCGCTGTCACCTTCCACGAATTTTTCTCTCAAAGAGAAGAAGGGTCAATCTAAATCGCCACCAACAGCTTCAACAGTGCAAACACGTTCTCCGAATGCTCACCTCAGATCCACTTCAAGCGGAGGTCAACACGCGTCACCAGCAGCCAAGGATGCAGAGGACAGCACGCGCCATCGCCATCATCGCCACCACCACGAGCAGGCAGCCGCGGAGGATCCGTCAGAATCAGATCGACGCGTTCAATTCAATCTGCAGGGCGAGGGAGACGAACACCTTCTCCTCTCAGACCCACCACTGACGGCACCATCCTCGGGGCTGGACACAATCATCTTAGACACGCTGCTATGGATGAGCGGAACGAACGCGAAGACTCGCCAGACCTCCATGCTGAACAATGCTACCAATCTAGCAGACATGACGGCAAGCGGCGAGGGCTGCTTTGCTGCTGCAACACCTGCCCTGCGCGCATCTCCCGCACCCTCAGCACAAGCGGGGTCCCCACAGCACGAACGCTTGACCCTTGGTGCACAGAGCGGTGAAAGTGGTGAGAGGAACTTGTCGCTCCTTCAACAAGAGAAATATTTTGAGGGTGATAATGAGGAGAGCCCGGAGACGGCGAGGCAGCAGCAACCGCACACGCCTGTGCAGCGACGTATACCGGCCCTCTACGCCCCTTCGCAACCTGTAGGGATCAGTAGCGATAAAAATTATTTCGATTATCAAGGCGACAAGGAGGAAGTGAGCGTAACACGCATGGACCTGCACCAGCAACACCAGCAGCAGCAACAGGCATCATCGTCTAGTGATCATCTCCCCACAGGCTCTGCGGGTCTCGTTTCCACGGCTCGCCGATCCTCCAGTGCAGACGCGGCTTCGCACTCCCAAGCATCGAGTGAGCCGGTCACCATCCAACCAAGACCGTCGATCCTTCGCAAAGAAAACCACGCACTCACGGCTGAGGTGGGCGGTGCTCAGTGGCAACACCACTTTACCGCCCACGCAGAGAAGCTTTTGCGCGAATCGCAAAAACAAGTCGAGGTGCTGCGATCGTATCAGGCAAAGGCCGCGCGTGAGGCCCAGCGCGCGGATCAGCTCAGCGAAGCTCAACGCATACTGGAAGAGAAGCTGGCTGCGGCGGAGAAGGTTCGTGTCGACGAGGAACAGACACACAAAGCTGCGGTAAAGGAACTGTCAGAGCAGGTGTTGCAGCTGGACGCATTGGTAAGTGCACTGCGTCGCACACAAGTCGATCTCGAGCGTCAGCTCGCATCCGCGCGCAGCACCGTCGATGAAGTGAAGGACAGCCATGCAGTTGCGTTAAAAGAAGTCACCTTGCGATTGGAAAACAAGCTTGCGTCCTGGCGAAGCGATGCTAAGCAGCGTGAGGATAGTTGGAGGCGTGAGCAACAAAACCTGCTTGATGAGAATCATAAGCTCTTGTCGATGATGTCCAGTGCCGAGGTAGCACGTCCTCGCAAAAGCACAGACGGCAGCATCTCGCCCCCTCCTTTGCCCTCCGATACAGGTGTCAATCGTGTAGATGTGGGGACAAGCACTGAAGTCACTGCACAAATCTCCCGGGATGATACAGATGCAAGGGCAGCAGCAGATGTGCTTGAGGAAGTCTGCGAGGACCGAGCTTCATACGTACGCGTTCACCCTGACGTCGTCGCACAGCAGCAGCTTCGGGAGCAGACCCTTACCTCACAGCTGGCTCTGCTGGAGTCGCGAATGCAGCGCGAGGTGGATCAGCGGCGCACAGCGGAGCGGCAAGTGATAGACTTAATAAATCAGAACGAAGACCTGCGCACGGTCGCAGCAGTTGAACCGACGTCGCTTGCTGAGCCTCGCGAAGCGAAGGGAGCGGGCGGACAGACACAACAAACCTTTCCACCACCCCCTCCTTCTTCCACGCATGATGGGCGGCTGGCGAGCGGACTTTCTCAGAAAGTGAAATACGAATTCACTACGGCAGCTGGTGGTGCGCCGCAGCAGGAGTTGGCGGTGTCGCATGAAATTCAAGCCGCGTACGAGGCCCTGCAGAGGGAGTGCAAGGATCTACTTCGTAGGTATGAGGCGCAGCAACGCCGTAGTGCCGCGCAGTGGGCAGCAGTTGCCTCTCACCTGCAACCTCTTCTGGCGCTTGTGGGCGTGCGACTGGGAGTTGACGATGCCGCGTCCCATCCTGATGTGTCAGCGCAAGATGAGGAGCAGGCGCAAGGCCATGGGTCAGTGCCTCAGCCAGGAGCGCCCACCAGCACAACTGGCGCAGGCACCACTCAAGCGAACGAGATCATTTGCTCGCTTCAGTTGCTCGTGGAAAAAATCACCGAACAGAGACGGGTCGAGGCGGCCAGCAGCGCACAAGAACGGGAGGCGGTGCGCTTGTCCACGCTCGAGCACGCACTTCAACAAGCAGACGCGCAGAACAGAGCACACGGCGAAGCGCTTGAAGTCACCGAGGGGCAGCTGCGGGAGGCACGCACCGAGCTCGCGCAGTGGCAGCAGCGCCAGCACGAAATCTTGGAGAGGCAGCAGCACCAAGCGGACGCCTGGCACGCTGCGGAGGTGTGCCTGGCGCGTGTGAAGTCGACGTTGCAGCGAGCGCTGCGGGTGTATTCGCGGCCACTTCCACGCGCAGTCGCCGACAACGTCGCTCCGGTACGAATGGCAGGCGGGAAGAGAGAGTTGACACGTGGCAGAAAGAGCCCAACACTTCCCTCCACCGCAAGCTCCTCTGTGATAGCAACCGGCTCAGAAGACGCTTCGACACGACCATCTCTCGTATCGTGCACGGAGACTCGAAGCAGCAGTAGAGCATCCAGTGCATCAGCCAACGAGGAGGATCACACGGAGGATGATGTAATGGTTGTGCGCACCGGTTTGGAAGAGCAACGCAGCGAGTCCCCAGAGAGTCGTACAGACCAAAGAATGGATGAAGTGCACCGTCTCGATGTGGCAGGCAGCACCAGCAGTGTCACAGACAAGAGCACCAATGCAACGGAGCTGGAGCGAGACCTGAAGAACCTCGAAAAGAATTTCCGTGTGCTGCTCGCGGCGTGGCGCACCCGCCAGCATATTTTCACCGAGAGCCAAGTACGGTGGAGGCAACACGCCGACGAAGCCGCGGCGTCTATCGCAGCCCTCCAAGCGAAGCATAAAGACCAGGAGAGGCACCTCACCCAGCAGATTCGCCTGCTGCGTAGCACAGCGCAGAGTCACACGATGGAGCTGGCGCAGCTGAAGCGTGAGTGGGCAGTAGCGCAAGAGGAACAAGCGGCGAAGCACGCACGGGAGCGGCAACACCAGGAGATTGACGCTGCAAATGAGCGTGACAAGTTGCTTCGACAGACTCGCGCTGCGGAGACAGAGGTGCTGGTCGGGGAGGAAGCGCTGGCAAAAGCAAATGCGGCGTGCGATGCACAGAGGGAATTGGTGAAAGAGCTTCACGATGCGCTCGAAGAGGCAGTGCAGGTGCGTGACCAGCAGCAGCGCCGGCAGTGCGACCTAAATCTGCACATCGAAGCGCTGGAAGGCCGCCTGCAGGCGGCACAAGATGCGGAAACGGGCTTGCATGCGTTGCTGACCACCGCAGTGAGTGCGATGATGCGTCAGCTCTTCCAGCTCCATCGACTTCGTCACAGCTACAGAGGAGTCACAGCGATGCAACACGAAGGGGCGTGTTTGGTGCGAGCAGTAGAACACCTTCTTACCGCTGCTGCTGCTGATGCTGCTACAGAAGCTGTACCTTTGGTGACGGAGAAAGCCTATGCAAGCGCGACGAAAGCGGAGGGCACGTCGGTGAATTCTGCTTCACCCATGACGTCGACATACTTACCCAACGCGCCAGCCGTGTTGCTTGCATTTCCGCCACGATATCGCCTGCGCGCAGCTGTGTATGCGGTGATGGGACTCAGCCGACTTCAACGGCGTGTTCGCCTTCGAAGAGATGCTGTGGAAAATTCACTTTCCGCCGGGTCTTTCTCGTCTCCACTGTACAAGTCCCTTGCCGCTGTGCTGGCCAGCCTCCACATTTCCGCAGAGTCGTTGGCATTTTCTGTCACGGCAGAGACGTCTCGCAAGTCGGAAGATGTGCTGCCTGACCTCCACCTCCCGCCAGCACATGAGCTGATCACGCCCATCCTGCCCTTGCTGAGGAGCCAAGAAAAATATCGTGGTGACGTCCACGGTGAGAGGGGGAAGGTGTGTTTTGATGACAGCCGAACTATCGAGAAGGATGAAGAGAAGAACGCGGACGATGTTGGCGCAGCGATGAGAGGTGTTTTTCAGCACTACAAGAATTTGGAAGCCGCACCATCGGCGTCTCTGCTAGAGCATTTGCTGACTGTCGCGCAGCTAGATGTCCACGCACCCGCCACGCGTTTTCTTTGTGCGGACGTTACGTCTTCGACGGCGGCGGGAGCATCGGTAGCGCAGCAAGCGGCCCAGCGCACACAGTGGGCACGTGCCGCCCTTCAACGCTCCGGGTTGGAAAGCTACAGAGGTGGATCAGTGCTTCCCAGCGTCACCACCCTTCTCCCGCCCAAACTCGCTTTGCCGCTGTCGCAGCTCATTGCTTCGTCAAGCCAACGACGCCATCAACTCGTCGAGGTCAAAACCATTGTGCAGAGGCTGGTAGAGCAGAATCAGAGGCTCGTCGCAGCCGTCGAGACACAGGCGATGCTGGACGAGACCCGCACGCTGGAGGTCGACTCACTCGCCGCGCAGCTCGCCCTTCAGCAGCCTCGATGCGATGAAGTGATGTCGCTGCAGGAGCGAGTAGTGCAGTCGCATGCTTCCTTCCTGCAAGAGCGTCGCCTGCGCCGTGACGCCGAGGAAGAGCTTGCGCGACTGCGCCAGCAGCAGCTGCAGTGGGCCGGTGAGGAAGCCCAGTGGAGAAGAGAGGTTTACGCGCTGAACATGGAGCTGGCAAACACCTTCTCCTTCTCCTCCACGCAGGTCCAGCCTTCTGTTCTCTCGATTCGAAAAGATAACACGATAGGGGAAGGGGAGACAACGTTTGTGGACGCTGATCCCCCGCCGGCTTTGGCGATGCGTGCAGACGCAGACGTTTCGCCATCACCACAGCATCCTTTGCCGTGTGGGCGGTCAAGTGCCAAGAGTGAGAGCGCTTTCGTACTGCACGGCACTGCGAACGCATGCCAGAAGAATGCGAAGGGCGTTGGCGAGAACGAGGAAAGCTATTACCGTGGCCTTCTTCGTGGACATAAGGTAGAAAGTACGACCCAGAAAGCAGCTGAAACGAAGCTGCGGTACGAGCCACGCCACAATATTCCCACGGCCGAAGAGCTCACACAACTCTTGCGCGCGAGTCCACCGAAGGCGTGGGATGACCTGAAATGGCAACCCAGCGGGGCCGTGGCACCACCAAGCAACATCAGCGCACTCACGCTGTTTGAGCCGCGAGTGGTGCAGCAGCAGCGCAAGGGCAATCTGGATGGTTCCACAGTTGTGGGCAGCACAGGTTCGAGGCAGAAGGCATTTTTGATTGGCACAGAGGCGGGTGCAGGCACCTCGTCAGATACGCACATTCGAATGACGATTGCACCAAACCAACCCAAGCGTCCAAAGCAGCACCTAGATGATACCTCTGGCCAGGTTACGTATGACAATGCCACATCAGCTCTGCCGCAGTATCGAGGTGCACCGTCGATCAACACAGGAACGGCGCCGTCGACCGCCCTCTCTCCTTCAGCACATCCGCAACAGCAACAACAGCAGCGACCCGCCTTTACATCCTTCAAAGCGCATCGGCCCGCAGCATTGCACAAGGCGGACGCTGAGGCCAAGTGCGCTGTGCCGCACACGGGGCATTCCCCGTCAGATGCTTCACAACCGAGAGAGCTAGAGAGTGATGAGGGGCAGAGTGCTTTCACGTTTTCCAACGTATGGGCACCTCGTACGGCAACGACAGCCACTATGACGACACCTGATGTTTTATCCGGCGATCCACCACGCACGACGACCCGATCATCAATTCCCGCGGCTGCACCGTCACAGGAGGTGCGGGCGGAAGCCCCGGGTGATGCCCTGGAAAGATCGCTAACGCTGCCTCCACACGACTTTCCTGCTGTCCGGCTCTCCACTGGGGGCCTGCGTTCTGACACGGGGCGAGGCAGTTCCGCCAGTATGGGCAGCGGACCCACGTACTTTAGACCTCGATCTACGTAACGGGGAACATTCCGCCTTTGAAAAGAGAGAAGAGACAAATCTCAACAACTCCACTATCAATAGTAGATGAAAGGAAAGAAGCTCATATCGAATACGCAGCAAAAACCTTAAACGAAAGAAACGTGCGACTAAAATAGATGGAAAGCGTTAGGCCTTTATTCTTAGTTAAGTGATATGTCGGTCTTTGCACCCTCAGTGACACCCGACTACAGATATGTATTTCTTCCGACGATAACACGTTTGACTTCCTCTAACTTGTTTTTCTCTACCTTTCTCCGTTTGTGTTTTTGTGCAACTGCCGTGTTGTGTTTCACTTTCTCAAAGGAGTTAATCTTGCGCATCTTTTTTTTTTTTCTGGAGGACAAAAAGGACTGTGCAAAAGTACTTCTTCCTTCTTCTTTTTTTTGTTTGTTTGTTTCGGGTTGCTTAGTCCTATAAACGCGTCGGCTTTTATCGTAGCTTATATACATCGAACTACACACAAAGACACACGCGAGAGAAGCCGGTGCGTCTCCTTGCTTCATACACACACACACACGCACGCGTACACACCTTTCGTCATCTTCCGATTGTTTTCTTTGTCTCTTCTCTTCTTCATGCTCTATAGAACTGTTTCCTTCGCTTCGCTTGGCGCATGATGGACTCTGATGGTCACACAAACTCAACGGTCGCCATCAGCTGCACAAGCGCGCCAAAGCCGTCGGCCTCTCCACATCCCAACCTCGCTCCAATGGCAGCTCTGTCAACTCCAACTGAGTCAAGCAGTCGAGCATCGAACGGCTTCGAGGCAACTGCCGCCTCACCTTTGCATGTGCCAGCAGTACGAAGTCTCTCGTCTCCTCCACCGGCTCTCTCAACGCTGCCGGCACCCTCCGCCGCACCTTCCTCTGCGTTGGCGTCCGCCGCAGTCGAACACGCCGGTGAATCCGCGGGGCCTCACCTAGCACGGAATGCAGCCACTGCCTCTCGGCTGTCCGCCACGCTGTTTACCTCACACACTGGCTCCTTGCGCTTCACCTGCAGCCGGTGCCGCATGGCCTTTCTCGTGCAACCTGGTGAGCGTCGCAGCCGTGCAGTGACACACGCGTCAAACCCTCGATCGGCACCCACGCCGTTATCCTTTTCTCAGTCTTCAGCAAACAAACGTGTGCCAGCAGCAACCTCTCTTTCTCCGGCTTCTCCTGAACACACGGCAACGGCGGCAGCAGCAGTAGCAGCGGCAGCAGCAACGGCAAAATCCGCGTCGTCGTCTAATGTGTGTTCTGCAGTGCAGGCGTCTGTAGAGCACTCCTTTAACACCTGCGGCACGGGCAGACGGTACCGTCCCCTTCAGCCACCAGGCGTCCACACCCCTCCACATGATGAGCACGACGAGAACCATACAGGAGGAGTGTTCGCAGATGCGCACGCGGCACGGCAACGCGCCTTCCTCGATGCACTGCAGCTTGACTTCTTCTCTCCCTCAGAAGCGTTCACCGACGACCAGCTGGAGGATATTTTAGCCTTTGCCCAGCAAACGGTGGAGTTAAACCGCTCGTCGCATGACGAAGAGGTTGATGTGGGTGTCTTTGCCAGCCCTTGGAGCCGCTCCACATCCTCGCAAGCAGAGATCTCGGCTTCTCCGCGTCTTTTCATGAACGCCGCGCGTGCCTCATCGACAGACTTGAAAGAACAACGAGGGAACCTCAAAGATGACGACCATCACCGTCGCAAGAATCACCATAGCGACGCATCAGAAAGCCCGCATGGGCAAGATGCCGAACAAGTGCGCGCGATTGTGGATGTTTCTCAACTCGCCTCACTCGGAGTGACGGTGCACACCCCTCCTTTATCCGCATCACCGACGACAGGTGCGGAAGTCGTGGCTCCGCTACGCCGTCACCAAGAAAATCTTCCCGCGCAGCAACAACACGAAGAGCGCGGCAGCGATGCTAGTCGCACTGGGAATAACACCAGTAGCAGCATCGACAGCGACACGCGTAGTCCGCCTGCATTGACGCTTGTCGACACACAGGTCATGCTTCCTTGTGAGGGCGATTTTGACGGCATCAACGAGACCGCAACGCCTCCCACCACACCACGAACGCGTCAACAAACATCCAACCGCGCCAGTGCGGCGGAGGCACAAACAGCTTCGCCCCCTGTTTCCTTCCTCTCCGCCGCCGTCAGCACCGCTGTTGATGAAAGGACCATGAAGGCCGCCATCGACCAAACACCGCTACTGTCCACACCGCCACCACCGCGAGACGTAGTACCCCTCTCTGTACCAAAGGTCACATCCCAGCAGGTAAATCGAGCCGATGCGTGCTGCGGAGCGATGCCGAAGTCGTGCCCCGTCTTGAAGCAGGCTGCGTCACAAGTCGTGCGTGAAGGCACTGCGGAGTCAGCACTGCCCTTTGACGAGCTTTACCGACGATGGATGCGCCTTCTTGTCTCGTCTTCCCTCTCCGCCACCGCCACTGATGGGAAGGTTTCGCATGCCCAGCCACTCTGTCTGGATTGCTGGTCCAATGAGTGTGTTCTACCCTTGCAGCGGCAGGTTCAACGTGCGTGGGAAGGGGGTGAGATGCTTGACGCACTCTTGCATCGGCAGCCTGCCGAGGAGAAGCAGCGCTTGTGGACGCTAGTTAGCGAAGTGGCATCGAATGACTCTTCTGTCCCTCCGACGTCGCACGAGAAGAAAAGAACCATGATGCAGCAACGCAAAACACCTTCACTGCTTTGGGGAAAGTCACCATCGGTGTGCTTCCTACCCGCGTCGCTTGATGCCGTCGCAGCAAACATCTTTGGTCCACACGAGAGCGAGTGGCTAGAGGCCATGTCTGCACTCTCAGCACCACATCAGCGACGTTCCTACAGTGATGCCTCTGAAAAGGAAAAGTGGCTGGCAGATGCTGCTGTGACGCACCGCACTTCATTACGCGACATCACAACGGGCGAACAGGAAAGAGACGGTGATGAAGATGACGCGCTGCTTCTGGATGGCACTGCGGAGCTGCAGGAACTTCTTGCAGAGCTCAAAGACGTGCAGGCGCAACAGGCTGCGCTCAACGCCCAGAAGCGTGAGCTCTACGACGTGCTGCAAGCTCTCGGATCAAAGGCCCCAGTGCCGTCTTCGGCACACGCACCAGTCTGCGAGAACGAAACGGACGGTGTGGGCAGTGCCCCACCATCCATCAGCTCTTTTCATTCTTCCTCGACGAAGGAGGCCGGCGGAGGCGCGGATTGGGCCTCGTTGGCCGTCACACATCACATCCGCGAAGTTCAAGCGACCTTTACCACCCGCGACGAGGCAGCGGAGCGGCGCCGCACGACGCAAGATCTGATGCATCGCTTCGCCTTTGTGACGGCAACGTCGGTGGATGCGCTCTGCTTTCCCATTGATGTGTCTGGACCGATGGGGATGATTGCTGGACTCCGGCTGGGTTTCGTTCTGCCCTATCCGGGCAGCGTGGTGCCCGCGGCGGCGTCGAGCGCAACGACCGTAGATTCTCGGCATCATGCGGAGGAGCAGGTGAGGCGCGCTGCCCAACATTGCAAGAGGCACCTCATCAACTCAAGCAGCCCAATCGGTGCACCAGAGTCGTCCGTGCACAGCCATCGAACCCATGCGGATGGTTTTGATGCGGGGGAGACGGAGGAGGCGATGCACCTGGAGGGATTTGTGCGGCGGCAAGTGCAGTACGCCCAACTCTTTCTCAGCGGCAACTTCACCGGCCCGGGTGTCGACGCGGCGCTCAGTGGTTATGGCGGTGCCGCGCACTCCACCGCGGCAATTGCCGCGGCGACACATAGCACGCGCAGCAGCAGCGCTGTGGACAGTCTGCGTGTCTCGGTGGCAGAGGTGAATGCGGCGTGCGGGTATCTAAGTCTGCTGTTAAATTACCTGGCACATGTGAATGGCTTCTCGTTTCAGACAGCGATCCTCCGCCCTGCTGGTGATCGCAGCACAGTCGCGATACTGAAGCGTACGTCGAGCACCGCAACTACCAGTGGTCGTATTGGCGCTGCCACTGCTGCTGCTGCTGCCCCTGCAAGCTCCACCGCGTCTGCCTTTTCCCTTCCCTTCAGTCTGTTCGGCATGTTCTCCAGCGCCACGGAGGTGAAGCCACCGGCCACGGCAAATACGGCGTCCACCGGCGCCGCTTCATGGAACGCGTCGCGTGCTGCCTATGTAGTGGACCACGAGGTGGATTTCTACCTAACCGATCGCCTGTTTGCCTGGCGCACGTTCGGCCCCGCATGTGTGGCTGTGGCGGCGTGTGTGCGGGAGCTCTCCGATGCGCTGCGGGAGAGCCTGCGCTGCTGGCGCGTGCGGGAGAACCTTGTGCATCGCCACCCGTGCACTCCTGAAGGCGAAGACGGCGCGACTCCAGCGTCTATGACGATTGGCACAGAGACAGCAGCAGAAGAGGGAGGTTGGGTAGTCACATCCGCGAGCCAAAACAACTCCTTCGGTGGCGCTTCCACGGCACCGGTGTCGCTTCCCCGCCTCGTGGAGCTGCTGGAAAGACGTGAGGACGCTTGGCCCTCCTCGCTGCCTCCCCGGTCTCCGACAGAATCCACCACAAGGGAAGCCGTACCCGTCACGGATCCTGTCCTCGAGAAGGAGGAAGCGAGAGCAGCGCCGTTGGCGTCATCCGAGTTTCCCGTGCACCCGCCCTACCGAATTGTGAACGACACCGTGGATGGGTTCTCCGTGCGGCATGGAAGTGTCTCGGAGGCGATTTGGACGCTGGGGATGAAGAAGCTGCTGGCGAACGTGCAGTGGTGCATGGCGGCCACGGTCGAGCTGGAACGGCTTTACGCTGAGAGCGGGGAGGGCGAAGACGTTGACGGCGACGATGCGTGAGATTAAAAAACAAAAAAAATTCGAACAAGCCGAACAGGCCTCAAAGCTTTTCTCCCCCCCCCCCCTTTCTTTCTCATTGTTTGCGTTGTGATATAATGCGGTCAATGCTGGAGCAAAATTCGTGTTCGTCGACAAACGTGCATGGTGTTTGTAAAACCAACAAATAACCGCGTACATTATAGATGTACGTTGCAAAAGAAAACTTCGCCAACCTAGAAATTTAAGAGTCAATAATTCTTCTGCGAATAGATATAGCTAGTTTTTGTTTTGCGATGGTGTCATCTCGCCAACGCTATCCCGCTGCGCGTTCTGCGGCCGGTGTTCTCATGTGCAATTCCCACATTTGTGAGAGATGTCTTTTAAAGAGTGAAACGGGTCTCCCATGCGACCTCAATAGTGGAGGAATAACCACGCTCATCGATACATGACAAACTCGCCTTTCAACGCGCGCTACAGAAAAAGCGCCACGCGCTCTTCAGTCCTTCCACTCAAGGTGCCGCTGTTGCCTTCCACATTCACTACTACTCTCCATCTGTCTGCTGCTCTTCCTTTGGACTCGCCACGTAGAGAAGCTTGTCGGTTGTTGTTGTCTTTTTTGTTGTTGTTCTCTTCTTGTGCTCCTTCGCGCTGGGCAGGATCAGAATAGCCTCCTCTTTTTTCTTTTTTTGCCCCCCTTACTTTATAAGCAACATCTCAGCTATAAAAGTTGCATCGGCAAGCATTCACATACACAGTCATACACATCAGGACCTACGTACATACGTACACGTAGCGCAACTGCACGATTGATCTCATCTCTTTCGCTAGTGTATCGCCGAACGTAATTGAAGTCTCCACTCGACTTTCATCTCTCTCTTTCTCTCTTTAGATTCCATACACTGACCGACACGCACTTCCGCGTAACTTTTCTTTGGTGATTGCTGCTAGGTGACCGTTTCAACGCATACATCCCGGAGTCGCGCTCTTGACGAGTTGAAGATCAAGTCTCTACTTCCACTCTCGTCCGTAAAACAACCGCTACAACTAGCTTTCGAAAAAGTTGATAAGGACACACGGATACGCAGATAGAATAAACATTTATTTTTTGTGTACGATTACTTTTTCTTTTTTCTTCTCATCAGTATTGTCATTCTTTTTCTCTCTCTCTCTCTTTGTTAGTGCATCGCAGCGCCACTTGAGGAGAAGAGAAGATAACGTTTTCGAAACGCTTTTACCTTTTGATTAACCCTGCTTTTAATCTTTTCAGTGGCGCGTCACACCCATACCTGTAGAACATACACACACACACACACACACACAGTTGACGCTGTCGAACAAAAAAGACTAATAGAGAAGATTCACGCTTCCTGCTTCTTTGGTTGTTTCTTACATGGCGCTTAACCCCATCGCGTACATCTCACCAGGCTGCACGGCGCAGTGCCGGCAGTGTGTCAGCGCAAAGCCAGACTCCTTCGCCTTTGCCTCGGTGCAGTCCATCTCTCTCTACCGTGTCAGCACTGCCAATGTCACGGTGCCGACCAGCGCCAGCAGCGACCCGGCACAGCAGCAGCAACAACAGCAAAGTCTAGAGACCGTCACCATTGCAGATTACCCCTTGGCGAACCTCTTCGGTCACGGCGCTAACGCTTCTATCGGGGCCTTTGCCTATAACGACGAGTATATGGCTTGCCTGACACCACAGAACAAGCAGGTGCTGATGTGGCGGCTGAAGGATGCCGAGACCCTTACAGCGAAGAAAATCGGCTCCACCAGTCTGGCCAGTTTCTTCAAGCGCGACGGGACACCGTCCACGATGTGTCTCGCCGGCAAACATCACATTCTTTGCGGCACCAACACAGGTCGCCTTATCTCGCTGAACACCAGCATCGACAACGCGGAGCCGCACAGCACGGTAATTCCCCCATCGCAGCAGCGACCCAGCGTACAGGGCCCACCCTCGCCCCTCTCCCCCAGCAGCAACGCAACAGCCTCCACCACGAAGGCCGCCTCCGTTGCGGTCGAGTCCGTGGAGTGCGTGACGGCGGCTGCAGCACGGCCGGATACAGTGGCCTGCGGCACCTCAGATGGAACGCTGTGCCTGCTGACGCTGAACGCGAGCACCGGTCTGCGGGCGACTGTATCCCTCTGTCCCTTTCCCCCCAAGGATAAGGAGAAGGTCGCGGCGACGCTCGACGTGAACCCGCTGCCCGTGACGTCCATCGCCTTCGACCCCACCTCCGCGCAGTACCTCGCGGTAGGCTCGCAAGACGGCGCATTGGCGCTGTGCGACGTCAGCGGGCAAGCCATGGTGCAGACCTTCGACTTCGCGAAACTGCCAGAGAAGCACGTCAGCTCCATCGCGTGGATCCCCAACGAGGCGGGTGCCTTCTACACCGCCAGCAGCGACAGCACCGTGCTGCGCAAGTGGAGCGTGACGAGCAAGTCGCCCGTGGGCTCTGTCAGTGTGATGGTGCCGCCGCAGCCGCAGCAGCCGCAGAGCACCGACGACAGCGGGGACGTGGCGGACGGACACATCGGCATTCGCAGTGTGGCCTGCATCGATCAGCACCGGGTCGTGGTGGGCCTCACCAGCGGCGCCGTAAAGGTCTACGATGTCGCCCAGCAACGCCTCGACTGCGACGTGGTCACTGGACACACCGATGCCACACTGAGCTGCAAGATGTCAAAGCACGACCGCGACCTGGCCGCCAGCTGCGGCGTGGATGGCTACGTTCGCGTGTGGAATCTGCGGACGCTGTCGCAGCAGTACAGCATTGCTGCCGGCCCGGTGATGGTGCACTCGGTAGATTGGTCCCCCAACGGCAAGCACATCGCCGCGTCGCTCGGTAGCGGGGAGGTGGCCATGTACTCCACGTCGACCTACCACGAGTCCTGGCGCACGCCCGTCTTTTCCGACCTCGTCTACCGCGTCTGTTGGGCGGCGGGAGACTCCAGTCTTATCGCAGCGACCTCGCGCACGGGACTGGCGATGTTGTCCTCCAAAGATGGTAAAGTTGTCCGGCGCTACACCGCAGCCCGCGGCGCCTTCTACGGGGTTGATATAGAGCCCACGAAGAGCAAAACGGTCGCGGTGGCCTGCCACGACAAGCGCCTCTACGTTTACAACCTCAGCAGCAGCAGCGACCGCCCGGCGTTGGTGCTGACCGGGCACACGGACGCGGTGTGCGACGTCGCCTATAACCCGACCGCCCCCAACTACCTTCTGTCGGGCAGCTATGACGGGACGCTGCGGGTGTGGGACATCTCCTCCAACGACGCCCACACCATCTCCGTCTCCTCCCGCGCGCTCAAAGGGCACTCAGATCGCGTGCGGAGTGTCGCTTGGTGCAGTCTGGCGCCTTACCTCGCGGTGAGCGGGTCGGCGGATGCCTCGATTCGGCTGTGGGACATCCGCAATGGTGTCGCCATCACCACCGTGCGGGGCCACAACTCGGATGTGGTGGCGCTATCCAGCCACGTTGAACGCCCCCTCGTCTTCCTCTCCGCGGCGCGAGACAGCACGCTGGTGGCGTGGAACGTGGCCCTGCTGCGGCAGCTGTACCTCGACGCCGCGCTTGGAACGCTGGAGAGCTGCATTGTGGCCGACCCGGCGTCGCTGATGGGCGTCTCCACGACGAGTGTCACTGTCTCGCAAGTCGCTGGACCGGCAGTGCAGCGGCTCGTGAAGGAGCTGAACGAGTGTGCTAGCAAGCCGGCGGAGCGGCTGCAGACGCTGGTGAACTTCTTTGAGTTCCCGGCGGGCGCTGCCGATGTGGCGCAGATGGCGCAGTACCTCGTGGACCCCACACAATACACGAACACGATGAACGAAGGAAAGCCGTCGAACATTGGGCTCGTGGTGCCGGCTACCAACCTCGCCGATGTTGCCCGGGCACGAGCAACGTACACGACCGACAGGGCTCACGGCAAGACCGTCAACGCGGCCGGGGCAGCCTACAAGAAGCAGCGGCTGCTCGAGGCTGCGGACGAGCTACTAGCGGTGGGGCAACTTGAGGCGTACTGCAGCACGCTGATGGAGGCGGAGGAGTGGGACCGAGCCATCGCCGTTGCCCCCACCATCTCCCGAGCCTTCTGGCGCAGTGTCTGCCAAAAGGCTGCCGAAGCGATGGAAGCCGCAGGAGATGCCCGCGCCGTGACCTACTATATCATCGGTGAACAGAGCAGCAAGGCCGCGCAGCTCCTCACGCGCCTCTCCCAGCGCAACTACGATGCGGCAACGGTGGTGTGTCAGACTTGTCCACAGGTGGCCGAAGAGGCCCTTCAGCAGCAGCCACAGCAGCAGCAGGGCAGCGAGCCGCAGCACTACACCACCATCGACCAGAACGGTGTTTCGGCCGTCACCCAGCAGCTGCAGCGTCAGCGCTCCGCCGTGCTGAAGCGGTACGCCAACCCGCAACTGCTCGCTGCCGTACTGCTGGCCTACGGCCACAACGACGAGGCGGTGCGTGTGCTGCAGTACTGTGGCGACGTGGCGCTCGGTCACTTGCTCGTCCACACCGTGCCGCTGCGAGAGCAGCAGAGCATTGACACCGCCTACCGCCTCTCGATGCTACAGAGCATCCGTCAGCACAAGTGGGACACCGCCCTGCTTTGTGCGACACGGCAATCCAACCCGTACGACAGCCTCGCCACGGTGCTCGCTCTCTTCCAGACGGCGCAGGGCAAACAGCTGGTGGGGAAGATGCCAGCGCAGTCGCTGACGTCGGGCAACCTCTCCACCTTCCACGGCGTCAGCGAGCGCCTCAAGACCTTCTACGAGCAAGTGCGCGGAGAGTGCAGCAAGCTACAGCTCCCGTTAGACGCCAATGCAATCCAGCAGCGACACGCCAACGACGGCCTCGCCTCACAGAACCAACTGGCGGCGATGGTCCTGACGGCCGATCCCTCCTCAGGCCCCGTCACGGACAGCGCAATCCTCCAAAGTCTCTCCGGCTTTATGGAGAGCCTGCTGAACGTCGCGTTGCAGGACCCCGACGGCGCCAACACGCCCTTTTACCTGCGACAGGCCTACAACGTGTCCGCCTACGTCTCCGTGCCGCTGGAGACACCCGCCAAGCCCGGCAGTTCGAGTCCGTCGACCTCCACTGTCTCCTCCTTGTCCCCGGAGCACAAGCACTTTCTCGCCCTGACCTTTGTCGTGGCCACCCTCATGTCCGTGAAGGTCTACCGCTTCCCTAAGCTGCTCAGCAATGCCTTTGCCAAGGCGCGCGAGCTCGCTGGCGGGGCGAACAGCGCGTCGCTGAACACGCTGCTGAACACGGCGCAGGGTGCGCTCGGCACCTACTCGCCACAATCCAAGGAGGTGGACTGCTCCTCTGTGGGCAGTACGCTGCCTGCCTTGACGAGTGAGGGCCGCCAGATTATCTCCGCGCTCACCGGAGACCCGGTGTGCGGGGCGGTCCACGTGATGGAAGACGGCTCCTCCTTCATCTCAAAGTCAGAGGCTCTGGCGTGGACGTTGTGCTCGCACTTCTCCCCGCTGGGTACTGGTGCTCGCCTGACAGCTCTGTGAGCGGCGAGTCGCTGCCTTGATGTATCTTTTTGTTTTTGTTTGTGATGTAGCGCATTTTCTCTTTCCATGTGCGTCTGTCTGTGTGTGTGCGTGTGTGTGTACAGGACACCATCGAGACGAAAAGAGCAAGCAAGCGACGATTCTCGCTGAAACGTATGCGTTGTTGTTTGCCTCTCGATCTTCTTCTTTCTTTCTTTTTTATGTCGTATTTGTACCTGTATGCTGTTGTGTAACAAACAAGAAAACAACATGGTGGGGAAAGGGGCTTCATAAAACTTAGATCGGTGTTTGTGGAGAGCTTCTCGTTTTTTTCCCCTGCTTGTTGGTGTCGTCATGTCTAGTTGCTCCCCTCATGGGACCAAATCTACTCGTTTTAACTTTGCCATCCTTTTTTTTTTCTTTTTTTTTTTCATCTCCATAGAGGACAAGAGGCTCGTCCGAGCATCAAGTCTAGAGAAGGAATGTTTCTTCTCTCAATTTTTGTTGATTTGTTTCATTATTACCCTCGCTTTGTAGTAGTGTTTAGGCGCCGAGCTTATCACCTATAGAGCATGCCTTTCCTTTTTTTTCCCCCTCAACCACTATCACTGAAAAGACCAAGTGAATAGCGCTCATTGTTGTTCTTTTGTAGGTGGCGTTGTTATCAAAATCCATAAGTGAACGAGACGGGGTAAAAAAAAAAAAAAAGGAGCACTGTCTGAGTTCGGTATTGCTTTAGATTGGCGTCGCAGACAGCGCAGAATCTGAAACTCGCTGTCGCTGTTTGCCATGTTTTTTCTTTCGAAAGTCTACTTCTGAAAGCAGCTTCTATTTCCTGACTTTTGTGGTCTCTCATCTCCCTTTTTCTTCATTGGTTCAATTTGAACAGAAACACGCGTGTATTTTTTTTGTTTTGTTTTTGTTTCTCTCTCCTGTAGACCTTTTCCAAGCAAAAGAAAGAAATAATAAGAAATAATGGTTGCATCACACCATCGCGCCAACAAGTCGCTAACGCAACCTCCTTTTTTTTCCCGGTCACTCTCTCTCTCTCTCTCTCTCTCTCTGCACCGTCAGGAATGCAGCCAACACGCTCAAAAGTCTTTCGAAGAGAGAGAGAGGGAGAGACGCATCGCACAGAATCCTGGTGTTTGCTTTGTGGAAAGAGAGAAAGGGCTTCGTTGCGCTTTGCGTTGTCGCGATACATATATATATATATATATATATTCCCCCTCCCCTTGCTGTATCTTGTTCACGTTGGCTTGCGATGCACAACGCCATCTGATGCTCTTCTTTGCGCTGGCGTCCGCCTCTGAGTAATAGTTGTGAGGTGCAAGAGGATTCATAGGGGCTCTGACGCCTCAACGTCCTATGCCACCGTGCATGATGCGGGGCTGTAAGGGGATCTTTATCGCTCATACTTATTTTCCTATACAAGCTGCTAACCATTTCTTTTCTTTTTTTTTCTTCCTCTACTCTTCTCTTTATTTCGCAATGCAACTCTTATGCTAATCCACGAAACAAAAAACCTCTCCTCAATAAACTGAATTCTATACAAAATACACAATCAGAAAACTTCTTCTTTGAGCACAATAGATTCCATGTTCAGCTTTCAAAATCGCGGAGGCACCACCACTGCGTCCGGCCTTGAGGCCGAGGCTGACCCCTCAGACGAGGGAAACAAACTTTCCAGCAACACCGCGGCCGATGCGCTGACGATGCCATTAGACGAGGAGCATCCTGATCAGCACCATCCTCGGCAACAGCAAGAGGGCGAGCAAGCTTCACTGGCCAGAGAGTCCGCATCCCACCACGACGGCGATGAGGAGCAACACGGAGAGCATGACTCTCATGCACACTACGGCTCTCATTACGAACAGCAGCTGTCGCACCAGCATCCCCACGATGGTCGCGGTGATGATGCGTCTGCCCAGCAAGACCCAAGTGCTGTCGACGCAGCGTCCTCCCTCTTCCCCGCACCGCCAACATACCATCCGCAAGAAGAACACGACCAGCACGACCAGCCCTATGGAGAAGCGGAGGACAGAATGCAGCACTACAATCCCAACGAGGGCGGTGGGGAGGAGGGAGAGGACATGGGTGAGGCACAGCTCTTCACGGACTACCACGGCAGCGCTGACCACGCCGAGGCACGCGATCGACGCAACAAGCAGCAGAAGATGTACGACGATATTCCTGTGCCACCAGACGACGCGGACACGCACACCGTCTTTGCCTACTACCGCAAGCTCATCGGGCTGGTGCAGCTGGTACCTCCCCGGCACTGGCGTGAGATCCGCTTTGACCTGCCCGCCAACGTAGCGGAGCTCCGCTTATACCCGCAGCGGCCAGAGCGAGTGCAAGACAGAGAGCCTGTCCGACCCTCCTCCACCGTTGTGATCTCGCTGGATGGCACGTTGCCAGAAAACACGACGCCCTCGGAGTACGCGGCGCAGATGGTGCAGTACGTTCTTGATCTGCTGCAGTACCAAAACGCGTCCACGGCCATCACCGCGCTGCGCTTTGTGAAAAAAGGCACCGAGCTGTCACAGATGGTGATCACCCTCGGCCGCGACTCGCGCCTGGCCGGTCGCATCTTGACGGAGATCCAGGCTGCTGGTCTGCGTGCATACTACGGCATGGTCATCTTTGAGCACCCACCCAACGCGACCTTTCAAGTGGTCGACTACCGCCGCACGTTGCATGACGGGAAGGGCATCTCGGCCGAGGACATTGCGTTCTTGCTTGAGCCGATGCGGGTGACCAAAACGGTGGACATCAACGTCATTGAAGGCTATGAGCCCGGTGTCTTCTACGCCCCTGTGAAGCGTCCAGAAGCTGTCTACGCCTTTTTGTGGAACTACTTCTGCTCCTACAAGTTCCAGGCCGATCTCTTTCGCCGGTATGGGGTGTTGGTGACGCAGACCAACTGCCCGCACGACTTTCTGAAGAAGGGCATTCCTTACGCCGTGCAGAAGCGTGAGTTGGAGGAGAAGATCAAGGCGGAGCTCCTGCGCAAAGGCTTCGAGGAGCGGGAAGGCGCAACGGAGAACACTGCCGCGGTGGACGGAGATGACAGCGAGGTGGATGAGGAGGCCGTGGCTAGCGGCGATGTTCCGGCGCCGGCGTGGGTGTCCAGCGCCGCGGACGAGATCGACATCTTCAGCGGTTTGACGCGGAAAGGGCCTCTTGGCAAGCTAGGACTGCAAGCGGACACCACCCACAACAGTGACAAGGGCAATCCTACCGCGGCTGGGTCCTTCGCAGCGCCAGCCACCGCGATGGCCGCAGCGGTGCCGGCCCTCGTGGCCGAGGAGGAGATTGCGGATATTGATGCCTTGCTGAAGCAGTACAACGCGGTTGCCGAGCCACAAAAGAAGAGCGACGCCGCCGGACGCGGAAGGAAAGGCACGGATGCAGCGGAGAAAACAACATCGGCACTCGCAGGGACTGGTGGAACGGCGCAATCCGGTGTGCCGCCTCCTCCTCCTCCTCCCCCTCTCCCGTCTCCTTCGCTGAATGGGCCGCCGTTCGGCGACGGCGGCGGCTACGGCTGGGCGGACGCTCGCCCCCCACCACCACACGCGCAGCATCCTGCGTTAATGAACGGTACTCCGTATTCAGATGGGCGGTACGCTGGTCCGAGTGCTGTGCACGGCGGTGCCGGGCCAGCAGGCTATCACGCACCGTTTCCTGACGGGCAAGCCATGCCATATCCGTACCAGCAGCAGCAGCAGCAGCAGCAACAGTCGTTTTATCTTTCTTCCGCACCGGGCCTCAACAGCTACGGTGGTGGTGTGGACCGTCAAATCCCACCAGCACCATACCGAGGCCCAGTTGGTGGGCCTTCCCCCTTTGCCGACCTTGTCGGTCCCACGAGTGCAGACATGCGAGGTGCGCCGCCAAACCCTGCGTCGGCCTACCCGCCTTTGGTGGAGGAGTCCGAGGACGACGAAGACGTGCCCCTGTTGGACAACAAGCCGCAACAACAACAACAACATCAGTCCACGCCGAGCAGCACAGCCCCGCAGCAACATCTGCAGCAGCAGCAGCAGCAGCATCCCGCTGCCTCCTCTCCTCACCTAGGCGGAGGTTTGCTTTCTTGGTCAATGGAAGAGGGCTCGTCGAGCGGACGCGGTGGCAACAGCAGCTGGACGCAGAGCGACGGCCGTGGAGCGTGGAGAGATTCACACACCCAGGAGTACCAGCAGCAGCAGCATCCGACAAACAACCACACAAACGCCTTTCTCGCCCTGAGCCCGCAACCTGCTGAAAATGGCGCAGAAAGCGAACACTTTGAGGTCAACGACAGTGGTGCTGACGGAGGCGCGGGGATTCTGGGTGACTACAACCCCTCGCTGGACACGCCCTTCTATAACGCTGAGAACCAAACCAATGCGGGCTTTGACATGGGCTACCCACCAGGGCAGCAACAACAGCAGCATGAGTGGGCTTCGCAGAGCCCAGGAATGATGCATGGAAGCTACGATGGAAACTACGGCTATGGCAACCCTGCTGAAAACTTTGGCTATCAACAAGCGTGGGAGCAGGGAGAAGGCTTTGGGGAAGGTGGAATGCCCTACCCAGGTTACGAGCTGCAGCCGCAGCAACCGATGTTCACGCCTCCTCATGTCATTGAGGCCGCTCAGATCACAGAGGATCTTGAGGAGCACGTGCAGGCGGCGTTTCCCATCTCATGGGCTGCAGCGACCGCCGGGCCTGCCGCACCGCTCTCCCTCGACGACGATGAAGGTGAAGAGGAGGAAGGGATGTCGGCGGAGGCTGCGGCCCCCGATTGCGTGCTCAACCACGTCTCCGCTGAAGAGGCAGCCAAGGACCCACCACCTCCCACCGCCGAGATGGAAAATCTTTTTCTCTTCCTGCATCGCAACGTAAGCCTGGTTGGACGCCTTCTGCACAAGACCACGACGACCACAGTGGACCAGGCGCGAGAGGTGGCGCCGTACCGCGCGAGGGTGGCGCGAGCGCTGCTGATTGGTGTGACAGCCTTCACGACAACGACGACGACGACGGCAGATGCGTGGTCGGCGGCGTGGGTACAACAGCGCGCTGACGGTCAAGTTGCCGCGAGTGCTGTGGAGAGCACGCCGAAGGCCGAGGAAGATGGCGCGCCGTGTGGAGAAGAAGAAGCTGCTGAGAAGACCAACGCCGCAGAGGCAGAGGCTGAGGTGGATGAAGGAGAGGTGGAGTATCAACTCCCCGCGCTGCTCCCTTATCTCCTCCGCATGCCGGCTGGAATCGATCTGGCGATGCTACTCGCGTTGCACTTTCCACGTGCCTTCGCCCGCCGCTTTTTGCCCTACGCACCGGCCTTCTTGCTGGACGAGCACGTGGTCCGGGTGGTGCTTGCGACAGCACTGCGCCGCGACGCCCGCCCGACCAGCCCTCTTGTGCGGGCGATGCTGGCGCACTGGTGTCCGCTGATGCAGTGGCTGAAGGACCTCGTGGACGTTAAGGCAAAGACTGGCGCAGCAGCAGCAGCAGCAGCAGCAGCAACGTCACCATCGTCGTCGCCCACCGACACAGCAGCAGAGACCTCCGCAATGGCAGCTGGGATCGCCAGCACAACGAAGCAGCTGGTGTCGCTGGTGGGCAACACGATGGATGTCGTGCTTGCAGGACTATCGCCCGACCAACGCGAAGCCTGCCACGCCGTAAGCGCGGAGCGCAACTACGTCACGGTCTTTACGACGGCCATGCAGGACCCGGTGTCGTCGGTGGAAAGCGAGGGCCCGGTCAGCGACGTCTTGCTGCCGCGTCTGTGGGGGTCGGATGGGGCTCTGTACCGCTCCCTCCTCCGACTGTACATCGCCGCAGACGGCTTGGATGCCGCAGCCCTGGCCAAACGTGTTCTCTCCCACACGTCTCCTTCGTCTTCTTTGACGGAGAAGGAGGGCAAAGCGACGGCTGCACCGCACGTGTGTCTTACCCGCGACCACCTCTACTATGTGTTAACCGTGCTGTCACGTTCGCAGACGGCGCTGGCGCTGAGTCGGCAAGCTGCCGCCTTCTGTGGCACCGTCCTTCACCTTATCGAGCTCCAGCAAACACAGGCGGGGAAGGTGCAGGACGCACATGGTGCTGCTCCTGAGCTAGGCGAGGCCGAGGCCACACAGATCCTCGACGCCGCGCTGAAGTCTCTGCAGACGAACGAAGCCTACACTGCTTTGCGGGACGCCTATTTGGACGTTGAGGGACCGGTAACGCGCTTTGAGACCATCCTCGCCCGACTCAGCTCCGCCGCTGCGCCGCTCAGCGCAGCCATCCAGGGCGATACGTACCGCGCGTGGTACGTCAACACGAATCAGCAGCAGAGGCGCAACGCGGAAGCCGCCAAGGTACCGAGTATCTTCTACTACCAGGCCCCATCACGTCGCAACACCTTCAATAACGCTATGAGCGGCGGAAGCGGGCCTCGATGGGCTCGCGCGCCACAGATGTCGGCGACTCACGAGGCCGGTGACTTGACGGTCGGCGAGAGCCAGGCGTCACCGCAGCAGCCGTCCTGGGCCTCCGCTGCTGGGCAGTGGGCAACGAACCAGCGGAACGCCAACTACAACAGCACCAGTAGCAGCAGCGGCCGTGGAGGCGGTGCTTCTCGCAGCTTCAGTACGGCTGCGCAGCAGTGGCGGGTGGAGTGGGGAGAGAGGATGCGGGCCTATCCAGCCTTTGGGCCGCCGTTCACCGAAGCACTGCCGGAGGGATGGTCCAGTAGTCTCAACCGCCACTTTGGCCGCTACTGCTTCGCCCACGCGGCACCCAGCACCACCACACCTGCAACCACAACCAGCGGCAGTAGCCCGGCGACAGCAGCGGAAGCAGCGAGTGCGGCCGGTGCGCCAACATACAAGCATCCGGGAGATGGAAAGGAGTACTTGGGCACTCCACAGGCGTTCCTGCAGGAGCCCGGGGCCTCTGCGGAGGTCACGGCGATGCAGGTGTGCGAGAGGGCAAACGACATGCACCGAGAGGAAGCTGTGGCGGCAGGGCTTCCCCCGCCCGCCGAGCTCACGCAAGCGGATGTGGAGACGTGGCTGGCAGACCAGCGGCACCGCAACGTCTTCCTCGACGTGGCCACCATGGAGCTGCTGAATATTCGATACCGCGCCACCGCAGATGAGCGTAGTCGGGCGAGGCAAGCGCCTGCTGCTGGTGGTAATGGTGGTGCCTCTGCCGTGGGCGTGAAGCGTGGCCGCGACATGAACGCAACGGCGGCAGCCGCCGCGCCGCCGCCGCTGACGGTGGAAGAGCAACAAGAACAGCTGCTGAAGATTATTTCTGCCTCTTACCCTGCCGTCGGCGCGCCATACCCTGCGCTCTTCAACAGCTGGTCCGTATACCTGAACTCCGCGCGTGGGCAGTACGGCTTCTCCGGCCCTCACCACGGCCCGAGTCAGCCACCACTCTTTGTGCACCCGGTGACGCGGAAGCACTACTTTGTCTCCCCGCAGGCGTTTGTGCGGCAACGCAAGATCAGCTACGACGTTATCGCCCGAGAGGCGGACGTCGAGAGAGTCGACGTGGAGAAGTGGATGGGGGATCAGCGTAGCCGTGACCCGGCGATCGACGCTGCGGTGATCAAGATTGTACCGATTCGGTACAGCGACGTTGAAAAGGCGTTGGCCGCGAACGAAGCAGCTGTGGCTACGACCGGAGAGGACAAGAACGGGCCAAGTGTCGATAGCAAACAGAGCAGCGCGGGCAAGGACAGCGGGAACGTCAGCACCGCACGCGAGCGTGAACGCGGTGGTGCGGCTGCTGCTGCGGCGGCGGCGGCGGTGACGGCTCCATCGTCCTCGTCAGCGTCTCGGCATCGCAGTGAGCGGGGCGGACGGGACGGGCGGCGGCGCAGCAGCAGCAGCGGTCGCGGTGGGAACCGGCGGCGTCGGCGCAGACGTGACGACAGTGACAGCGGGTACGACTCGTACAGCGAGGAGGCGTCGGATGACGGCGGCAGCTACCGAAGGCGTGGGGGCCGCAAGGGTCGCTCGCCGCGACGGCGTGGCGGTGGCGGTCGTCGCCGCAGATAGCACTTTAGCTAGTCTGCTGCTTTGGCGACTGGACCTCGATTACGTAGCTAATCGTTTTTGTTGTTTGTTTGTTTGTTCCCTTGTTGTTGTTCGTTTGTCTGTTAACTTCGGAGGAAAGGGGTTTGCGGTTGAAAAGAGTTGGGTGGCTTAAGAGATGCTAACGGGATGTGGTGGAGGTCTACAGCGCGGGCGAGTAAGCGTGCGAGGATCCAGAAGGAGAAAATAGAGGAGAGGCACGCGACAGGCATTCATTCTTGCTCATGTTGTGCGTATTTCGTGTTTGTGGGCTTAATCTCTTGGGATTTATTTATTTTTTCAAATATTACAGCAAGAATGCATGTGTTAGTGCTAGTGCGCTCATAGAGCACCGGATCAGGAGGGAAAAAAGAAGAGTTGAAACAACGGTTGTGGATGTCACCGGTAATCAAAACAGTGGCGCAGAGACAGGGGAGGGAGAAGGTCGCACAAACAGGAAGTCCATTCTATGTTTCGGCTCAATGTTGGACCTAGCTCGAGGCAGTTCAATATTGCGTGTAGCCTTCACCCGCTCATTAC
This sequence comes from Crithidia brevicula, assembly GCA_030849845.1. NCBI lineage: Eukaryota > Euglenozoa > Kinetoplastea > Trypanosomatida > Trypanosomatidae > Crithidia > Crithidia brevicula. The sequence goes on along the minus strand of JASAOD010002014.1, from coordinate 134,822 downwards.
CCTATTCGAACCTCTTCCTTTCAATTTCCGACTTGCTCCGTCACACACACACACACACACACTTTTCTGGCAACGCACCGAACCAGTTTTGCCACGCTAGTAGAATCCGCTGTTGTTTAACGTAGGTAAAGCTGCCGCCTCCGTGTCCACTTGTGCGAACTTTTTTTTTTCTTCTTCTTCTGTGGTGGGTGTAGCATAGTTCGGAGTGAGCTCTCTCATAAGAAGCTACCTCCCCTTTATTTGGCGCCACCAGAGAACACTCACACTACATTCATACGTTGTAGCAGTCGCACCTGTGCAAGACCAGAGCCATTTCCTGTGAACATAATAATCCTAACTAAACAAAGATATCTATATACCTATATTTTAACGAGTGGCTAAGACAGCACCGCTATCTTTACGGCCGAACGATTATATAAGGAATTTAAAAGCGTCAGAAGCGCTTGCTGGCGTTTGTGTTTTCGACCCTACGGCATAGAGCTGCACAAGCACCCAAACACACGCACAAACACGCTGACTAGCAGGAAACAAAAGTAGAGTGTTCGTTTAATACCAAAAAAAAAAAAAAGAGAAACCTAGCATCATGTCCAGCACCTCAAAGCTGCGCTGGGCGCTGTACGAGGATGTCTATCAGCCTGCTCTCATTTTCCCTCCAGAGGAGCTGCTGGAGGCAGACCTTCCGCCCGGCCACACCGTCGTTTACCTCCTCGGTCTCGACAGCAACGTCGTGGTGCCGGACGATAGCGTCAGCGACTACAACCCACGCGACACAGCGAAGATGTCCAACCCCGCCGCTGCGGTCGGTGTGGCCTTGGCACAGCAGATCATGGAGGGCTTTCAGAACAGCGGCACAGGCGACGACGATGTTGCTGCTGCTGGCACCCATAGCAACGGCAACGCACGGTATAATGCGGAGGGCGACAACAACGTGGCCGGCACGTCAGATCTGCACTTGCTGGATGACGATGATGAGTTGAGCGAGGAGGAGGAAGAAGACGCTGCCGAGGCACGCCGCCGCCGGCATGAGCAGAAGAAGCTGCGCAAGGCGGAAAAGAAGCAGGCAAAAGAGGCCGCAAAGGCTGCGGTGAAGCGCGAGCGCGAGGACATCACCTCCGCGCCGACGCTGCGTCGCCGTGCCGCGAGCGACAATGATGAGGAGGACGAGAACGAGTCGGATGCGCTGCTGGCGGCGATGGCGATTGAGAAGAAGTACGGCAGCGCCAAGGTGAAGGCGGAGAAGGCCAGCGATGCTGAGGGCGATCGCGACGGCAGTCAGCAGAGACGACGCCGAGGCCCTACAGAGGAGGCCACCTGGGCTGCACTTGAAGAAGATCTCTTCTCCGATGACGACGAGGAAGAGGAAGGAAATGGCACGGCAGAGCTGCGCCGTCGCGCCGCTGCAGATCACCATCGCACTCTGCGATCTGGCAACCGCATGGGTCAGGCCCTGGCCGCGCTAAACGCCAAGACCGCCCTGCACGACATCCCTGGCCTCACCGGCTCATGCCCCTACGCGCAGCCCTACTTGATGGAGATCCACTACGAGTACGAGCAGCTCTCCCGAGAAGCCGTCAACGAGGGCTTGCTTTTGTCTCTGCAGGAGAGCGAGGTGATTCGCGCAATCGACGAAGATCTCCGGCAAAAGGCCGCGCAAAGGGCCTTTCTTGAGGCCGCCGTGCGCACCCGCCAGCACAACACCTCCAGTGCGACCACCATCAGCGAGATGGACGCGTTGCACGACGCCATTACGAAGCTAGACGCCCCGCTCAGTGTGGTGGACGCCGTGCGCCGCCTGGTCACCAAGCAGATGCCCGCCCGCGCCATCGCCTTTGACCGCGTGGCAGCCGGACGTGCCCGCCGCGCCGTGCAGCGTCGCACACGTACCTTCCAAGACGCGACGGTCGTCACCTTGGTGGAGCACCTTCGCAACGTCGATGCCGCCCCGCGCGAGGACGGCGCCGAGGTGATGCGTCGCTACATCGCCCAGCGCCGCCAGCACGACGAGCTCAAGTCCAACTTTCGCGGACTGAGCAAGACGGGATTTTACGCGGTGGCGAAGCCGCTGGAGAAGTGGCGGCGTGCGCGGGATATGATGGTACTGGCAAACGTCGGGGCCGAGGCGCAGAAGGTGTTGCCGACGTCGTACATGAGCCAGGCGCACTCGACGATGCTGCGGCGCATGAAGGAGCACGCGGAGCGGCGCTACGATCGGGTGGCGGTGACAGCGCGGGATGGGGCGTCCTTCCTCGACGCCAGCAGCTTTGCCAGCGGCAGCGCCATCGCGGCCGCCCCGTCGCCGTCACCGCTGATGGGCAACGGTACAGCGCTGACCCTGCAGCAGGCCCTGCAGCAGCAGCGCCTCGCCGCGTCCAACGCGACGACGCAGCGTGAGGCCTTCTTTCAGTTCCACGCCCTGCGGTGCGACACCGAGACCCCGGTCACGCTGGAAACCGTGGCGCTCAACCCCGTTCTCGCTGGCGCTGGCCTGTCGCAGAATGTGTTGGCGTCAGTGGAAGACATGACGGCCAGTGCGGCACCGGCGGGCGGCCACGTCGACGACTCCGTCCGCACGGACGATGGCGCGTCGCTGCACTCCTACTCGACCCACAGCGCCGCCCCCAGCTCGTACGCGTACATCTTTGACAGCGAGCCTCACCCGCGTCGCGTGCACCGGCAGCGTGGCAGCAACCTCAGCGGCGGCTACACCTCGGATGGCGATGGCGCCTCCTCACGTGGGGCCTCGGTGGGGTCCGCGTACAGCGAGAGCAACCACCACAACGATGGCGAGGGCAACGACGGCGCAAGAGAGAAGGACACCTCCGCTAGCTATCATCGCCGCCATCACCGCCGCGAACCGACGGCAAAGGCGAGCGCGCACAACGGAAGCGCAGCCAACGCCACGGCCGATTGGCGCACCAATGCAAAGCGCAGTATCATGGAGCAACTGACGCTGTACTGCCGCGGTCGCGGTGGCAAGCCGGTCCTCCTCACCGCCGATCAGTGTCGTGAGATTGGCCGAACCTTGTTGGATCGCGCGATGCGTGCGGAGGCGGAGCGCAACGGCGTCTCGCTCGCCGTCCAGTCCAATAACCTCGCCGCACCCTTCACAAAGACCACGGAGCAGCGCTTGAAGAAGAGCGTCGACAATTACCTGGAGCGGCGCTTGGCACAGAAGACGCTGCCAGGGATGGGAGCTGGCGGTGCTGCCAATGGCGGTGCTGGTGGTGTGCTGGATGGGGCAGTCCTCCACGGCAACAGCGTGGGTGCGGTCCTGCCGATGCCCGGGGAGGCGGTGTTGCCGTACGACCAGGCGGCCGCAGCTCGCCAGCGCGCTGTTGCCGATACCCCCGTTTATGAAAACTAAACTACTAATAACATCCAAGGGACACATAAAGAGGCCACCTATCCCTTCCAGCTTGAGGCACATACATGGGATTTCACTAGAAAAAGATGCTCAGGTATCGCGATGATGAGGTGTTTTCGAGTGGTTTCTTCGTTGTTGTTGTTTTCTTCTTGATGTCGTTGCTCTTTTGTTGTTGTTGTCGCATCCCGCATTGGAGATGATTTCACGTGACAGCACACTGCGCTTGTACATGCTTGACAATCCAGCACCGAAATATAAGAAAGGAAAAGTAACTAATGCGTTGAGTTCTTCTATTGCAGCTGCGTTGTGTTTGATGTTGTCGTGGGTTCTTTGTTTGTTTTTCTGCACAATTTCAAAACAAACACCTTCAATTTTCGTTTTTACTCTGTACCTCTCCCAGCCTGTTCGCCTTTGTGAGAACTTCATTATTGTACACTTTTAAACTAAATTTCTCGCTTTTAATCTTTTTTTTTATTGATTGTTCGTTTGTTTCTCCATGGAAAGGAAAAAAAAAAAGAGAGAGTTAATTGTCTTGCTCTACCAACGCATCAGTTTCGTGGCACACTGCTGTGCCGTGAACGTGGACTTTTCTTTTTTACCTCATCTCTTTTTTTTTTTCTTTCTCTCTCTGATTGTGTTTCTGTTGAAGCACAGAAGGAACAGAAAATAAAGCTGTGTTGCTTCTTGCTGTTGTCGTCTCTGATCGGTATTGGTTTGACCCAGTTGGTATCTCTTGATGAAATGAAAAAAAAAAAAAAAATGTTGTGGTGTGTGCCGGCAGTTGATAGACTACGGCGCTTGCTTTGGTTTAACAGTCGAAATCGATGTACGATAAAACTAAAGGCAAAATAAAAAAGGTTGTTATGGATTTTCTAACTGCCTTCTTCGTGTGTGTTTCTCAAACAGTGTTGTCATCTGCACGTAGGCGAATGAAACCTAAAAAAAAAAAAAAAAAAACATTGAGAGGACCAAAAGGGTATTTAGACAAGGTTTTGACATTTGCCGCACTTTGTGAACATAGCGCAATCATACCCATCTGACAATTGTGCGATAATTGCTTAGTGTAAGTGCGTGTGTTCGAAGCTCGGTAAACGGACGGCGCAGTATCAGCAGCTGCGTTAAGCCTCGTCCTTGTCTAACTCAAAGCTTTTTTTTTGCGTTTCTGATGGATTTTGAGCAGCAGCAGCATCACCGCTGCTTTCGCCGAGGGCCCGTCTCCTTCGCTTCAATACAGGTCTGTATGTATACGTGACACCTCTTCTGACATGGCAGCATACATCGGCCCGCCCCCTCACCTATCGACCCTCTATCTGGGTAGTATCACAAAACTACATCTTCTCTTTACTCTTTGCTCTTCTCTCTTCCTTGTGCGACTAGTCCAAAAGTGACGCTAGTGGGTTGTTGTTTTGTTCTCTGTGATCATAATTTACGTTGTTGTTGTTTGTAAACGCACCAACGCAGACCGCGGTCTCATAATTTTTTCTTTTCTTTTTTAAGCGAGTCGTGGAGCAAGCGGAACCAGAAGGGGTTGTATCGTACCAGCTCTGTTCATTTGCTCCTCCTTCACGTCTTAACGTACAAACTAACTCTATCTAACAGGCAAAGCAGCCACCATCTTCTTTTTTTTGTGTGTGTGTGTGTGACTTCGTGTATCTGTGGAAGCGATGATCTCGTGTGCTGCTATTCAGAAGCTGGAGCGCTACGGCTACCTCGGTCTTAAACGGCACAGCACCGAGGACTTCGTGACGACCTCCATCAAAGACGCCAAGCGGGTCAACGTGTACGCGCTGACGCTTCTGGAAACTTGGAAAGAGGCGGTGCAAGCCGTTCGCGGACAGGAAGCGACCACGCTGAGCAGTTTAATTAGTGAGGATGGTGCTAACCTTGCACACGGCGAGGCCATACTCACTGCCGCACCCGCGCGCTTCACGGACGCCCTTGTGTACGCCATGAGCTTCGCAGTGGCCCTCACGACACAGCATGTGTTGGAGGTCGCCGCCGCCGCCCCGTCGCCGCCGTCGACGGCGCTCTTCCCAGACGGCTACGCAGCCGCTCTCCGGCTGCTGACAACTCTGAAGGAGATGGGCCTGGCGATTGGTAGCGGTCGTGCCCTGCGCAGCAACGCCTCCTCCGAGGACTTCACAAAGGCAACGGCGCATCTGCTGACGAATGTGCTTGACTTGGTGCTGGTGCTGCTCTCGACGCATGCAGCGCACACGGAGCAGACAAGCGGCGCTCCTCTGCAGGAGCAGATGCTGGCGCAGGGCCTGGTGCTGACGGCCTCCGTCGCACAGACGCTGCGGCGGGTGCAGGCGAGCTACCCTGTGGCGGACCTGTACAACACGCGGACCTGCTCCGCGCTGCTGAAGCAGGTGGCGAACAAGCACAAACAGCAGCAAAAGAATCGAAGTTTAAGCAAGGCGCCTCTGCCGGAGGCAGCATCGACGAAGGCAGGAGGTGCGAAGGAAGCTTTCGAGCAGCAACACCCGCTGTTTGAGCTTCTGCAGCGCTACGTCTGCGCCTGCATGCAGAGCGCTGCCGCGTCCTCCGCAAACACCGTCGTCTCCGCTGCAAGCCTCTTTTCGGTCTTCTCGCTCTTTCAGCGTCTTAGCGTGCTGCACGGGACCCTCAGCGCCGTCGTTGCCCGACCTGCCACCTTCGCGCTCTCCCTCCGCCGCGCGAGCGAAGACGTGCAGCACTGGCTAAGTCAGCTGCTCTCCAGCACGGCATGCAATCGAGCCACGCGCTACGTTGTGTACTTCCGCGAGGATGAGCTGCGACTCATGCAGCACAACATCCGCCAGTCGTCCGAATACGCCCTGTACACATTCACGACGACGCCGCCGGTGGACCCTGGGGTGGTGGAGGCCCTTCTCGCACCTGCTGAGCCCCAAACCGCCAGCGAGAACCGTGAAAGCGCAACGCACATCAGTGGCGGTGTTGACGACGTCACCCACGCGCGCGCCGCCCTTGTCTTGGCGCAGTGGTGCGTAAGCGCGCCGTTCTTCTTCGAGAGCTTCTGCCAGGACGAGACGTGGGCCGCCTTTGCGCAGGAGCAGCGTCGCCTCGTCCTCCTGCAGCAGTCGCGGGCACGTCGAGGAATGGAGAAGAGCACCAAGGGAAAGAAGGATCGACGTGGCAAGAGCGCTGGCGACGGGAAGGACAACGGCAATGAGGAGGAGGCAACAACGTCCGCCACCAGTCGCTCCTCCTCTGTGTCGTCGAGGTCAAGCGACACGGGCTCTGTGAAGAGCAGCGCCAGCAACCACAGCCACAACGCGGACACGGCATCTCTCCTGTCCTTCCAGACTGCCAGCCACCTCGGCACCAACAGTGTCGGCGGCAGCGTCACCTCCCTCGCCTCCCGCGTCTCCCTCCTCTCCACGTTCTCGAAGCACTCCGCAGCGTCGTACCTCTCCTTTCTCTCCGTGCTGCGACCCTCGACGATGGGCTCGGTGGCCGGCGGTGGGGACAGAGGCGAAGACAGAGACGATGGGGTGAATGGTGGCGAGCGGCAGATGCACGAGTCGGAGGATGGCAACACCAACCTGCCCCTTATCCTGCTGGAGCAGCTCACACTGGGCCTCCACCGGTTTATGGAATCGTACCCGGTGGACCTGCTCGACGCTTATGGTCTGCGCAGCATCTCGTGGACCAGCATTGCGCGCATGTTTGCCTTCGTCGAGGCCTCGCTCACGCACACGTCCGCGGCGAAGAACTCGAAGGCAGCGGCCCTTCCACAGCCCCTCTTTACCCTCGCACAGGATATCCGCTACAACAAGGGCATGGGCTACGAGTGCCTTGGCCTGCTCTTCGCCAAGGCCGTGGCGCCGCTGCTGGACGTGAATGGCGGAAACAGTGGTGTCGGCGGTGCGGTGGCACGGAGCCAGCGCGCACTGCGCGGGAAGGAGGAGGAGGAAGAAGACATGCCCTCTGTTCACGCAAAGAATGGCGTGAAGACGGAGAAGAAGAAGAACGCATCAGCGCCGACGGCAGACAGCAGCAACAGCAGCGCGCAGGAGGAAGAGGAGGAGGAGCAGAAGGCATCGCGCGAGGAGGACAGCCACGACGTGCAGAGTGTAGATGGCAACCGGACAGAGGATGGTTTCTTCGCCCATGCCGCCGCTGCGTCCGCTGTGGTGGGCCGAGCCAGCTTGTCGATCACGGACGATGCGGTCACGCGTCGCAGCATTGAGGAAGCGTTGTCGACGTGCTTGACCGCCTACGAGACGGTTGCGCCGCAGGTGGTGGACATGAATCTCGCCACCATCGTCCGCCTCGCCGCGCGCACCGCCGTGGCAGCCACCGAAGAGGCAGAGAACTCGCAGAAGAACTCAGCCGGTGTTGCGCCAGCTGCGAACTCGTGGTCGCAAGTGCTGATGGACTTCCTGCAGGACATCACCCGCCGTCTCGGCCGCAACAATGAGCTGCCACATTTTGTCGATGCGCTGCTGGGGCGTGGCGAGGCCGCCGCTGGTGCCGCAAAGCGCGGAGCGGCGCTTTCGGACGCGGTGGAAGTGTCGAACCTCGCAGCTCTGCGGACGGTGTTTCGCCTTGCACTGGTGCGCCGAGCCCTGATCGATGCTGCGGCGATGTCGCTGGACCCTGAGAGCCTTCTCCTGCACCTCACCAGTATCGCAGCGGAGGTGGAGGAGGACGTGCCCGCCGTGGTCGAGGATGAGCGCAGCAGCGAGGGCGATGAGGCAGAAGTTGGTGCGGCACGTCCGAACCACACGATGACGCAGAAGCAGCTGAGCGTTCTGCTAACCTTGGAGGTGATGGAGGCGGTGCTCGAGGGTGTCGTCCCGACCTCCGTCTCCGCCAGCGCCGTGCTGGAGCAGACGACGCAGCTGGAATTGTTGCTGACCGCGTCCTTCATGAAGTGTGTGGAGGCCGTCACCGAGGAGACTGTGCAGCAGCAGAGGCTCGTGGCGGTTCAGCACGCGTGCACGATCCGTCAGTGTCGCGCCGTCACGGCTCTCTGCCTGCAGGACCTGGGCAGTCAGCAGGTCCACGAGTACTTGATCATGCTGAACGAAACCTTGTGGCAGCTGAGCACCGATATCGGTCAGCTGATCGGCAGCCTCACCCTCGCCGACCTGCAGCCGTGGCTTGCCGAGGGCACTGCGGTGGAGTCGATGCTGCTGCTGCCTTCGCTGGTGCTGCAACGCCTCTCCCTCGCACGGGCAGTGACGGCGGCCCTTGGCACGACAGCAGGGCCGGCGGAGCAGCTGCAGGACCTGGTGGCCTATATCTGGTACTGCATCGGCGGAGCGAACAGCGAAGCACACGCGAGCGACTCTTCCCCGTCGCCAGCGGACTCGCACAACTGCGCGTCTCTGCTGCTGGCCAACGAGATGAGCGGCGAGGATTGGGCGAGTGTGGTGGTATTGGGGAAGGAAAAGCACGCCCGGGCGGCGATGGTGTCGCTGCTGGCACGATCTAGCTCCATGAGCACAACCGCTTGTGCCGGCGTGGCTGCACCGAGGACGGCGTGGCTGGAGTGCTGCCTTCGGAGTATCCCCGGCACGACGCTGCGAGCCCTCGTCGATGTGTACGTGTCGCTTTCGGTTGAAGACCTTTACGACGAGGCTGTGAGCGATTCTTCCTCCTCCTCTGCGGCCCCCGCGTCTAGATCTGCACGGCAGTGGTTCGCGATCCTGGCATCCTTGGCAGATGCCTACGAGGTCGTTGGACGCAACCCATATTGGCCCTCGGTGCTCGCCCACACCGTGCGCGCCGTCACACATCTGACGCGAGTGTGGCGCAAGGCAGCGAAAAGCGCCGCTGTTACTGGCGGTGCTACGGCGCTGTCGGATCGCTTCCAACCTCTTGTAGAGTCGCTGGTAGGCCTGCTGGTGTGCGTGCTGCGAAGTGAAGCGCGCGCGTCGGAGGTGCTTCGAAAAGCCCTCCTCACGCAGCTTCGCGAGTCAGCCGTCTCTTCGCTGTCGTCGTCGCCGTCGAGCGCAAAGGCTCCGGCACCGGCGCTGTCGCGCAGTGGGATGACAGTGGAGTACGTTAAGTCCATCAAGGTGCCCGCAGCGGTCCTGAGCGACCTCAGCGCGCCTACCGCGTTGGCAGAAGCTGATGCGGACGCACAGGCCGAGCAGCTCGCAGCGTTCAAGGACCTCTCCTTCGAGAACGAGTTGCGCGATTTGTGTGCGTTGCTCTTCAACACTGGCCTGATCAAGCATCTCTTCACATTGGTGGACTTGTCCGTAGACAGCACGGCGCCTGTGGCTGCTGCTGTTAGCGCAACGTCATCGAGCTGTATGGCCACGCTGGCCTTTCTTTATCAAATCGCCTTAGCCACCGCGCAGACGGCGTGGCGCAGTCGCGTGACGGAGGGCAGCATCGAGGCGCTTCGGAAAACAGACGCCGTTGTGTTTTTGCACGCCGTTGCGCAGGCCTTTCACACCCGCACGCAGGCGCTGCAAACCGAAGGCGTCAACATCGCTGCGGCGCTCATGTCGTTCCTGGAGCCCTTCAGCGGGGAGGCTGGCGACGGCCAGCTTCTGCTTCTGCACATTGCCTCGCAGCGCGCTACCGTGGCTGCGTCGTCGTCGTCGTCCGACAACGGTGCGTTGGACGATGTCGAGGCGTGCTGGATGGGCATTCTTTGCCACTGCGCGACGTCCGTCATGTCAGCGGCCGTTTCCGCGGACGCTTCTTGCAGCACCAACAGCATGGCTGAGCTCTTCAGGATGCTCTTTGCGCGACTCTGGGCCAGTGCGCAGCACAAGCAGCAGCACTCGTCGAAGAGCGGGCACCACGGCGGCAGCGGCGCAGCAGCAGCAGGGAAGCGCAGCAGGCATGAAGAGGCGTCGTTGGCGTCGACAACAACAAAGAAGGACGAGGCGAAGCCGCTGGTATCCCAAACGGCCACAACGGCTGTCACAGGCGGTGTGCGTGAGTTCTTGCGCGATGTCCTCACCGGCGTGTCGCACGGCTGCTCTGCAGAGGACGTGCCTGCCGGCGCACACGCGGCAACTGCTCGTCAGCTCCGCCATCAGCTTTCGCAGTTCTTCGGCGCACAGAGCGACCGTGACGTGGGAGAGAAGAGGAAGAAGGAGGTAGAAGAGGTGGAGGCAGACGTGTGCGTCCGTCGCTGGCACGCCCTGTGTCGTGCCGGAGGGGAAAGCACTGTCTGCGCGTGGTGGCTCTTGTGGGAGCTCTTCACCGTCTCCTCAACGCTTCCGTCACCAGCAACATCCTCAACAGCAGTAGCAGCGGCAGGGGCGTCCGACAAAGCCACGCAGGAGAAGGACACGGATTTCGTTCACCATCGAGTGGCGTCCTTCTTGACAACGTCGGTGCATCGCGTAGCCGACGAGGATGCCGTGGCGCTTCGTGCCGGCGCTCAGCTGCTGCACGTGCTGCCCACCGAGGCCGTCCCACCTCTCTTCCTGGACCACCTGGACGAAGTGCTGACGCGTGTGATCTCGAACACGGAAGGCACAGGGCGAAGCCTCGCTACGAGCCTCACGGCTCAGGCTGTTCCTGCAGCTGTGGAGATTCTTCTGGAGCTTTTCCGCGTTCGCCCACGACTGCCCGCGTGGCGGCTGCTCCCCCACGCGCAGCGCCTCCTTGTGGCCCTGACCCATCCAAGCGTACGCGCAGCTGCCTCGGCGCCACACAGCAACGGCGGCCCGTCGCTCTGCACCTTGGCCCTTCGCCTGTGTGCTGCGGTGGCGGGGCATCCGCTTGTAGCGAGCAGCGCTGTCGGTGCAGGTCTTCAGCGAAATAAACAGCAGCAACACCAACAGCATCCAGTCGTGGCGGCTAGTGAGATGCTGGATAATGTGTGGTTGCTGCTGCTGGCACTTGCGCAAGGCGAGACGCACCACCTCTCCGCGCCGGCGGTGGCCCTACAGGAGTCGGAGATCATTCAGCTTATTCTGCTGCTCACCAAGACGTGGCTGCGAAGCCGACAGCAACAGCTGTGGTCACGCCCGGCGATGCTGCCACCGCTGATGTGCGCGCTCTTCACCAGCGTCATGAGTGGGGTGGAGTCAGCGCGGTTCACGCCCCGCGTGCTCAACGTGCTGGCCGGCGGCCTCGCTGCCATGGCGGCACACGTGGACGCTGCAACGGCGGCGGCTGGTGACGCGGAGACTGAAGAGGACGAAGACGCTGAAATGGAAACCGGAGATGAGGGTCTGCAGGATGAACAGGCAAAGAAGAGCCACACGATGAGCAGCGAAGCCACTACCATTCACAAACCTGCAAAGTCGGTCAGCAAGCGGCGCAAGACCGAGCATGGGCCGAAGCGCGGCTCGGCGTTGGCGGCGTCAACGACTGCACCACCAACGGCTTCAGCACAGCTGAAGCGCATGGCCCTGACGGCCTCCACCTCAGCGCTCTTCGAGGTGGCGCAGCACTACGTGCATGTCTTCACCACCTTCAGCAGCGACATGGACTTCCTCTTCACCGACTTTCTGCGCGTGCTTAGTCAGCACTTCCTGCCCAGAGTCACTCGGCCCCCGATCGCCTACCACGCCGGCGTGCGCATTGGTGGCACCACGCAGTCTGAGATGACGTTTGCGGATTTGGCCTACATGTGTGTGGGCAACGCGGAGAGTAAGTCGCTGCTGAAGCAGGCAGCCCTCCGCATGGAGGAGGAAGATGGCGGTGCGGCAGGGGCGTTGGGCCTGACCGACGGGAGCCGCAGCATCTTTCGCGTTGCCTAATGGAAAAAGGAAAAAGAAAAAGCAACGAAATGAGCGGCTTCGCCAGGAAAAAAAAAAAACGACGCGGAGGTGAGACGGGCGTGACACGTGGATGACTTGTATTGTAATATGTTAGCTTTCTTTCGATCTTTTTGAGAAGAGAGTTTGTTTTGTTTTGTTTTGAGAATTTGACATGCAGACGTTTGTTTTTGATACTGTTGTCATTGTTGCTTTATGTTTTTTTTTTTTTTTTCCGCGTGTTGAGGTATGCCCGCCTATTGCTGCCTTTTCTCAGGGTTGTGTGTACGGGCTACGTAGCTGTGTCTCGCTGTGAGTCTCGATGTGGGCAGCGTCAAAAGGAGCACATCGGCTCACCGCGTCGGTGATTTATTTATTTTTTAAGCATGAGGCTCTCTCTGTTTTGTTTTTCGTTTTTTTTTTTTAGCTCGATTAACCACTTCCGTTTGCTTAACACCATTTTTTTCTCTAAGTTGTAATTACTGTTAACGCGCATAACATTTACTAAACAAAAATTTAAACAAAGAAGTATTTAATACGACAGAATAAGAAATTGATGATCGGGCACACAAACAAATGGACAAGCCACGCAAACAGGAAAGAAACGAACGATGATAGGAGAGGGGAGGGGATAGTAAGTCTGGTCATGCACTGTGCTTTTCTTTCCCTGAACTGCCCTCTTCTTTCTTTGTAATTTTTCTTTTGTTGCTGTTTGTTGCTGTTGTCTGTGCATCCTGTCTCTAGGTGTCACTTTCTCTTATGATCGTTGTGTGGTGTGAGCACGCGCACGGCACAGGGAGTGCGCTTCTCCGCCCCTCTCCACACATCAAACTAACCAAAAGAAAAACACTTTCCCAGAGGACAACTTGGGACTTCATCTGCTGTGTCAATAGATCCTCTTGATGGCACATGTTTTTGTTGCGCCTCTTTTTTTTGCTGCTTTCTTTCTTTTGGGCCATTGGTGTGTTGTTATCACGTCGTCCTCAACCGCTATCGTTTGGTTTCCAACACCCACTATCGTTCTCGCTCTGTTTTGTCTCGCTTTAAAGATTTTGTGTGTATGTATGTATGTGTGTGTGTCTGTGTAGCTGGTACACCTCTCCGTTGCTTATTGACGCCTCTCACCAACAACAATAACAATAACAACTAAATTTATAAAAAAAAAAAACGCCAACTGATAGAGAACGGAATCAGTACAAAACAAATTCAACGTGGTAACAGCAATGCGGGAGCACATTGACACGCTGCTCTCTCTCCGCGTCCGTGATGTCATCCAGCAGGTCGTCACGCTCGGGCTCTTCCTTAGCATTGTCTTAGTGGGCTGGCGCGCGGTCGCGGTGGGCACCAACTGCGAGGCCAGCATCGTTGTCGTGCTCAGCGGCAGCATGGAGCCCGGGTACTATCGCGGGGATGTCTTGCTGCTGCATCGACGCCCCGAGTATCCGGTGGCGGTGGGGGATATCATCGTCTACTCCTTACCCGGACAGGACATCCCCATTGTCCACCGTGTGTATCGCATGCACCAGCGCAGCGAGGATGGGAAAAAATTGTATCTGACGAAGGGCGACAACAACGTCAACGACGATCGATTTCTCTTCCGGAATGGGCGGGAGTGGGTGGAGGAGGATATGATTATTGGAAAGACCTACGCGTACGTGCCGCGAATTGGGTACTTGACGATTATGTTCAATGAGTCGAAGATCATCAAGTATGTTGCCTTGGGCCTCATAGGTTTCTTTCTGCTGACGACCACCGACGAGTTGTAGAAGCACACACAAATACATATATATGCATATTTACCGCGCTGCGGAGGTGGTGGTGTGTGAAGGGTGTCGAAGGGGCATGCACATGGGATGAGGCTGTTGTCACTTGTTGTAGTTGCGTAAGTGTGAGTGGCGAAGTAGCGAGAAAGACGTGCTGGGTTCGAGCTCTCTGCCATTCACCTTTTTGTTGTTGTTGTTGTATTTTGTTTGCTTTTCTCATTCTCTTTCAGTGCTGTCTGAGCGGTTGCTGTTGCCCTCACTGACGCCTTGGAGCTCCGCCCCGTTTTTTTTTTTTCCGTGTTGTCGTCTTGGACCTCCTCCACTGCCTCTATGCTTCGTGCTCTAGGCGGAGTACCTCCTCCCACTCCCTTGCGAATTGAAAAAAATAAAAACGATGATACCGATAGTTGGGTGAGAAGATACGCAAGCAGAGCACAAACTCCCACACTTCCGGTTTGATGCTGTGTTTTTCTTGGACGCCATCAACTTAATTTGTGTGTTTGTTTGTGTGTAAAGAGAAGGCAGCTTCAACGACGTTCAGTGAGTGTTGCAGATAGATGTGGCCAAACCTAAACTGTTTCTTTTTTTCTGTCTGTTTTCAACTTCGGTTGACGTCAGCGTGCGTAGTTGGTATATGCCTTTCTACGCTGACCAAGTATTCTAAACGCCAAACAGAGAAAGAAAAAAAAAAACGATCGATACTCTCTATACTCGATCCAGGATCTGTGCATCATGAATATGGGCTGCTGTTGTTATTGTTGTTTTTGACGCTTTCTCCTTTACATCTCTCTCTCTCTCTTCGCTTATTTCTCCTTCTCCGATGTTTCCGTGTGCATCTCTCAAACGAGCTTTACAGAACAACTAGAAAAAAAAAAACGTGCCGTTTGCTTTCTATCTATATCCACTTCTCTCCACGTAGCCGCACACTATTCGCTCGTTCATTATTTTTCCCCCTCTTTTTTTGTTTTGTTTTGTTTTGGTTTGTTGTTGCTGCTATACAGCCACATAGCAACATTATAAGCAAAAAAAAAAAAATCTTTAAACCAAAATGCGTGTTGCCTCTCGTGTAGTCCTCACCGTCGCGGCGGTGCTCGCCAGCGTGGCGTGCGTCCACGCAGCCGGTCCCATCACCCGAGAGCAGTGCTTCGCCCTCAACCCCAACCCCGAGGTCACGAGTTGCGCCGCCTACCTTCCCCCTATTGTGGATATGTACGGCAAACTGCCCTACGACGCCGTGCCGTCCTACCAGAACTGTGTGAAGGAGCGCTGTGTGTGCACCGGGGCTGCCGTGAGCACCGACATCACCACCGATGGCATCTACTGCAATGAGAGTGGGTGGATGGAGAGTGGCTACACAACGTGCAACACGCTGAACCACTGCTTCGTCAACTTCTGGCAGTGCATCAACACCGCTGCGATGGACCGCTACGACAACAACCGCGATGCCCTCACCAGCGCAGAAGTGGATTTGACGACCGACATCGTCGCACACGGCCAAACGCCTGGCGAGGACTTCGAGGTGACGGATACGTACCGCTCGTGCCGCCTGCTGATGTGCGCCGCCGTCGACTCGCGCGAGAACTGCGGCCTCATCACGTGCCTGCCAAACTACACCCAGTGCAATGAGTACATGCTGCCCCCGCCCTTGCCCTACACGCATCAGCTGTGCACGCAGGGCTGCCGCGCCGTGCTGTTGATGATGGCGCTCACCATCTCCATCGTTGCCTTGTCCTTCTGCTGCATGTGCTGCTGCCCGAAGCAGGTGATCATCCGTGCGCCGGTGATCAAGGATGCCTCCGAGATGGGCGACAAGAAGGCAGATGACGACGACACCGACAGCGAGGCCGAGCGGACGCGCAGCGCCACGCAGCCGCAGGCAGAATCCGCGACGCACTCGAACCACAACGCGCACCTCGCCAGCAACCGCAACGCCAGCATCACCGCCCCCACTGCAAACGCGAACGCGAACAACATGGAGCAGCAGCAGCAGCACGCGAGCGGGAACTCGACCCCGATCACGGAGGCGAAGCAGCAGGGCAACAACAACGATCCTTTCTAACGAGACCACACGTATGTGTGTGTGTGTGCGTGTGTGTGCTTAGAAGCAGAGAAGGAACTGGCACCAGAAGGGCAGCTGCGCCAGTCTGACTGATGCAGCTGATACTCGAGATTTTCACTCCAAGGTGAAGGAAAACAGCTTCTTTTTCTTTTTTCTTTTTTCTTTTTTTTTAATGTGTGACTGCTGAAGGCGCTTCGATAGAGAAGCCCTTGTCTTATGCGACGCCAGTTCATTTGCGCGGTGGATGCCACCTCACACGGGCTTCCAACACTCTTTGCTTATATATTTTTTTATTTTCCAATCTTCACTTAACTTCCAGTGAATGGTCAATGAGATGCTTTATTGCTTCCCTCTTCGGCCACCTAGTTTACATATATATATATATGTTTTATTTGTTTGATGATTTACCTTTTTTTTTTTTGAGATTGTAGTGAGGGACGAAAGGAAGTGAGTCGCCCCCGTCTTCGATTGCAGGACGTGATACGGTGCTTCCATTGATGTCGCGTCGATTCGCGTGTTCTTTACGTGTGCGTGTGTGTGTGTGTTTGCACTTCTCTCTTCTCATTGTCTTCTCAGATCGGGTTTTGTTTTCCTGTTGTTGTTGTTGGTTAAATAAACGTTTGCTCGTTTTTTCCCTCCATGTTGTGCCGATAGTCTCGCCTCTCCTTCTTTCTCCTTCGCACCTTCAGCATTGAAAATAAAAAAATTGTGTTTCTCGTGTTTCTCTGGTAGCTCCGCTTATTTTTCTTTTTGTAGTTGTTGCTTTTATTTTTCCCACTACTAGGAAAGAGAAGCTCTGAAAACTCCCTCGTACTCACATCATCGTACGTTCTAACTCTGAGAAGAGGAGAAGGAATCGTAGAGAGAGAGAGAGAGAGAGAGACAAGGCACAGCGGAGTGGTTGTCAGATCCAGGCGTGAGAAGAGCGAAGAACGCAAGAGTTCTTCCACTCGTTTCCTCCCATCTGCGCGGCCTTCCGTGCGCGCGGCGGGGGGGGGGCGGAGACAGGTATGCATCTACGCGCTTTCGCTCAAGGAATCTGAAACAAACAAGTACGTGCCATGGTTGTTCTTTTTGCCTTGTGTGCCGGCTTTGCGGGGTGCGCCTACTCTTCCCTGTTCAGCAGATGAACGTGCCACTCTTCGACATGCAAGCAGCACCTTATACACACGCCTTCTGCGATGCTTATCTCAACTCTTGTCATCAGCTTTCGATTTGGTGCTTCCCACCACTCCACGCACATATACAAAACAGGGATGTGTTTGGTGTGTTCTTTGTATTTGATTTGTGCTCTTAGCAGCCCCATTGAGCCTTGTTTTTTTTATTATATGTTTTAATTATTTTCCATCAACGCCTCCCTGGACAGCGTGGGAACAAAGAGTGGGGATGGAAACCTACCCAAAAAGATAAATGAATTCCCCCATTTATTTATTTTTCTCTCATTGATTTTGGTTATTAAAAAAAGTTTTTTATTGTTGTTGTTGTTGTTGCTTTCATCCTTCTCTCCCCGCAGTGTGGTGACTCTCCCTTCCCCCGCTTTCTTCTTCTTCTTCCAGTTCTCCTTCGAGCTGATCGAATGTGCTGGTGGAGGGCAAACAAGGGGAAAAAATAAAATAGAATGATGTTAGAGTGGGAGGGGCGGGGGGCTGTGCAGCTGTACCTTCCGTCATGGCAATACACGACACTTGAAGGTAGGTGGAGCGTTTTGCGCGTTCTGCTGTGTCTCTTTCCTCGGTTTTCTTTTCCTTTTTTGTTCTCTCCTTGCTGATTTTGGTTTTTTATTTCGTGTGTCTGTCTCTCCTCTTGCGCGTTGTGTTGAGCTGTGCTGTAGTTGTGATTTTTTTTTTTTTTTGAGCACAACACTATTATGATTTTCTTTATTTTTGTATCTTTATTGAATTCATCATTGAAAGGCGCGCTTTCTCTCTCTCTCCCTTGCTCTCTTAGTCCTTCTCCCATTATCATCTGTTAAATGACCTGATGAAGCACAGTGCTCGTTGAATAAAGTTATTTAACAAAAAGAAATACGAAAGTGCTCAGTGCAAA
Organism: Crithidia brevicula; assembly: GCA_030849845.1. Lineage (NCBI taxonomy): Eukaryota > Euglenozoa > Kinetoplastea > Trypanosomatida > Trypanosomatidae > Crithidia > Crithidia brevicula. Next base: position 116,903 of record JASAOD010002014.1, on the reverse strand, counting down.
CTTGAATTACAGCATTAAAGGAAAGACGTGAATGCGCGTGATGTACCGCTTGGGTGTTCTTGTTTATATCCAACGAGAGACGAAGCTCCAAAATCTATATATTTTGTGTTTTTTCTTTTTTTTTCTCGTTGTGTTGATGCTTTCTTTGTATCATCGCTGTTGAGGAGAGTGTACGTGGCTATTCGCATATGCTCCAAAATATCTCTAAAAAGTCACAGCAAACCAATGGGTTACGGAGGAAGTCGCAGGACGACATGAACGTGGTTGTTATGTCGTGTAACAAGACCAGCAGCTAGGATGATGGAAGATACCTCTTGTGCTTTTCTTTGCCGACGTTCTCACGGGCCTCTTAGCCTCAGTATGTCTGCAGAAGGAGTGAAGAGTGGGGGTGGTCACGAAAGTGCGCTCACGCCTGCTTCTCTCTCTCTCTCTTTCTCTTTCTCTCGCCTCTCTCTCATTCCTTTTTTTTTTTATAATGGTGACGAGAGTGGCTTCGTGGGACAGGCTCCCGTCGAGCTCTGTATGTGTTTCGTGTTAGTGCAGAGCGAATCTAAAGCAAAAGTAGGATTACGAATGTAAATGCTTTATGCTAGCTTGCTGTCGCGGCTGCTCTGTCTGTTTTTTTCTGAGGCTAGAGTGTTCACGTCCTGCCTTCACCACCTCCTTCTCGTTCCTCCTCCTTTGGCCCTTTTCACTGTTGCGCAATACGCTAATTTTAATTCTGCTTCGTTTTTTTCTCCTCTTCTTCCTGAAGGATATTCTATTTAAAAAAAAAAAGTAGACAATCGCTTCTACATCTCTTCATATACACACACACTCGCCGACAAAGACAAATCAGCAACTGTGCTTATAGAAAACGTTTCTGTTCGATCACAAACAAACAACCAAACAAAACAAAAAAGCCCGATCTACACAGAAAAGGCAAAGGAAAAGATTTTCTTAGTTACAGCATAAGAAAGCTCTATTATTTTCTTTCTGCCGCTCGGTCAAACTCGTTATACACCCTTGTTGAACCAAATCAGAGACATAAAACCCCAAAAAAAAATGGAAAACCAAGAGAACAGCAACCAGCAGCCCGAGGGCAACAACAACAACAATGAGGCTCCTGCCCCGGTAAAGGCGGAGGCGGCGGCTGCGTCGGCCCAGCAGATCTCCCTGAAGGTTGTGAACGCCGATGGCGCGGAGATGTTCTTCAAGATCAAGCGTGGCACCCAGCTGAAGAAGCTCATTGATGCCTACTGCAAGAAGCAAGGCATCTCGCGTGGCAGCGTGCGCTTTCTCTTTGATGGTGCGCCGATTGATGAGGCCAAGACCCCGGAGGACCTTGGCATGGAGGACGACGATGTGATCGATGCTATGGTGGAGCAGACCGGTGGCCGCTGAAAGCTTCCATTGGAGCGAACAAGACTAAGAGAGAGAAGATAAGAGCGTCTGATACACACACATACACACACACACACACACACACACACGCATACTTGCGGGACGTAGAAGAAGTGATAACAACCTACTTATATAGTTATCTCGAGGAGAAGGCTGTTAAGGTATACAGAATAACATCCTCCTCCACGCGTTGTGGTTGTTGCGATGATAGTCATTGTTGTCCCTGTAGTGTTGGGGCAGAGTGGGAATGTAGGATGCGAGGTTATGTGGTGTTGGTACCTGAAACTTGGACTGCACTATACTTCCCCTTCATCCTTTGGTTCTCTCTTTTGTGTGTTTTGTTTTTGTAAAGGACAAAGAGACAGCAAGAAAAGAGAAAATGAACTGTATTTTTTTTTTTTTTTGCTTCTTGTCTTCTCTCTTCTTATTTTTTTATTTTCGTGTGTGCGTCTATTTGTTTTGTTTTAAACTTTTCTGTATGTGTGTGCGTGTATCTCAGGGTGAAATAGAAAAGCAGCACAAAGAACGTAAAGTTTTCAATAGCTCTGGGTGTTGTTGTTAGTTTGTTATTCTGGTTATACATTTACTCCATCACGTTATGTGTGTTGGAACGTGTTAGCTGCAAACACAAACACCCTCCTTTAGTTTCTCGTTTTCAGTAGAGCATCCGTCCAACGTGCTCTGTGCTTTATGTGGTACACTGGATTGAGACAGGGGCTCGATCAACTCAGAGAAAGCAAAAAACGAAAGGATAAGAAGAGCCTCTGTTTCTGTTGCTGTTGTTGGTTCTGGTAATCGATTGACTGGATCCCACCGCATTCGTTTTGAGCAACGTCAAGAATTGCCCTTATGAGCGTGTCGCTCCTTCTCATGCGAGGATGTACGTAATGTCCACATTTATCTTTCTTCGTTCTCTCTCTCTCTCTCTCCCTCTTCCCGTCTCCGCTTTCCCTTTGGCTTCGCGTTGAATGAGAGAACAACTACGTGCCATTCGTACTTTATTTTCCAAACTAATTTTTTTTTTTCTTCTTCCTCTCTTGTGGTTCGTATTCGTGTTGCTCATTTGTTTGTCAGCACAGCCATGTCGACCAGTGCAGCCTCTGCCTCCCCCGATGCGCAGCTGTCGAAGGAAGAGGTGCACACTTACGCCAAGGCGATGATCGCGGCGATGGAGAGCCCCGAGTTTCAAGCTCGTGTGCGAGCAGCTATGGCTCGCAAGCCCGTGCCGAGCAGCGCCGAGGCTGTGATGGATCGCTACGAAGAGGTGCAGGCAGAGTACTTCACCGAGCACTACACGAGCGATTCAAATCCTGCCCCGTCAAACAAAAAGGAGGACGAAACGTTGGCGGCAAAGGTGGACGCCATGAACTTGGCGCCACCCCGTGAAGGGCCTTCGAGCGCCACAGAGGGCAGCAGTCAAGCGCCTCTTGATGGTGCACACATCATGTCTCAACTCCGCAAGGCCGTGAGTGTGTACAAGGATAGTGAGACGGAGCGCCTCATCACGCAGCTCTGTCTGCTAGTCGAGGCCAAGGTCACGGCGCTGCCGGCCACCGTACCAGAGCTGAAGCACCTCTACGCGGAATCCGTGCACGGCCGCGACGTCGCCAGTGCCGCGGCAGCTGCGCGGGCCAGCGGGGAGAATCAAATGCCGATTGTGAATCCCTCGCCGCAGATGATGTCCATGATGGAGATGGCCATGAAGACGCTCACGCCGGTGCAGCGCGCGACGCTGGAGCGGGCACAGCAGACGATGATGAACGGCAGCCCTCCATCGCCGGATGATATGCGGGATATGTTTCTGATTCAGCGCCAGCTCGGTGCCTTCATGGCCACCATGCAGCAGTTTGGCCAGTTGCCTGGCGGCCGTGGCGGCGCTCGGGGTCGTGGCGGCCGCGGTGGTGGTGCTCTTAGTGGTGGACGTGGTGGACGTGGGAAGTAAATAAAGAAAAAAATAAAAAAAGAGCGCGAGTGCTAAGAAGGGAGAAGGAAGCACCAGATATTTCTTTAATATTACTATTATTTTTTTTTGCTGGTGTTCTACCAAATGGAGTCGTGAGTTGGATACGTCATCGTGGATGATGTATGTGAACTGTTCTGCTTATGTTTTTCTTTTTTTTGTAAGTGGGGCTTTCGGTGTTGCGGTTCTCGTAGCGTGTTATTGTGGGCATGCGCGTGTCCTTTTACAGAAAAAGGATCTTTCCCTTCATGTCTTCTTATTTATCCAGTGTTGGGTATGCGTTGCCTACTCGTGGCGCTGGTGAAGACGGTTGAGTGTTGCGATGTGTGCTGCCACTTTTCGACTCACATGGTGTTGAGGCTACGCAGCTTTTTTTTTTCTTGTTGTTGTTGTTAAGTTTTTTCTGTGTTGAAGCCACCACCCTACTTTTGTGTGCCTTCCTGGCTTTCCTTTCTTTCCTGATGAGCTTCTCTCGCTTCGTAAAGCGGCATTTCTTATCTAGCATCGAAGGAGTTTCATTTTTTAATTATTATTATTGTTATTGGATGGCCTCTCTTTTCATCATCCAACATCTATCTCTTGGGGTTGGATTTTGGTTTTAGCTGCTGGATTAGACTCCACAATAGTTGATAATTAAGGAGAACATGAGATGACTGTTCTGGTAGTCGGAAACCTCTCTCTCTCTCTTTCTGCATGCCTTCCTCTCTGCATCCCCCGTCTCACTTCTCCATTCCTATTTCACGAGGTCGTCTCCACATCCATCGGACGCTTCTCTTCAAGCAAAAAAAAGTAAGTCGAACAAAAAAAAAATCAAATTGGCCAACATGACATCCAGGCGCAAATCCACAGGTGCAGCAGCTGCACACAAGCGAGCACGCAGTAACAGCAGCATCAACAGCAACCCCACCAACAACCAAAGCCCACGTGTTCCAGAAAAGACAGCATCTGCCCGCTCCTCTTATCCTCCCAACGACCAAACTCTACAGAGCGGCGACGCCACGCATCTGCGTGCACAGGTTCTGAACGCACACGTTAACCACCAAGGTCATGGCAAGGGTGCGCAGAAATGGGAAAGGCCAATTGCGTCATACCATCGAGCCTCATCCTCGTCCTCTTCCGCCTCGTCATCAGTGGATAGTGAGAGCGACGTCCTTCAGCGCTTCTCGAACACGTCCGCCCACCCTCGTCGCAGCCGCAAGTCCAATCACTCACCACCGCAACTCTCCGCCACACCTCCGCCGTCGCCTCCTCGGGCACAGCGTGCGGAGGACGAGGAGGAAGAAAACACGCAACGTGCGCATGCAGCACCACCCCCTACCCGTCAGGCTTTGCCACCGTCGCTGCTGTCTGAGCTGCTGCAGGCTGAAGCGGAACGCGCCGATGCAGCAGCAGCAGTCGCAGCAGTATTCGAGGTTAGTGCGTTGGCATCCAGCAACCACCTTCAAACAACAACACAGCCGCACCCCTCGCAACACGCGATGGGGCCACTAGCAGCACACAACCTCAACTTGCCATCAACGTCGGGCCCGCGCGAGGAGACAGCAGGAGCGGTGGCCATTCACATTGGCGTTGTGCCGCTGCCTGGCAGTACACAAACGTCGAAAACATCCAGCAGCGATGGAGGTGTGTTGCCGTGGGTGCGCGCGTTGCATGCCGCTGCGGCAGCGTCCGCGCCTTCAGCCGCCACAACCCCAACAACTGCGTCTGTTAGCAGTCGTCTGAACAGCCCCAACCCACCACCCCGCACAGAAGCGGAAATCGAGAGTGCAAATGTGCGTCAGTTGCGACCTTTTTGTGTTCCCTTGCGCAGTCAACACCCATCCACCGCCTCTACGCCATCGCGGTCGGTCATTGGCGTAGGCGAGCACGCGTACATCTCAAAAACCGCATCGTCGTTGTCATCCGCGGTGGCGAGCGAGGCGGTGGTGGTGGGTGGGTGGTCGGGCTTGTTTTGGGGCGTCCCGCTTCTTCTGCGTGGCGCGCAGCCTCCTTCGTCCTCTGTGACACTCAGCGAAGCGGAAGGGAGGCCGCGACATGATCAGGTAAACAAAGCGTGCGATATTCCGTTGGATGCGCAAGTGTGTCTCGGTGCTGCAACCGTAATGTTGATGTTGGCGTAGAGAGAAGGAGCAACAGGAAAGATGTTTTTTTGGCGATCTAGATAACGTGCTGCTGATGATGTTGTGCGAATGCGATCGGGGTTTTTTTTTTTCTTATAAGGTGAGTGGTGTCTCAGCAATGTTACATCAACGTATCTCAGCAAAGGGCGACTGTACTTCTCCGCTGCGTTAGAATTCCTCTTTTAACTATCACTCTCCTCGATATTAGAAACTGTTCTTTTTTTTCTTTTTAGGATCACCTAAACGGCGTTCGTCTTATCTCTCTCCCCCTCTGCTTCTGCACACCAGAAACAAAAGATCTCATGCGAGGATGTTGTAGGCAGTGTGCACACCCGCACGACTGTGCACGCTTCACACTCACACACCGTTGTCTGCCTGCTCTCGTCGAACGTATCGAAAACGTGAGAGTGGATAAGGGTACAATTCTGTGGTGAAAGCCGTCCAAACCGTTCCGTCTGATTCAAACGTTTCACAGGAAGCGCGAGTGTGTAGTGATTGCAAACTCGATTCACTGTTTTTCAGCTTTGCTCTCTCTCTCTCTCTCTCTCTCTCTCTGGTTTATCTTCTCTTTACCTTCTATTTCACCTCTTTGTTTGACATATTCAGACTACAAAGAAGCGCGTGCAAGTGTGGGTTCATCATGTCATCCCGGCAAAGCAGGCAGAAGATCGCCTCTCAGCAAGACTCACCAACGAAGGCAACAGAAAACAGCTCAACCGCACCCACGCAGCACTGCAGCACCGCGAATTGTTCGAAGCGGGAGGAACGCCGTCCAACTCCACCGTCGTCAGCATCACCACCGAAGAAGATACCAGCCACACAGCTTAAACAAGTCACTACCACAACAACAACAACAGTGCAACGACAAAGACAACGTAAGCCGGTGCCGCTCTCAACCGCTGAGGTGCGGCGCCGGCAGCGGCTGCGACTTCTCCAGCTCGCTCGTCGAGGGGCCTCCGTCGCCGCCGCTTTACTTCTTTCCAACTTCTCGTCGCTGCGTGTTGAGTCCTCCGCCGAAGTGAAGGAAGCAGCGGAGACGCAGCGCATGGGCACGCGGCCGCAGAAGCGTAGTCAGCTCGGCCTGCCCGTGGGAGCAGATGCTTCAGAGGGCGACAGAGCGAACCAAACAGCTACCACTACTGCCACAACGGATGAGACTCCGTCGGCTGCTGCGCGAACCAATCGCCTCAGTGCGCGAGCTGCAACAGCTGCCCAGCCTCACAGTATCACCTTGAATGCCCACACGGCTTCTCAGGTAGTAGACGCGAACGGCACAGCGGGCTGCGGTGACCAGTCCGGGGGTCTCACTCTCACCGCTCCCATTTTCACCGCGGCGCCGTGCTCCTACGCCCAGCTGTGGCGTGGGCTGTTACAGCTCCAGTTCAGCGAAACACAAGATGGTGAGGCTAGGGAAAATGTAACAGCAACAAGCGTACTTGCTGCCTCGTCAAAAAACAATTCCGCACAGAGACGGCGCGCATCTCTAACAATCGACACCCAGGCGAACGCCAACAAGACAAAGAGGAAGGAGGAAGAGGAGAGGAAGATGTGGCGATGTCCTGTATCGTCGTTGTCGCATCTGGCGGACGAACTACGCGCCTTAGACGGCGAGTGGCGAGCACTGTTTATCGGCGATGGCAATCCCGCAAGAAGAATATCGACGACGTCGCCTGCGTTGCCTCCTCCTCTTCCTTGTGTGGACGATGCCGTGAGAGAGTCGCCGAGGGGAAGCACGAGCGGTGACTGTTCTGCGGGTGGTGCGTACGCTCATACGCTTACGGAAGGCGAGTGCTACACATTGAGGCGGTACACCGCACCCGCAAGCAGAGGTTTGACGATGGCGTTGAAGCAGACAGCACCGTGTTCAGACGAGACAGTGCCAGCGTTCGGGGAGCCCGGGTCTGTTGCTTCTTATACAGAAGAGGCAGAAGCTCGGTTTTTCATGGACTACATCTGACAGACAATAGCCGCACTTTTCTTTGCTTTTGTTGTTGTTGGTACTGTTAGTATCACAACGCTGGGAAACAGATCGGGAGGATGTGCATCACTGCATGTGTGTATCTGTGTATTTATCACTCCTTTTTTTTTCATTTTCTCTCTCTCTATCTGCTCACACATTTCCTTTTCTTTGTATTTTCTTTTTTTTTTTTTCTACTCTTCTCACTGCTTTAAATCTGCTAGATGCGTAAAGCGCACAGAAGTAACATTTGAAAAACGAATTAAGAATCCCAGAATGCCTTTCTATTCATTAACGAAGCGGCGAGCGTTGCGGCTTTTTCGCATACCATTGTTGGTATTGTTGTTGCTGTTGTTGTTTTCTGCTCTTCTACGCAAGGACTTTAGTGACTTGTATGGATGGAAGGAGAGGTGCTAAGATGGCGGAACTTCGAGCTGCCTATTGTTGAGATGGTCTGTGGAGCCCCCTCACTAAGTGTCTTTTCTTTTGCGTTGAATTCTGTTTTCTTCTTTGAACTACTTTTTTCTTATTCTTTCTCTTCTCCCTTCTCCTCTATATAAATTAAAATATATATACACAAACATATTTTTTTTTTTCGAAGAGCGTATACGACCTGTCCTTTTTTTTTTTTTTTGAAGATACCTCACGCGTATCTCACCATCCTTCGTTTCCACACCTTTTTGTTTCGTTTTCGTTTTCGTGTTATTCATAAGAGTAAAGAGCCTTCCAGACATACACAAAAGAAAAAAAGTTAGCAAACGTCTAATTGTTTTTTTGTAATTTGTAACACCTCCGTTTCGCTGCCGCCATCACTTATTTCTATAAATATAAAACTACAAACTTAATAGTAGAGGAGCATCAAAACAAAAACAAAAAACAAAAATGCTCAAGACAGGCAAGGATCAGTCGCAGGGGCAGGCCTTCCATCGGCAGCTCCTCAGCGAGTACAACACGGATATCACCCTCGACAACTACGTCTCCTACTTCGAGCTCAAGCCCATCGCAAAGAAGATTGAGAAGATCCGGCAGCAGCTAGAGGCCCAGTTCCGTCATCGCTACACCCACCGCGGGTCGATGAGTGAGACAAGCGCCGCTGCTCTTAAGCTCACACCCGCCACCAAGAAGAAGCCGGACTCGGCCATGAGCCACATGTCGGCGCCCGTCACACCAACGTCCTACCCCCATGAAAAGGCGATGCCGACGGGGCTGCCAGCGAGCCCGCCAAAGCTCTCCGCGACGCCGGCGCTAAGCGCGGAGGAGCGCAACACGTCGAGCACCGCCGTATTTGTCGACCCCCTCTCTCCTCTCTTCTTCCAGACGCCCGGGTTCGCGGAGCTGAAGAGGACGGATATGGCCTTGGCGAATCTCATCCATGACCGCATTGAGCTGCAGGAAGACTTCTTCGCGAAGCTGCGCTGCTCCTATGTAAAGGTGAAGCAGTATCTAATTGAGCTCGAGCGTGACTTTGTCGCCTCCGCGGCGGAGCTGGGGACCTTCAGTGAGGAGCACATTCGCAAGGTACTGCCGCCGCATTACATCCCCGCGCTTTACCTGAAGCTGGAGGTGATTTTGAAGTACCGCGGGCTGAATCTGCTGGCCTTTCGCAAGATCTTAAAGAAGTTCTTTGAGCGTTGCGCCTGTGACAGCCTGGAGCTGCAGCAGCGCGTGCTGAAGATCGACCGCGTGATCAGCAGCAGCAATGTCCAGCAGCCCTCGCTGGATCTGCGTGGCGCGGCGCTGGACCTCATCGCGGTCTACGGCACCGTCTTCCGCTTCACCTACGAAGAGGCGATGCAGCGCATGCGGGAATACGAAATCCGAACCGGCATGACGGCCCAGCGCATTCTCCCGAACAGCCAGACCTTCTTCTTCGCTGACGCCTTCCCGCACCACGAGAAGCCGGGCAACTTTGCCGTTCGCGTGCTCGCTGGCACCTGCAGTCTCTTCGGGGAGAAGATGATCACCGAGGTCCTGCAGTGCCCCCGCTACCCGAGTAACAGCTGCGGCCGCTTCGCCAACGGCGAGATCAGCGTCAACCTGGCCGGCCCGGTGCGTGGGGATGACGTGTTTGTGGTGCAGTCGATGGTCGGCATTGAGTCGCAGAGTCTGAGCAACTCGGGTGCGCTGATGGAGCTGGCGCTGCTCATTCACTCCGTCCAGCTGGCCGCCGCCGCCCGTATCACCGCTGTGATTCCCTTCCTGGCCTACACCCGCAACGTCGCCTCCATCTCCGCCGTGGCGGAGTTGATTGAGGCTATGGGCTGCCACCACGTGATCACGGTGGACATGCACAGCGACCAGGTGGAGGGCATGTTCTCCATCCCGATGGAGAGCATCTCTGCCATGTACGAGTTCGTCCGCTACGTCTCAAACCAGCTGAAGAGCGAGGGCAACGAATTCAAGAACATCACGGTGGTCGCGCCGTCGGGCGATTTCCTGGGCAGGGCGAAGGAGTTCGCGGATGCGCTGATGCGGTACAACGACCTCGATAGCGAGACCCAGTTTGTCTCGGTCTGCACGGCCGTGAAGCGTGTGGAGACGCGCCAGACTCGGCCAACGTCTCCGGCGCACTCGCGCTACGGTGCCACTCTGCCGCAGCATCAGCAGCATGTTTGTGACTCGAGCGTGAACGAAAACAGCATTGGGAGCAACACGCACCCCGTCTCCCCTGCAGATGTCGCAGGGCCACTGCCGAAGAAGTCGATGCCGATCAGCGTGCCGCCGCTGGAGGGCAGCGTAACCCCGACGAGCAGCACGTTGGCCAGCGTGGAGATGAACTCGCTGGCGGCTAACAGTCCGGTTGGGCTCAGCGTGGGCCACTACCCGCACAGCCCTACCACACCGAGGGTCTTCGATGCCGTGACATCTGAGCTGTCGCCCTTAGCGACTGCTTCCGCCAGCGCGAATGCGAACGCGACCGCCACGACAACAACAACAACCTTTGCGACAGCAAGCCAGATGAATGCCACACAGTACCGTCAGCGCCTAGCCCACGGCATGCACCGCAGCACCAGCACGCTTGGCATTGAAAAGGCGCTGCGGCAGCAAGAAGAAGGTCGCCTCTCCCTCGTGCGTCAGGTCGAGGAAGCCCGCGCGGAGTACAAGAACTACGTATTGGTGGGTGAGGCGAAGAACCGGCTGTGCATTATCGTGGAGACCGTCGTGGACGAGGCGGTTAAAATTTCTCAGGTGGCGAAGAGCCTCCACGAGAATGGAGCGGAGCGCATCATCCTCGTTGCCACGCACGCTGTCATGACCGGCAAGTCTATCGAGCGGCTGATTGAGGCGCCCATTGAGCTCATCATCGTGACGGACAGCGTGAATCAGGATGAGCTGATGCGCAACCCGAAGCTCGCACAGAAGCTGCGTGTGGTGCCGATCGCGCCGTTGTTGGCTCGCGCGATCGAGAAGATTCACACTGAGAACACGTTGGCGACGCTGTTTGATAAGTCGTAAGAATGGCGCTAAGCAGAAGGAAAAAAAAATAAAGAATGATCTGTCCGTATCACTAAAGGAAGATGCTAAAGAGTTTCTATTCATTTTCTAATGTAGTCGCTGAAGATGTTGTGAATATGATGAACGTCACTGCACTTGCTCTATTTGTTGGAATTGGTGTTTTCGCTCTCTCTCTCTCTCTCTTTCTCTTGTCAGGTACGGCAGCTCAGAATGACGAAAGGTTGATGAGGCATGTTGACCGCCAAATCAATCTTTTTCTTCGTGAATTACTTCCTCTCAAATTGAATTCCTGTAAAAAAAAAAAAAAAAAAAAAAAGTATATCTATCTCCTGTGACGTAACGATTAATACACGATCTAATGCTTGCTAGGCTTCTTCGTCTTTTAGCTCCCATTTTTTTTTTTTTTTTGCAAGCAAGAAAAACGAAAGCCCTCGAGAGCAAGTGGTGGTTTGGTTTTTTTCTTAATGGCGTTTCTACCTGTGCCGATGTTGCTGTGATGGATATGTGTGTTGCCTGGGCGAGAAAGAAGAGGAAAACGCGTTCCAATACGTCGATGACCTGAATGGTAATTGTGCTTTCTCAAATCGTATCACAAGGCTCTTTTCTGATTTAAAGCTGTTTGTTTGTTGTCTCACTTCAACGAAGTGAACACTCTTTTTCTCTCTCTGTGAGTTTATAGTTGACTCTAGCTCTTTTCTATCCCACTTATTAGACTTTCTCACTTCTTCAAGAGAGAAAGCGCCACTGCACCACGTAACCAAAAGGAAAAAAAAACTTTTAAAAAGCGATGCTTGCTGCTGCACCATGCTCTATTGCAGCTATGATTAAAGTCCCTTGCACTTATCGTTATGCCACAAGACGGGCAGAGAGAGAGAAAAAAAAAAAGAGGAACCAGGCGCGTTAAGCTGTTTCGCTCGCTGTGCAGACTCACTAGGAACACTCTCCCTTTCGCTGATGTCCTTGTATCACCAATACCGCTCCGACTCCTTAGCCTGTGACGTATCATTGTGGGATGGTCATCGTGTCTTGGCTTTCTGCTCACCCGCCGCTGGTCACAACGGAGTGTGTGAGAACGTCAAGAGCAACTCGCTTTTATTTGCTGTTGTGACCATCGGGGTATATCCTTCGTTGATCATCAAGAGAAAATACTTGTCATTCTTTTGCTCCTCCTTCAGGCTACGTGTTTGTGTATGTGCCTTCAGATTCATTCCCTCTCATCCCCCCTCGCCGATCTTCGCTTTGCCTTAACCGCGCCCTGAAAGTGCGCTTGGTCAGTTCACAGATCTCACTCGAACTCCTTCTCTACGAACTGTATTCCTCTTTTTGCACTTGTTGCCAATCACTGCTATTTCTCCTCTCTCTCTCTTTTTGTTGTTTGTTTGTTTGTTTGCGTGCTCCCTTGCTTCTTGTATCGCACTTGCCTTTCTTTTACTTTCTTTCTTTTTCTAGAGAGACCATTACCACCATTACTCCTAGCGCACCATATCTCTTTCCGTTTCCAGCAGTGCAGCTGAACTCGGTTGCTTGCTGTTGTTGTTGTTTCTACCGCTGACAGCCCTTTTTACATTTTTACTATTATTATTATTTTTACACCAGAAATACTTTCTGTCTCTGTTGTTCTTTGTTGACCACACGCTTTTGAATTGGTGTTTGGTGTGTGTGTAGTATTTCACTGCTCCCCCTTGAGCTCCTCGCATCGCTCTGCCGGCGCGCTTTGAAGAATTGAAAATATATATACATATATATATATATATATATATATATATATTAGCGTTGCTTCATCCTCTGAGATCGTCTTTTCCCTTCACGCTTAATCTGTCATTGGTCACTCTCGAGTTATCTGTTTCCCATCTTTATTATTCTCTTTTTCCTCCACCAATAAGTACTTTCATATGCACATCGGCACCCATTGCGTGTGCGAACTACAATGACGTCTATCCGCAACACCGGTCATCAACGACCACACGCGTCGGCCACGTGGTTGGTGTCTTCTTGTTTGTGCGTTTTTCTTCTCCTCGCTGTGTTTAGTAATTCCGTTGAGACAGTGAATGATGGCTCCGCGCACGAAGGAGCAGCTGCTCCTCACCTCGCCCGCTCGACAGCACTCCCACCCGCCATCCCTGCCGAGCCGTGGCACACGCTGAATGACTCTCTGCTGCCCTACCCGATCTTCTACGCTGCCACGGCAGTGCTGGACAACTCCATCGTCTTGCTAGGGGGCTGCCTCACCGCCAGCTGTGCAGTCCCGCTAGGCGAGTCGAACACACACTCGATCCGATCTCACGCAACGCATCGCAGCGGCTCTTTGCGTTCCTCGTCACTCCGGGCGACAGACTCGCCCTACCACGAACGCTCCATCGCGTTGGAAGTGGAAACGAAAACGATGACGCCTTTGCATCGTCTCACCCTTCCCACAGGTCTGGGCTTTGCGGGGCGGCATGCGGCGGTGACGCTGACGGACAGCGTCTACGTGCCCCGAAGCTGCACCATGACCACCCTCTCCCCAAACGATATCGCCACGCTGTCGGATGCACAGCTTGTGGCGCTGCAGACGGCCTACGCCCCTATCATTGCGTTTTACCCAGAAGATAAAAAGAACAACCACCCAGCAGACGGATCGGCGCCGTCGGTGAATTTGAGCTACTTTGAAGTTCCCTTGGATCGGGTACGGGTGAATGCGAGCTGCACCGCGTTGGCTACGGAGAACAAAGTTCTCATCATTGGTGGGTTTTTGCTTTCAACGCAGCGCGTCACGGCCAGCGTGGACGCCTTTAACGTTGTGACGCGCAAGTACGAGCCAGAGGCGGCGTTTTTGTCTTCGCCTGTGCTGCAGCCGTCCGTGGCCACCTCCACAGGCTTCGCAGCCGTCGCGGGTGGGTGGACCTTTGCGTCACCCGAGAAGGACGATGCGGACGAGGTTCTGTCCTCGCCAACACCAAGATCAGTGCTGTCCGTCCCCACGATCGAGTACGTGTTTGATCTGCTCTTCTTTGAAGGAGAGCGCATGAGCCGCACTCGGCGACGTGCGCGCAACGACGTCAACGCGCTTCGCAGTGGCACTTCCATTTGCGTTTCACCAGTAGCGTCTGAGCTGCTCCCGACGGACGTCGTGCACGACGTCCTTCTCGCCGAGCGCGGCTGCCAGGTGGAGGTGTTCGGGGGTCAGGTTTTACTCGTCAATCACAACCTTGACCACATCGCCGTCTTGGACGTGCGAGCCACCTCGCCGTCGATAGAGTCGTCAACGTTAAGGGCACCAAATCCAGTAGTACGTGTGGTCCACACCTCGTCACCTTCACCGCAGCTGTACGACCGCACAGCATCTGCTCAGAAAGCTGCGCCTCGGTCGGAATTTCTGTGGAGCTCCGCAGCATCATCGATAGCCTCCATCAACGTTAAAGCGGAGCGCGAAGCATCATCACCATCATCACCAGATCCGCTTTCGTCGTCCTCGGCTGCCGCTGCCTCTTCGTCTTCGTCTTCGTCATCTGTAACGCCAACGCCGTCGCCGACACCATCGCCGACGCCTCCGCCGGAGCCGATCTATCACTACCACTGGGAGCAGCCGATGCTCATTCCCTTGCCGTTGGCCATCAACGCCACGTCCTCGACAACTTTCCCTCCGGCTGTTGCACTGCGGACACGCACAGGATCCCACGGGACCACCACCTCCGCAGGAAAGAGGACGGACGATCCCACGCCCAGTTCAGGGCCTGATGCGGAGACAACCACCGATACCATTCTCGTCTTCATGGCGCTGGGGGGCGAGGATGTGTGGACACAGGAAGCACCCAACACCCTCAATGCAGTACAGAAGGAGAAGAAGACGCTGGTGCTGCCTACGAAGGCGGGTCTGAAGTCGCTCTCGCCTGTGTCCTCTCCGTCTAGCAGTGACGCCCCGGTGCCACCTAGCGACGTGGTGATACGTCGTGTTGCGGCACAGCGGTGGGCGCAGCGTCGCGTGCCGGACACCGACTACGACGCCAGCCGCGAAGATCTGCTGTCTGTGCGTATGCCCACCCCGAAGTGGCCTGCTGGTCTCACCCTACAGACGACATCCGAGGGCACCATTCAGCTTGACTTTCCAGATGTGAACTACAGTCGCTACTGTGCGTGGGAGGTGGACGCCCGTGTTGGCGCGGAGACGAACGCGCGTGACGGCACAAAGGAGCAGGATGTGGTGTGCGCAGTGCGGCTCAGCAGCAGACGCGATTGCGTGGGCAATACGGCTGGCACGCTGGACGCTCTTTACAACGGTGCCCCCAACGCCTCGATGCTCTTCAGTGCCAGTGGCAGCACCACCCCAGTGTATGTGTGCTTCGGCTTCGTGGTGCAGCCGACCTCGTGGCCGTCGTGTCGCTCGCAGCGGTCCTTCTCAGTGTTAAACCCGATGATGCCACTACGCATCCTCGATAACACGCCAACGCTGCCACCGCCCCCGCCAACACCCGCACCGACACCCGGTCCACCTGACAAGACCACCAGCTCGCCCTTGTTCATCCTCGCCGTGGGCATCAGCATTGTGACGTTGATCGTAGCCGTGCTGCTCGTGGCGCGGCTGCAGCACGTGCCGGAAGAAGGTCTGATTGGAGACGCTCTCTTCTCGCGTGGTGGGGGCGGTGGTACAAGTCGGACGCACGCTAGCAACAACCGTCGCAGAGGAATAGCTGGTGTCGGTGTTCAGGGTCATGGCGGTGATGGCGATGAAGCTGTGGCTATGAGTGGGGGCTACGCACGCCTCGCTGACTCAGACATCATCGCCCATGGCGGTGGCCACAGCGACTCCCGTGGCGCCTTCAACCACAACGACGCACATCGGTCAGAAATGGCAGTCAGCGACGACAACAACAACGAAGGCCCACCGCGATCGCTGCCTTCACTCTCCGCGTTTCATCAACTTGTTGCGTCCGTCGCGGAAGCCAGCGAAGCGCGCATGCTGGACACTGCCGCGGATGTGCTGCGGCTGCATCAACACCGCTATCGCATCCTCTCACAAGTAGGGCAGGGCGATCACTCGCTTTGCTTTCTGGCGCTCCGCAAGCCGTCCGCGGCACCACAGCCGCCGTCCGCCTTAACGGGTGGGTACAACTCGGGCGTTGGACGCCGGGGATTGCCTCGGTTGCCCACGGCTCCAGCCGCGTCACCCGCAACAGCAAGCGCGAGTGCCGCAGCAGCTCATCGTCACGACGTCGCCAATGCCACCGCCGTCGCCTCTTCCTCGTCATCGTCCCTGTGGGCTGCACGCTACGATCAGAAGGCCGCTGTCGTGGTGAAGTACACGCAGTGCCCGGACGACACAACGCGTGCCGTTATCACGCGCATGTGTGAACGTCTGCGTGACCTGCGAGCCGGCGGTGGGGTGCACAGCCTCGCCAGCATGTCGGTGGCAGCAGCAGCGGCTACGGCTGCCAGTGCAGGTCACCACCGGCACAGTCGCACGAACAGTGCTACGGGTTGGTTGACCGATCAACAGCTTCAACACCAGTACGGCAAGCGCACCCCATTGCCTTCGGAGGTATCGTCACGGGCAATGAGTGGCATCTCGATTGCATCAGCCAGCCTCGTCGGCACTGCGCGCTCCACACAACAGCAAAGCACTGCGAGACGAGGGGTTGTGGAGGATATACACGCAAGTGGTTCCCTCGGGGATCATGGGCAACGTATGGCGGCCAATGCACTCAGCCCAGGACAGGCGGGCAAAGATCTTCCCCTGGCTGGTGCCACCGCGGCACCGACAACTGCGCTGCACCGCGCAGAAAACGTGAAGGACGGCGACGTCGTTGTCGACGAGGAGAGAGAAGACGAGGCGGGCGTGTGTGCATGGTTAGACGCCCATGAGGTCGACGTTGTCCTCTCCCTATTTCTACTGCTGCCCGCTGATCTATTCGTCTCGTACGAAGTCAGCGTCTTGCAGCAGCAACAACAACAGCAGCAACAGCAGCAGCAACGCCAGCAAGCCCGCGGTGCGGCGGCGGTGATGCTGAACGGTCTCGGTGTGGCCAGTCAGGACCCAAGCCTGCACCGCGTGATCAACGAGTGGAATCGACAGTACATGTACGCTGGACAGACACGCGATAGCAACGGTGGTGAAAGCAGCGGCCACGGTGGCGAGAGTGCTCCTCGTGCATCGTCACACAAGGCACGCGCAGGCGTACGGGAACGCCTGCGGGGAGAAACAAATGAAAAGGAAAAGACACCGGCAGCGTTGCAGCTGCAGCAGCAGCAGCAACAGCATCTCCCACCATCCGTCCGCGCCTTTGTTGCTTCCTTGATCACCAACAACGCCACTACCACGACCGGCTCGCCACGCGTTTGCTGGGAGGCGTGTGTAAACCCGCTGCAGCCCTCTACGGTGAGTGCGTGGAGTCTGTGTCTCGTCATGCCCTACGAGCGGGCGGGCGATCTGGCCAATTTTGTGCAGCGTGCCCGACATGTTCTGCCGGCCGACGCGTGGAAGTCGCCATTGTACGGTGCCAGTGGAGAACCGGACGACAGTCTTGGCTCGCTTGATGCTGTTGGCGCCTCCTGTGCACCATGGGGAGGTGTGACGAGGCAGCTCTTGACGTTAGCCCGGGCTCGGCACTGCTGGACTGAATCACTGCTGTGCTCCTTACTGTTTCAGATCAGTGCTGGGCTGCAGCTGCTGCATCAGCAATCACCGCCCATCCTTCAAGGGGACGTGAAGGCGACAAATGTTTTACTGCGAGAGCCCACCGTCTTCACTGTGTCTGGACGACGCGTCCACGATGCCATGCGGGCGGGCATTCGACGCGACAGGGCCGGCGTCGACCCTTTGCTTTCCCCACGCGACAACGGGACGATGCACGCACATCTGCAACACCATCCCTACCATCATCCATCGCGTAGGGCATCACCGCCGCCTGGTGACATGCCTTCGCATCGCTCACCTGCCAGTACACCAGCGCCTGTCGCACAGCCTCCCCTGCTTCCTCCGCCAGCGGAGTGGTACATCAGCGCCAAATCCTACCTGCCTGTCTGCCTCACAGATGGCGGCATGTCATGGTGGCTGACAATACAGCTGCCGCACCGGCTGCGCGGCTGCTTCGGCCTCACCACACAATCCACCCTGCGCCAAACACCCGCAGGCCGGTGCTGGCTGCACCGCTACGACACTGCGCGTACCGCAGCACATACGGCGCTGCTCACGGCGCCGTCAGACGACGCCGTGGCGGGCTTAGCGAACTTTCTTTTTGATTTTGTGGAGGTGCCGAGCCACATCGCACCGGAGCTGCTGTGGGGACAGCTATGCCACCTCTCCTCCGCGGCGATGGTGATGGAGCGTGCCAGCGGCAGCGCGGGGAGCACGATGCTGTTTCCTGTGCCGCCGCAGCCTCGGGTGCGACAATCGCGCTGCCGAGACGAAGCTGAGGTGCTACCGAGCCCCGCCGAAAACGGCAATGTGACGCGCTTGTTGCAGGACGATCTCATGCCTAACGCCCTCGCGGATGAAGAGGCCAGTGAACGTCGAAGCGACAGTGCCCTGTCGATGGACGGTGAAGAAGAGGAAGAAGAAGAGGGTGTGTTTAGCCTGGAGGAAGTGTCACTGCTGACGGCGACGATGTGGAAGGCGGAGGGGCTCACGCGTGTAACGCGACACCATCATCTCTCTCGTGAACGTCGTACCGGCAGCATTGATGGGTTGCCACACGGCGTGGCTGCGACGGCGGGTGCTGCTGCTGCAGCGTCGAACCATCCTGTCGTGCAGCGTGCTGGTGATACGGGTAGCGGGGATGTGCGACCCAATCGTTCCGAGGCAGGTTCTGTGTCTGCTGCCGTGTGCCCAGGCGCGCCGTCCACGACCTCGCCCCTGCCGTTCCCGTTGTCAAACCTTAATTTCTCGCCATTGTTGCCCCCGCACCTAACGTATACGTCAGCGAAGAACGCGCGTTCCTTCTCAACCGCTGGCGGCGGTGGTGGAGGTGGCGGTGGCAGTCAGAGCACCTCCAGCGTTTACGAAGTTCTTGTCCAGCGTGTCCTTGCCATGGACACGGCGAGTGACGTGTGGAGTCTGGGCGTGCTGCTGTACGGGATGTGCACCGACGCGGTTATCGAATCTGCAGACGCGAACAACGCCGTAAACGGAGCGTCACCTCTGTCGCAGTCGATGGCCATGACATGTGTGTCGAAGCTAGCACAGCGCGTCTTTGCAGCGCTCTTAGGGGATCTCTTTGCGCTGGCATTTGGCACCGCGCCGAGAGACACAAGCTGTTGTGTTGGACACAAGCCGGACGCACCGCAGCCATCCACAGCAGACGGGAGCGGCGGCAACGATACAGTACACCAAGGCACGCAGGGTTTTGCAGCGACGACGCCAGCCGCGTCAACACGTGAATGCGGAGAAGCACAAGACAATGCTCCGCCGTGCGGGGCAGAGGATGACCCCGATCGTGTCTGGTGGCCTCTATCCTGTGCTGTCGAAGACGAGGTTGAAGGTGCCTTTCGCAGCGCCGGATACAGCGTAACATTTGCGCAATTGATGGCACGAGTGTTGTCGCCTGTCGCGGCACGTCGACCCACCGCTGCGGAAATCGTGGACCAGGTGCGTCTGGTGTCATCCACGACAGTCGCATCCGCGCCGCAGGCAAGCAGCAGTCCTCGCATGACGGCGCTGAACGAGAGGAACAGCTCGGTGACGCGGCCGGATGCGACGCGTGCCTGCGATCAGCGTCCACCTGGTAGCGGGATGAGCTCTGTGGCAAAGGACGCAGACAGCGAAGGCGGCGATAGCGGGCGAGCGTCCGCTGCTGTGTTGGATGAGCGCACGGCGGTGATGAAGCTTCGCAGGAAGGAGTGGTACTAGCTTTTTGTTGTTGTTGTTGTTGTTATCTCTCACTGCTCTTGTTGATGTTGATTTCCTTTTTCTTTTTCTTTTTCAAGACATCTCCCTAAACAAAAAACAAACTGTGGTTTTGGCCTCCATCTGTTGCAGTCGCTCTTGTTGATTGCAGGTATGATTGTTTCCTCTCCCTGCCTGCATGTGTTTTGTGCCACCACGCATGTGGATTCCGTGCCTCACCATAGAATGCGGAGATCGCACCACCAGGATATGTTTTCGTTTTTGTTTCTACTTTCACATACTTGCTAGTGCCTTGCACTTTCCATTTTTTCTTTTTTACTGCCCGCTGGTTGTTCTTGTTGTTTTTATTTTTTTTGCTCTGTGCGCCTTGCAATGTCTCTAACGCTATGACAATAGTCAGCAACAGTGAAACAAAATGATATATATTTTTGTTTGCCGATCCACGCTTATCACAGGCAGTGTGATTTCCCCTAATCCTCTTGACAACGAAAGGGATAGGCGGCTTCGCACGCTCGCATCTTTCCATCAGCTTGCATTGTAATCGTATCGGTGTCTCTCTATATTTTCCCTCTTGCTCGCACCCATGCTCCTTACAATAATAATAATAAAATGTTTATATACGACTTCTTCCTCTCCCTTTCGCACTCCCCCTTCGACATAATGACTTGCTGCATCGAACAAAGCTGAAACCTTCGGTTTCCGCGGACTTTTTTTTTTCCACTGGGTTCATTTAAACCAGTATCACCCAGAGAGTGGGGACACATCAACAAGCAAATAAAAAAAAGGAAAAAAAAACTCAACATTATAGAGACGATTGAGCGCAAGAGACGAAGAGTTGAGGACTCTCTCTCTCTCTTTCTTTCTCTTTCCCATCAATTTCTTTCTTCTTTGGTCGTGAGAGGTGTATTATTCTTCTGACTTTTTTACCCCTTTTCTTTTAGTAGAGATCGTACTGCTTTTATTTCTCAAATTCGAGGTGAGATTTGTTTTTGTTGTTGTTGATTCTACTCTCCCCCTGTGGGATTGCTGCTGCGGTTGCTATCGGATTTTCTTTTTTGTCTTTGCTGTTTTTTTTTTTTCGTTTTGTTTTTCTTTGTTAGCCTCCTCTCCTCTGTTTGCTCACATACACTGCTCCCGCTTCACACTTTTTTTTCCATGTTTGGCATGATTTTCTTCTCGTGTTTATTTCCTACCCGCTTCTTGCCTCGGTATACCTACGCAACTTCTTTATCTCCTTCGTTATATATATATATATATATAGGTGCTGTCTTTTGTAGCCGCCGCTGCTGCTGCTTACTGTGCCCACGTCCTCCTTCCTTCTCAATAATCTATACTAGGTAAGTTAGTCGAGAACGGGCGTTGATACTTCTTTGTTCTTCATCTCCATAATACATATATATATTTGCGCCAGCGATAAGAGTACGCACGTCTTCTCTTTTTTTTTTCTCGGCGTGGGTTGGTATTCACGCGCTGCTCGGTACTGACTTTCCCTGCGAGCAATTCGCGGGCTTAAATACATATACTTGAATCCATTGTGTACAACTTATCTAAAAGCGAAGCTATACCACTAACATGAGTGCATTGCAAGGTTACTGTGGCTGCTCTCCTCACGCTAGAGCCCCAGCCTGCCTGCCGCGTCATTATGTGGCAACAACGTATCGGCTGTGCGTGCGCATAGCACTCCTCCTCTTCGTCGCAAGCTGTCTCATCGTGCAGAACACCTCGTGCGCTCGCGACCAAACGTTGAGTACGTCTTTGCATTCGCCAACGCGACACGTAGATCCATCGCAGACGCACGTCGCGGCCCTTTTAACAAGCGCACGCTGCGCACCGCGTGTGGACGGCTGGGACCACGTCAGCGGAGCCGCCCTGCACGATGTCGGCTACCACGCTGCGGCGGTCACGCTGGGCCGCCATGTACTGGTCATGGGTGGGGTGGCAGCGGTGCCGCCGTCGGTGGATATCTACAACTACACCGTCCACCACACCCTGCGCGGGATGAATTACTTCGATCCCAAGGAAAATCAGATGGGCGTGCTGGAGGAGATTCAACCAAACACCAGCGGTGTGGACTGCCTTACGCAGCGGTTAAAGCAGCAGACCGATGATGGGCGGCTCGCCAGCGTGAAGGACGGCAGCCGTTGCATTGAGGCTCAATCAGGGAGCGGCACTCTCACGGCGAGGTTGCCCGTTCCCGTGGTGGGGTCCGGGAGCGTCGTGCGTGTCCACAACCGCGTGTACGCCTTCGGTGCGTGCAACACCCTTCCTGCTAACGTTCACCTCGACCTGTTGCAAAAGGCTGAGAGAGGCAAGCACAAGCCTGGCACGGAAAGCACAACGCCTTCTTCTTCCTCTCTGGAAGTGCGTCACGTGGAGGACTACCTGCGCTCTGTCTTGCAGATAAACTTCTATCACCAGGAAGACACGCTGCGCGAGACACACGCTGTGCAGTACCACGTTCACCACCAACCCCAGTCCATGACGCTGCGCGTAAACGCCACCTGCGTGGCGGGGGCACGTGGGGTAGTGTACATGCTTGGCGGCGTAAGTGCCCGCACAGGCCAGCCCCTCACGTCTGTCGCGCAGTACGACACAGAGACAAGCACCTTCACTGAAGGTGTGTGGTCGCTGGACGAACCTGCCAGCACGCCCGCCGCGGCAGCGGACAATGGCTTTCTCTTTCTCTCCGGCGGCTTCTCGGTGGCCGCGGATCCCACAATCTTCAACCCGTCGCGGCAACGCCGGGATTATCGCACGCACATCGGCGTCGTGGACACGCACCGCGGCATCTTCGTTCGCGATATCGCCCGCTACGCCTCGGACAGGGCAGCAGGGGAGCTGCAATGGTCCTCCCCGCAGCTATTTGTGCGTGGCACGGCGCTCTTTGTGATGGGGACGGGAGGACGCACGGCCTACGGCGGCGTTGCCTACTGGCCGAACCTGTCCGCTGCCCCTTCCCTGTCGAGCCCACCTCCCATCATCGACGAGGAAGACGGCCCAGATGAGAATCCTTTCCTGCTCCACACAGACGATGGCACACAGACAGACGAGGCAGGCCGTCGATCGCGTGCGCCGCAGCGGGACAAGGCGGCGGAGGTGCTGCCCTTCGCGGAGTTCTCGCTGGTGCCGGCGCGGCAGGACGCCGTGGTTGCCATGGTCCCCGCAGACGATGGCACCTCCGTTTCGTTCTACCTCTTTGGTGGCCGCAACCCCGCGCTGCCGGAGGAGGAGGACGCTGCGTACCGCACCGTTGCGGAGGCCGATGTCTTCCGAGCAACGTTTCATCTCTGCGCGGAGGACGGCGACGACGACGTGGATGCCGTCTTTGGGCGAGCCGCTGTGCCTAAGGTGGCGATGAGGCGGCACGAAATGGTTGCCCTGCCGAGAGCATTAGGCTTTTCTTACACCCGCGGGTCGGGCGAGCGTCACGAACGGCACGATATTGAGCAACCCAGCGCGGCAGACGATGATTTTGCGTCTGGCGTGGCTGCAGCACACGCAGTAGTAGAATTCAATGGCCCAGCGGCGGCGAATCGTAGCGGCGAGATCAATGTCCGTGTCAATGGCTACGTGCCGCTGTGGTACAATACGTCCTTCTCCGTTCTTCTTTCCTATGCCGAGACGGCGCGAGCGTGTCCAGGGATTGAGGCGAGCACCGATAACGCCAACGCGTCTTCCTTCTGGTCGTGCGCACTGCTGCTGTCTTCGTCCCCGCAGTGCGATGAGCCCATCGTAGAGTTTACTGACCTGTGCGCGGCCAACGTGCGCGTCACGACGACCCCGATCTACAATGACGTCGGCAACGTTGTCGGTCGTCAGAAGGCGTTCGCGGTGGCACGGGCGTTGTTTGTGGGCTCTCTGAATCATGGGCTGGTGCAGGTTATAGCTTCAGGGGAGAATGGACGTATGGTGGTGGTGAATACTACGCACACTGGTGACCAATCGGAGGCACCGAGCAGCCCGGCAAGGCTGCATCCATTGACCTCTTCCACCTTGCAAGAGAAGACTCAGAAAAGTGAGAAACTCGAACACCCTACGGTGTACTATGAACAGAGCCTCGTGTATGTGTGCTTCTCCCGTCGCCCCAGCGTTGTGGCGAACTGCGAAGCTGCGCAACAACGCAGCAAGGCGGAGCAGCTGCGCCACGTCCGTGCAGACTCGAGTGCACCACCGCTTCGTCAACAGGATGTGGTGTGCAGCACTCGCTTTTATCAGGCCCTCTCGCCGATGGACGCCTTCATCCTCGCACCTGAAGTCGCACGCACCAACAGCAGCGATGGGGAGGATCCAATCGCACCGACACCTACCCCGAGCCACCTTCTCCGCCCGTGGATGCTCCTCAGCACGCTCAGTGTTCTTGTGGTCGTCATTGTGGCCTACATGCTCATTGCCTTCGTGCTGATGCCCGGATACGCCTTCAGTCGCCATCGTCGACACAACATGGGGGGCAACGAGTACGCCGTGGTGGGCCGCCCAGATCATGAACAGCAGCGCTCCTTGCTGCCCTATCGAGAAGCACGCATCTTTCTGGGCGTTGGTGGCGGTGGCGGTGGTGGTGGCGCAGGCGGCGGTTTTGCCAGTGGTATCGGTGGTGTTGGCGGCAGCGCGGGGGCGGACGGGTTCGTCTACGATGATCTGCCGGACGAGTACGAAACAGCGCTGAGCGTGGCGGGCGTTGGCACACCCTTCACAACTCTGGAAGCCAGCTGGGAAACTGCCGAGACAGCAACGCGGCGGCGGCGCTTGCTGGACGGCAAGTACGAGGTAATCCGCAAGCTTGGCAAAGGCAGCTTTTCGGTTGTCTACTTGGTTCGCCGCATCTCCGATAACACCACCTTCGCGCTCAAGTACCTACAGTGCAGCGATGACGTGGACCGGCATGAGGCCATGAAAGAGTGCGAGGTCGTCTACGCACTGCAGGGTCACCCCAACGTCATTCAGCTCTTCGACATGTTCATGTCGTATCGGTTTGACCGGCACATGGTCACCGTACCGCAGTCTCGCCCTGATCGTGAGGCTGCTCTGAAGCGTGCCACAACTGTTGTTGGTGGTGGGAATAAGAAACGAGAGAAGAAGGACGGCGTCGCAAAGATGAAGGAGCGCGGCTTCAAGGAGGGGGAGCGTCCGGCAGCAGTGGAGATCGCGGGAGCCGAAGCAAATCCACTTCGCAGTCGAAACAACTCGCAGCGGTTGCTGTCAACCACGACTCGCGAAGACGCAGCGCCGCCTACACAAGCAAATGATAAGCCTCTCGACCGCACAACGAAAGAGGGACCTGCTTTCGCCTCACCGAGGGAACGCGCAACGACCGACCTCAACAACAACAAGAACAACAATACGAAGAGCACCAGTAGCGTCTCGCTGGCAGAAGCAGAGAGTCCGATGGACACCTGCACCTCCAGCGCCGTCGTTGGTGTCCGGGGGCGGCGGAAAAGCCCGACAAGCGCGCACGGAGGCGCTGCGCTGGATCAGCAGTCCCCGCTGACGACGTCATCGTCCAACACGACCTCCGCCGCGGCGTCGACGGTCTCGCGTCCTGTTGTGCGCCTGGACAGCACCTATCTTGATGCCATGGGAGCTGGCATGGGGCCCGACGACAGCTCGGAAAGCCCCACAACACCTCAGCCCTTCCCGTTTCAAGAGCAGCGTGGAGATGAGAAGGTCAGCGCTGATGCACCGCAGGACGACTTGGCGGCTGCGTCGCCCCATCACCAACGGGGGCTTTCATCTCTGCAAGCGGAGCGATACCTGAGCCTGGTGATGGCCTATCACGAACGCGGTGATCTGGCGCGGTGGGTGCGCCAGCGCCGGGCCCTGCAGCCTCTCATTCCCGAAGCCACCGTCGTCAGCATCGCCTTTCAGGTGCTGTCGCTGCTCTCCTTCATGCATCACCGCCATCAGCCCCCGATCATCCACCGTGACTTAAAGCCAGAGAATATTCTCCTCACCACGCACGTGCGCTACGAGAACGTGAACGAGGACTTCTTGCCGATCGTCGTGACCGACTTTGGGCTTTCGCGGGTGATGGACAAGACCTTCTGTGAAACCGGCGTTGGGTCTTTGCCCTACGTTGCGCCGGAGTGCTGGCAGCGGCGCTACTCCGCCAAGGTGGATATCTGGGCCCTCGGCTGTGTCCTGTACGCGGTGTGCGCGAAGCGGGTGGACAGCAGTAACGTGAAGGTGATGTTCAGTGAGTGCACCCACCCCGACTTCCACGCGCGGTTGCGGCATGAGTTGGAGAACATCTACGGTTACAGCGACGCACTGGCGTGGTTTATTGCGACGCTGCTCGCAGCGGACCCCGCTGACCGGCCGACCGCGGCGGAGGCGCTGTGCATGTTGCGAAGACAGCCGACGAACGAGAAGGGGGAGGTCCGCTTTTATGGGCCGCCTCTCGCCGCGCTGCTTCGCGCTGCCCCTGCATCAACCTCAACGCATGGGCAACAGCAACAGCAACAGCGTGATCAGCACGAGCTGCAGGCGGAGCGGCCCATACTGCTGCCCACGCTGCCCTTCACCACCACGCCGTCCACCTCAGAGGCCTCCGTGACGCCCTTGGAGGCTCCACGATCAGCCGAGGAGGCGGAAGCAGCAGTGCAGCCCTCCTCCCCAGCTGCGGCACCGTTCATGAAACGTAGCGATGAATCGTCGCCACGCGCAAACGGTACTGTGCGCACTTCTGTGGCCAAGGCAGCAGCAGACACCACCGCTGGCAGGCCAGATGCCGTGTCATCGACGTCAACCATGTCGTCGACGCGGGTGACCAGCACACAACCGCCGGGCAGTGCGCAGCGGACGCAGTGGCGCACGGCGGATGATCGCTCAGAGGAACAAGACGTGGCGGAGGCGGCGACGTGGGAGCCTGAGCTGGCGGGTGTGCAGCGCATTCCTTCCTTCTCGGTGCCGTCGTCCGCCCTGACAGTGGCGCCTCTCCCATCCTCTGCGGACGCAAGCGAGGTGGAGGCGTAGGGGAGTTCGCAGGAGATGCACTTGTTTGTTTGATTGTTTTTTTTTCGGCGAAAATGCCATTTTTCGCATATCTCTATTGTTGTTGTTGTTGTTGTTGTTGTTGTTGTTGGGAAGTGACTCCGCATGTATTTGTCTGCTTTTTTCTTTTCTGTAAGTATTAGTCGTTCCCTCTCCCTCTGCTTCGATCTTCATGTGTTTCCTAGTTTGTTTGTTTTCTGTTTCATGTATTGCTGCTCTTTTTTTTCTTTTTGATGTCCTGCTTTGCTTGGATCACTGCATGTGTATTTCTACCCCTCATTACATGTGGGTAAAGTAGCACTTATTGTATTTATTTGTTTTTTTTTTTTCTTTACACTCACACTCCCTCAATTGCTCTATTGAGAACGAATAAAAAAAAGAAAAGCGAGGATTTTTGATATTATTATCATGCGCTCCGCGCCGCCCTTTCTCCAACCGCTAGTTTCGAACTCGCTCTCGCGCCGCATGTGCCTGTCGGCCAGTCGTGCTGCTCACACACACACACACCTACAGGGGTTAAAAGAAAAACAAAAAATAGCGCAACGGCATCTCATGCACTTTTAGAACAGAGGATTGCCGTGCCTGCTCAACTTTTATTGTTTCTTCGCCCAGCAACAAGCACACAAAAAAAAAAACTGCTCATCGCAATCATCCTCTCCACCCGACCCTCCTCTTTCCTTGTCTTACCCAATCTTATCGGTTGAAGCACTCACCCCTGACGCTTACCTGCTGCAGCGTCTTCGACGATAAAGAATACCTTTGATTATCTTAACTTGTTTGAGCTGATTTGTTTAGCACGAATAATTCTTTTTTGTTGTTGTTGTTTGCGTTGTTGTTTTCTCAAGGTGCTAAAGATCTGCTTGTGTCACGTATCCTTATCGTAGTGTTCACGGTTGCTGCTGCTGCTGCTGCTTGATTTTCTCCCATTTTTATTTTCTTAAGATTGTACTCTTACCTCTACGTGAACTCTGTACACGGTGTTTTGTTTGTTTGTTTGTTTCTATATCTCTTCTCACCTTCTTGTTTTTCTCACGCACCGCGCCTCTTTCTCTGACTTCCATTAACCTGCTGCCGCATCATTGTAAAGGTGATGGTGGCGTCCGTTTTCTTCCTTTCGGATATCACTATTTCTAATTGAAGAAGATTTAAAAAAGCAAAAAGAAGTGTTCATTGTTGTTGTTGTGCTTTTTGTCTAGATAGGATAATAATAACTGTTTTTTTTTTTACTTTTTGTGTGTGTGTGTCTCTCTCAAAATTTGGCGCGTGAGCGATTTGCAGACCCCCTGATTGATTGTTTTATCAGCAGTGGCACGTCAGCTTGTTTGTTTTTCTTTCTTTTTTTCACTTTCTCAACGCCTTTTGCAGCTCTTCTTCACACAATTTTGTAAAACTTACATATTCTACCCTCTTTTTTTTTTTCGGCTGCTGGTATTCAATCAGCCCTTGTTTGACTTTTTCCCGATATATTTTTTTCCTGATAAGCGCTATCGATCTTGTCAGCTCTACTGCCTCTTACTAGGACCGATAGAAAAGGAAGAAGAAAAAAGCGATAGAAGCCGGAAATCTAGATCCTGTGCGCATTATATATATATATTCATATCTCCTGCTCTGTTGCTAATACATACCACCCGATCACTGCTATCCCACAAAACATATAAATTTAAAAAAAAAAAAAAAAAAAAACGTATCACTCTACTTAACTCCTCGAGAGTGTTGTATCTTGTGAGCTTTTTTCTAGCTGTTTTTTATCTTTGTGCGTTTTGTTTCTAATCGTATCAACTCGACGTGAAAGGGTATGGTTGCTCGTACCTCCGCCGAGTTCGATACGCGGACCACCACGACTTCCCCGCTATCCACCTCCAACGCGATCAGCCACGTACGCGGGGGCAAGACCGGCGCGTCATCTCTTTCATTGGCATCGCAAGCCTCCACGCACGCCATTGCCGTTGATGTTCTCCTGGTCGTGGTAAGCGTCGTGTCCACCCTCCTGGTGGTGACGATAATTCTTCTCGTTGTGTTTCTGCGGCTGCTCAAACGTGTTGCTGCGGCGCACCGTCCACTATCGTCGACCAACAGTGACGAAGAGCAGGAGGAGGTGGGGAGCGACGCCTTCAGCGACAACGATGGGCATGGAACGGATGATGATGATGGGAGGGTCGTCGCGGAGAGCGAGCAGCGTCCGCTTCTTATTCGACAACAACGACAGCAGCAACATCAGCAGCAGCATCGCCGTGCTTCGTCCCTGCCGGACCTGCTTGAGTCTCTGCGCATCGTCCTCGGTATCGCAACCTCATTGCCGAGAAACGGCGCGGATGGTGGACGGCGTCGGCGCACGTCCCGAACGCAACGCCTTCAACATGGCTCACGAGAAAGGAGAGGTGGCGCCGAGGCAGGCGGAGGAGAGCCGTCCCATGCGTCGCCGCAGTGCCGCGTCGATGGACATCACGAGGCCCGCGTTGCACCTTCCCTGACGACCACACGGGACCACACCTGTAATCCTCACGGTGACCGCAGCACGCCTGGGGTGGGGAACGAGAGTAAGCGATCTGTTCAGCCCGCTGCCGATGGCGGTGCGGTGGCGCGACAGCGTGTTGACGTGGAAGCCGTTGCACCCGTAACACCAGCAGCCACCGCTGCCAACGATGGCGAGGCGGCGACACCTTTCCATGCCGCCTCGCCGAAAGATTTGGTGGTGTACCAGACCACGCACGACTCCCGCTATCGCCTCCTCCAGCGCATCGGCATGGGCGCCTTCTCCTCGGTCTACCTGGTCCAACACAAGACGACCGGGCACAAGTACGCGTTGAAGTACATTCTGTGCAAGGACGACCGGGAACGATTGGCGGCGCTGCGGGAGTGCGAGGTCATCCACTGCCTGCAGGGGCATCCCCAGGTGATTCGCATTGTGGATATGTTCATGAACTACCAATTTCAATGTGGAGAAGGAGGGCCGGGAAAGGTGGGGGTTCCTACGACGGGCTACGCAGCAGCAACAGCGTCGCTTACGCGACATCCCGGCAACAGCCTTCGCGCAACCGCTCCGCCACCGCCACCTCCATCCTCACAAATGCGCCAGTCCCTTCCCTGGCAGGTGACCTCAACGGGCACCGCCACACTGCGGGCCACCTCACAGCACACCGCACGGTCCCTCACGCACTCGCCAAGTCTGTGGGCCCGCCCCACCCCAATGGCGATGACGCCGACCTCGCCGGTGTTCCTGCTGGACACCCCGCAGCCACACGCCTCTTCTAGCGCGACAGCACCAGCGTGGCGTCCCTTGGCCAGCACAACAGGCCACTCGATGGCGCATTCCACAACAGCCACGGCCGCACCAGCGGGGCCTCGAGGCTCCGCCGTTGTCACGCCTGCCTCCCCAACCGGCACAACGAAGTGGGTCGGTGTGAAGCTGCTTGGCCTTCACGACACCGTGATGAAGAAGGTGGGAAGCGCGTCGAAGCTGGACGATACCGAGGTGGTGGCCGCCGTGCGTGCGCGGATGTGCGCTCGTGGACACGATGGCGAGTGGCACGACATGGACGCGGACGATCCGAATCGCACTGAGGACGACACCGTGAGGAGTGGTACGGACGAGGAGGAAGAGGCTGTCATGCAGGGCGATAGCGACGACTCGGACAACGCCGGTGCGGAGACGGAAGGCGCGCCGCTGCTCCTTAGCGCAGCGGATACGGAACGCCTCTTGATGGACGCACGGCTGCTTCAACAGCGTCGACATCGCCAGCGCGCGCAGAATCGTCAGCAGCGGCGCAGTCAGAAAGGCAACACCCCCGCAGCAACAGCCACGACCACAGCGACAAAACCAGGAGCAGCCGCGGCGTCCTCGGTGGCGGACCGCATAGCTAGTCGATCCGCCTCCGTCTCGTCTGCTCTGCCGCCCCAGCAGCCGCGACAGCCCTTGCAGCAGCACATATCTGTCCAGCATGTCAGTCGGAGCAGCAGTCGAGGGGTGCTGCCCTCACCCTCTACCTCGTCGTCCTCGCTCACGCGCGGCAGCCTGCCGACAGCTGGGCAGCCGCAGCGTTATGGCACGAACACCTACAGCGGCGGCGGCGGCTGGATTGCGGAGGCCCGCGTCGCGAGTGGTGCGCACCGCCCCTCCTCCATCAGCCAAGGCGTGGTAGGGGTACTCGAAAGGTTCGATGCGGAAGTGGACAGCCCCACCGGTGCACCCGCGCCGCCGCAGGCTTACCATTGCGTCTCCAGTGCGGGCAGAGGCGATGGCGGACGCGGCGGCGACGACGATGCTGATGATGGCGTGGAAGTCCACGTCGATGCAATACAGGAGGCTGCAGAGGACGGCAGCCCCAGTGTGACGAAGGATGGGGCCACCGCAACGACCTTAGCTGTCCAGTCATGGACAGCAATCCGTACCACCGCCACCATCACCACCACGCAGACAAGCGCGACGGCGCACAGCTTGGTAAGTCGGCGCAGCCTTAGCGCGGACCACGCACGTGGGGACAGCAGTTTTGAAGAGGACTCGGCGTCTGGTCTTTCACCAGCCTCGTCGCCGCTGAAGAACGAGGCGGCGACAAGTTCGCGTACCGTAAGAGAGAAGAGGAATGGTAACCAGAGCAGCAGCAGCAGCGGCAGTAGTAGCAGTAGCAGTGGGGCGGAGGAGGAGCCCATTCAACCCATTCGGCGCATCCTCGTACCGCCGCCTTCGTACATGCGGCCTCCAGCGGGCTTTGACATGGGCGGGGCCACACAGAGCGGGGCAACGAGCCACCCTTCCTCGCCTCTAGGGCAACAGCCAACACACTCGGCACCACAGTCGCCGACGTCGTACGTCTCTAGGAACCGATACGCTAACTTCGCGCTCAACCTCGGTGGCGTGGTGCCAGATGCTGCTGAGATCGACGAGACAGCCGCACCGCTGCCAGGCGCAGCACCGCCGCCGCCACTTTTGGATGTGAGCGCAATTGTGGAAAGTGCGTTAATCAACGCCGATATCGACGCGCCGACGCCGGAAGCCGCGGCGGTGGTGGCCAAGGCCTCGATGACGCTCCTGTCGCACAGTCCTCGAAAGGCGCGATCGATGGAACAATCACAGTCGCAGGCGTCGAGCCTCTCCTCGCTTGCCCCAGCAGCCACATCTTCTACGTCACTGTCTGCGTCCACTTACGCACCAATGCGTGCTGTGGCAGCTGCAGCGGCAGCAACAACAATGTCCGCGCCTTTGCCTTCAGCTCTTGCAGGTGTTACCTCAGCTATATCGCCGCTCCTCAGCCCCACCGCTGCGGCCGCTACCGCAAGCGCGAAAGGCGATCCGCATCTGTCTTCTACCCTAGCGATGGGCAGCTCATCCACTGCGATGAATCGAAGCGGCATCAGCACGTACGCGCCAGCGCGTGAAGGAGGCCGCCCCGCCCACTACGTCAACCCGTATCTTGAACGTGCGTTTGCTGGAGAGGTGGTGCCTCCGCCCCGCACTTCTTACGCACCTGGTGGCGGGGTGCGCTACAACAGTCTTGTGGCACCGCTGATGGCCGCATCGGAGCCAACTCCTGCAACCACAACAACAACAACAACAACAACAACAACAACAACAACAGCAGCAGCAGCAGCACCGCGCCGCGGCCCGGTGGTGCGTGCGTGGAATGATGGATCCTCCGCCGCGTCGGCAGCAGCAGCAGCAGCAGCAGCTCAGCTGCAGCCGGCGCAGGAAGAACTTCAACAACCGCAGCCATCGACAGCGGCGTTCTCCTTGCCAATGCGGAGCACTTATGCCCCACTGCGCTACGGCAACCTCGTGCAGCCTGCGGCGGCGGCGGCGGTGCTGGTGGTAGAGAGTTCAAAGCCAGAGGAAAGCATCCTCACCGTCACCTCGAAGGCAAGCACTTCCCCGGCCACTCCTCCTCTTTCCCTTAATCCCGCTCTGCAACAACAACAACAACAGCCGCAGCAGAGGGGAGATGGAGCCCTCGTGGCTCCCGCGCGAGCCACGTCATCGGTTGCCCCGAGCTGTACGGCAGCGCCATCGACGAAGGCCTCATCTGGCCGGCTCAGCGTCTCTGCGGCGATCCGCAGTGCCCGAGCAGGCCAGCAAGGCGAGCGGATGCACTTGAACGATGGCAAGCCGCACGTGCACGTCCCTACACCGAAGGGCGACAGCTGCCTGATCCCGCCCCCGCCCTTCACGAACCCCAACGAGCTGAATCGCACGCACACCGTCTACGGGCACACCAATATCCGTGCAAGTCCTCTGACGGGTACAGGTGCACCTGCGAAGAAAGAGGAGGAAGGGGAGGCCGCACGGGATGTGGGCACGCGTGGCCGAACCATCCCGCCGAGTAGTTCACTTGGCGATGTCACTGCCTACGATGACGCGCCAACTCCGCAGAAGCCACTCTACACAAACCTTGGTGTGGCCCTGACGGATGCCACGCCGCGCTCCCCTGTCACCGCCACCTCTCCCCTGTACCGCGATGCCGCCCCGTCTTATGGCGCAACGGGAACTAGCACCACCAATAGGAACACCTTTAACAACACCAACGCTCTACTGAGGAGCAATGACAACGGTGTTGCTGGTGGTGGCAGCAGCAGCAACAACGCCGGGGCGAAGACGCCCACCTATGCCCCAGCCGTGCGGTACGCCAACGCGGGTAACCCGACGTTGTGGTGTGCGTACGGGCAGCCGGGTGGGGCGGCGATCGGCCCCGCCTCCGTGGCCGCCGCACGCGCCACCGCGGATCTCCACAAAAGCGAACAGAGGACGGCGAACACGTCCACCGTGGACGCAAATGGCGCGACGGCACTGGCTGGTGGGGGAAACCCTGGCAGGAAACACGCGGAGAAGGAGAAGGAGGAGAACCACAGCGCCGCGGAGACGGCGAGCACCACGCAGAGCAATAGCAGCAGCAGCCTGACACAGGATGTGCGGGACACCGGATACCTGTGTCTTGTCATGGACTACCATCCCATGGGTGACCTGTGCCACTACGTGCTGCGCGCCAAGCAACAACTCGCACTCCAGCGCGAGCAACAACAGCAGCAGCAGTCGATGCGCGCAAGTATAAGCCACAGCGCATTCGACGGCCGTGCGACCGCGACGCCCACTACCCCATCGCCCTCCGACCACAGCTCCAACGTGTACAGCGGTGGTGGTGGTGGATTTGGTGCCGAGCCCAACTCTCCCACAATGATGCTAGGGAGCTCGACCACTTCGTGGATGGTTGCCGCAGCTGCTGCGACGTGGTGGGTGAAGCCCGCAACAAGCAAAGCCGACCCCAACTTCGCGATGGCCTCCACCACAGCTGCTGCTGCTGCTACGGGCGAGAACGAGGACGAGAGGGAGGATGTGACGCGGCACAACCCCTTGACAGAGCCACAGCTCCTCTCCATCGCGTATCAGCTCTCCTCTGTGCTGGACCACATGCACCACCAAAGCCCGCCCGTCATCCACCGCGACTTGAAGCCCGAGAACATTCTGATTAAGGGCGAGCTGACCGACTTCCTGGAGGATGTCCCGGCGGATGTGGTGCGTATGAGCCTTAGTGGGATTGGCGTGGGCCACCGAGTGAGTAAGCCAGGCTCGCCGCTCAGTCCAGCGGCTCCGTGCACGGGAATGGGCGGACGCGGCAGTCACGCAGAGCGTTCCTCGCTCACACCGCACACGCCGTCCCTCTCTAGCGCCCATGGCGGCGCCGTTGCCGCGGCTGCCACGTTAACGTCTCCCCCACCAATTCGCATCACTAGAGCTGTGGTGCCGATCGTGGTGACGGACTTTGGATTGGCCATGGTGCAGGAGACACATGGCCGCTCGCACAGTGGCCGTGGCGGTGGCACGCGGCCGTACATCGCCCCTGAGTGTTGGCAGGGGGCGACTTGCACCGCGAGTGATGTGTGGAGCCTCGGCTGCGTGCTGTACGCGCTGGCAACAGGACGGTTGACAGCCCGTACGGTACGTCTGATGTCTGAGGAAGCCAAGCGCGACGGGTTCGCCTCGCGCATGCTTAACGACATCCTTCTCCAGAAGTACTCGCTGGCCTTTGCGAGTTTTGTGGTGTCGCTGCTGGTGGTGGACCCGACCAAGCGTCCGAGTGCGGCGCAAGCAGCGCAGTGCTTCCTCGTGACGGAGAGCGACGTTCGCTTTGACCCTGCGAGTCCCTTTTTCAGCAACGTGTTTGACCTGTGACGGATGCCAAACAACAACAACAACAACAAGAGAGAGAGGGAGAAGCGTTTGTGCGTACATGTTTTCTCTTCTTTTCTTCTTCTTCTTTGCTTTTTAATTTCTCTTGGTCTCAGAGGCAAAATGAGGGAAAGACGCTGAAAGAATTGCTAAGAATGAATAAATTGTTGTTGTGATTTTTTTTTTTTTTTAATCTCTCTCTCTCTTTTGTATGTGTGTGACAAGCCCAGTGCAATCCCTCTTCACTGGATGGTCTTGTAAGAATTCGTGAGGAGGCAAAATAAAAATATCAAATCTTTTGCAGCGATACATTTGATGTCTGTGTGTGTGTGTGTGTGTGTGTGTGACGGAGAGCAAACGCAAGGAACTGAGAAAGAGAGAGTCCTGTCTGGTATATACTGTGTGACAGGGCAGTCATGTTTCTACGGGCTTCTTGTTTAAATGTGACATGAGGTGTCTCTCTCAAGTACCTCTCTCTCTCTCTCTCTGCCTGCTGTTTGCATGTGCTTCGTGTGTCCATGGACGCAAAACACTGACCCAATCTTTCGCGATTCGCCCTCTCCTCTTGTTCTTTTCGGTTTCTTGAGGCTCACTCTTTTTTCTCCTTGTGTGCGATTTACACGTAGTAGTAATAGTCGTAGAAGCAGTAGTAGGCAGGGCGGCTTGCGTGTACTGTCCTCCTTTTCTTGGACCACAGTACTGAAACCAAAAAAAAAAAAAGAAACATCAAATTATGTTGCCTGTCAGCCTGCGCTCGCGGCTGCCACAACAGCGCCTTCCACTGCTCCACACCATCAACGCCGTCACCACATCCACGAGCGGATTGCTACACCACACCCGACCACTGCTCTTCCTCAGCTCCTGGTTCGGGCAAAGCAGCAACCATCGTGGCAGCTCCTCCGCCTCCGCACGTACCACCGCTAAGGACACCTTCATCAGCGAAGGCGCGATGGGTCTGGGCCGTCATGATGTGGGTCAACCGATGGCGAACGAAGCCTTCGAGGCTGCTGAGGGAGGTGGCGGCAGCCGTGGCTCGGCACATCGTCAGATGAGCGGCGGCGGCACCTCGCCGGGCTCTTCCGTGCCGAAGGAAGCCATCGATGACATCCTAATGGAGCGGGCGTCGCACCTGACGGGGCCGAACCGTCGACCGGTGTCCTACGACATCGAAGCCCACCGCGCCGCTCGTGCGCGGGAGGCGCAGGTGAAGCAGGCGGCCGTCGAGTACTCGAAGGACTTCGACGAGCACCACATGCCGCGGAACCCCGAGGACGTGGCACGGCAGCGCGCCAGCTGGGAGTTCGTCCCCACCGCGGAACACCGTGCGTTGGTGCTGCTGCTGTACCGAAATGTGCTCAAGGGACTTATGCATTACAAGAGCGTGCGCAAGCGCAGCATGATCGCCTACGCTCGCATGTGCTTCCGCCGCCGCGCCAAGGCGACAGAGAAGCTGCTAATTGATGAGTGTGTGGAGGAGTGTCGCCGCGCCATCTACGTGCTAGAGAAACACCACAACTTTACCAAAACCGGCTCCTACGAGTTTGATTCGATGACGATGCCGAAGGATACCGGGCAAGACGTGAAGACGTACATGGAGGAGGTGTACGACCCCGAGCTGTCGCGGCAGCAGTTTCAGAACTTTACGGACGTGCAGCCTGGAAAAGAACATTTGCATCGGCAGGGCCTCGGCCCGACCTCTGGCGCGCACCACTGGAAGGAGCAACGCTCCTCGGAGGCCTTCAAGGTGGAGATTCGTGATGAGGATAAGGCAATGCGGCCACCACCACCGCCCGGCATGGCAAGCTGAGAACGAAAAGAAAAAAAAAGGAACACAGTTTCTGCTGTTGTTTTCTTCTTTTGTTGTTGTTGGCTTGCAAGAAGGAGGACAGGCGCGCGATGTTTGTGGCCGAAGCCGGACATCTTTCAAGAAATAAAGAAAAGTTGTGAAAAAGGGTGCATATATATTTGACTGCACAGACGCTCCGGATATACGCGTTTTGTGTTGTCGAGGCGCGTGCAATGAGGCGACTGGTTGCAAATTTGTTTTCTCTTTTGTGTTGTTGTTGTTTGTTTGTTGTTCTTTACATTTCATTTTGATACGAATATCGCTGTTTTGCAGGTTGCTCCTTCTCTTCTTAGTGAAGCACACGCCCTGTGTCTCTTGATCATGTGGAAGACGTGCTTAGTTTAATTTGGTTGTTGTTGTTTTTGCTTGCTTCCGATCTTCACAATTTCGTCTCTCTCTCTCTCTCTTACTCTGAGTCCGTTTTGTTATTCTGTTTCTCCTATTTACCTTTTTTTTCTTTCTTTTTGGGGCTGATATGTCTCTCAAAACAAAACAAAAAAGCAAAAAAAAAAAAAACTCTGTTACCCAAAGAGCAATGTGAGGTGGCACAGTATGTCGAAGAAAGACGATGGAATTGTCTCCGGCTTATCTTTGGTATCAGTAGTATAAGTGGTGGATTAGGTGGCAGGCGAGCTATTCGAGTGGATGCAGGAAGAAAACCCCAACCCTTTGAGCAGCTGGCGCGTCACCCATTCCTTTTTTTTTTTGAAATCTAGGTGATGTCCAACGCGTACCACGTCACTTATCATATCGGTCTTTTCTTTCTCCAACATGCTGCTAAGTCTTGTCTTTATTATATTTTTCAACACTCACCTCTCTCTCTCTCTCTCCCCTCTCTCACTTGTGTTTTGGGTCTGCGTGTTCTCTGTACTACCTCCACAATAAATGCTTGCTGCATGATGCCTGTGTTGTGTTCCTCTGCACTCGCCGTCCATTCATCTCTTTCCAACACATTGATGCTACCGTGAAATAACTACAAGAATAATCATAATAAGCCTCCACTAGTGTATCTACAACATATATATAGAGAGAGAGAAATTATCATTTTTCCCCTTTGTAAAAAAAAAAACGCATCATCGTCCTTTTGTTTCCCTCGCAAGCTAACAAATACCATTCCGCGAACGTACGCACCTTCGCTCGCCTTTCGTTTTTTTTTTCTTTCTTGTGGAAGTGCGTCGTCAACTTTCACACACGCACACTATCTCTCTCTCCCCCTCACGTTCTCTCTTCTCATCGTGTAAAATCACCAGTTTACTTTTATCTGTGTGTTTTTTTTTTTTTCTTCTTCTTCTTCTTCAAACCTTGGTGACGCACAAATCATACACACACGCACACACGCCATATCCTTT
This sequence comes from Crithidia brevicula, assembly GCA_030849845.1. Classification (NCBI taxonomy): domain Eukaryota; phylum Euglenozoa; class Kinetoplastea; order Trypanosomatida; family Trypanosomatidae; genus Crithidia; species Crithidia brevicula. The sequence continues at coordinate 78,875 of JASAOD010002014.1, read as the reverse complement.
ATATTCGCCGGTTGGTGTCGTGGAGTCGCACTACCAATACTGCTTCTGTCATTCCTTTTTTTGTTGTTGTTTGTTTTTTTGTTTGTTGCCGTTGTTGTTGATTCTTGTTGTCTTTTTGTTTTTAGCTGCTGTTGTTGCTGTTCTCTTCGCCTCTCTTTTTTGTTGTTGTTTTCTCTTCTCACTACCCCCTCTCTTCGCATCCAGTTGGAATACATACGGGAAATAGGGAAAGCCTAGTGAAGAACACGTCGACAAGCACAGCGATCTCGGGGGAAGCACTTTCGTTTAGTTGAGTATATCAGCCCATATCCATTGCGTGCGTAAGCGCAGCGCTCGTCGTGCTGCGGTTGATACTGCTAGTTTCAATACTATTATTTTCTTATCTAACCTTTTTTCTTTCCACCAAAAAAAAAAACAATTGAGGTTTTTTTTTTTTTTGCTTTTACGTGCACACAACGCCGCTCGCCACAAGGAAAAGGCGAGGAACAAACAAAGTAAATATTTCAAAAAAAAAAAGCGGAAGCTCCCCATCGAAAAGGTTTTATAAAGTAAAGAAGGAGCGTCTCATTTTTTTTTTTTTGCCGCTTCTCTCTTTCCTCTATTCTCTTTTTTTCTTTTTTTTTATTTTTTCTGTTTTTTTGCCGAGGTTACGTGACGGTGCAGGCAGGCTGTCACTGTGCCCCTTCGGTGTGTGTACGTCTCTCCATCTATAATTCTGCTTTCTTAGTCATCTCCTTTCCCTCTTTCTCTCACTCTCTCTCTCTCTCTCCTTGTCTATTCCTCACCATTGCAAAGGAGCGTACTAAGAGAGAGCTCAAGTATAATTATTATTATTATTATTATTATTTCTGGTGTGAGTCATCTGGCTTCAGAGAAGCTGCGAGAAGAGGTTGCCAGAGAACGCAAAACGCTGTTGTTTATTTTTATTTTTCCCGCTGGGCCGGATTGCTTTCCTCCTCTGTTGCTGATTGTCGTCGTCGTCACATATATTTTTATTTATTCTTTCTTTCGCGTTCACGTCTGTCGTCTCTCGCACATTCCCTCTAATTTTTTCTCTCTTCCTCGCTCCTGCCACTGTTCTTCCACACGTTGCTACCTGTGGAAATAAACGTGAAGGAAGGCCGGAAGACAAAACGAAAAAAAAAAAAGAGGAGTGTGAGACTCAACAGCGACTTGTGAACTCGCATCTTCTTTCTTTTTTATTTTGCTTTTCTTTTCTCCATCTCTCAAACGATCCGATTTTTTCTCTTTTGTTTTGGCTTCTCACCTTCTCTCTGTCCCTCTCTCATTCTTCGCACGAAGGTCCTCCTTTGTTTTTCGTGAGCTGGTGAGTTGGTGTGTTCCTTCTCTAGAGTGCACGGCTGCTGTGTTCTCTATCGCCATCTTCTGTTCGTTAACTTCATTTTATTGTTATTATTATTTTTTCTGCTTGTATTCTGTCTTGGCAGCCGCTGAATAGCTTTTTTTTTGTGTGTGTGTTTGGTGTTCTGTAACCTATAGCCATATTCCTCTCGTCGACCTGGGCCGTGTGCGGAGACTGTTACATAGCCGTCGTCTTCTATTTTGTTGTTTGCTTTGTGTGTGCTGCGGTGTAGAATCTCTTTTGCGATTTGTTTTCTTTTCTGGAAGAACCAAGGGAGTGTATTTTTTTTTTTTGCTGGTTTGTTTTGGGGGGATTGATAGGTGCGCATCATCGTTGTTGCTGTTGCTCTTGTTACCCTTCTTTTGCTGGCTTCTGTTTCTTTGTGTGTATGTGTGCTGAAACGTTTCTCTATTTTCATTTTTTTTATTTTGTACTAGAAAAAAAAACCCAAAAGTACTTGGTTTGGCGTAAAGTGTGAACAGTCATCTTGTTGGCCCTTCATCGCGTACAAACTTGTCACTAGATTCCTCAATTGCTGCTGTTGGTGTTGTCTTTACTATTGCCTTCTGTGTGTGTGCGTGCATGGGTGTTTGATTTCTCCACCCGGTAATTCCCCTCGTGTACAAAGATAGACACATTTAGCCACAGCCAGCGGCCTGCTTCCCAAACAAAAAAAACAAAATTGTTATTATACAATATCCTCCCACGGTCTCCACCACTCGCAGACGACTGTGTGCTGCTATACGCTTCAGCAACATCAGGTGAAGTTTATTTTGCGGATCTTTTGTTTTTCCCTTTCTTCAGTTTCGTGTTTTTTTTTTCTGGTTTGTTTGTGTCTTTGTTTGTTTTATCTTACCACCTTTTAGAGCCTGCCATTCGCAGCTCCATCTATTGACACGACACACCTTTTCCTTTTTCTTTTTTCTCATTTCTTTTTTTTTTTCCGCGTCTCATCGTAACCACCTTTCCTTCCTTGCCATTATCTTTCTGTTTTATTCTGCTTTCTTTCCGTATCTGCCCTGGTTGTGTTTTTTGAAATAACTAGAAAAACAAAACTTTGTGTTTTAGTTTAACTTTTCTATTCCCTTCCACCCCCTGTGTGTTTTCTTTTGCTTTTCTTTCTTTTTTTATTTATTTTTTTATTTTCTCATCCGTCATCCTCCTGTGATTTGTATAGTAGCACCCATATCATCCGTCTTTGAACACATCCTTCCTCTCTACCCTCTTTCCTTTTTTTTTGTTTGTTTTTCTTTCTCATAGAAGCTACCTGCTCCGTACGCTTTTCATTGCCCCCAGTGTTTGATCCCTTTTTTTTCTGTTTTGCTTTTTCGCGTATTAGTAGTTTCAATAGCTTTTTTCTTATCTTTTATTTTCTTCTAAACTTATTATTCTCTCTCTCTATATATATATATATAACTATATAAAGCTTTAAGGTATATTCCGTTCTCCCCCCGACGCACGCCGTCGTGCAAACAATCTTTTAGAAAGCGTTACCTTACTTTACTTTACTTGATTTTTTTTCTTGTCTCTCCTGCTCAGTAAAGCGCAAGCAAGGGAGATTTATTATTCCCTCTTCTTTTTTATTTTTCTCATTTTTTTTCTTTCCACTGCCGCACTTGTTGTTGTTGTTGTGTCGCAGCACGAAGGGTTTCCATCTTCTCCCTCTCTGTGTCTCTCTTTTGTGTGAAAACCGCGCTTCTGCGCGCCCCGTTCTTACAGCGCGTCTTTTTGTGTGTCTGTGGTTTTCCATTTTGTTTTTTGTTTTTTGTGTGTGTGTGTGTGCTCTGCGTTGATCTTTTCGAACTGCATCACACTGCGAGTACCCACATCGTTTGCTGCACGCACAAAGAGACGCACTCGCCTTTTAGAAAAGAAGAACACAGAAATATATCTAGTTACTTTTTTTTTGTCTTTCTTTGTTCTGTGAAAAGTGTTGGGACGACTGGGATATTCGACTTGCAAAAGAAGAGAATAAGTTTCAAAAGGAAATAAGGCTCGCGCAAAAAGTGTTGGCTATTACAATTGTGACTCCTTTCGTTGACTTTTGTTGTTGTTGTTTACTCGTCTTATTTGACACATAAATCGGTTTTGCTGTTGCTGTTCTCTTTTGTTTGTTTGTTTGTTTTTCTGTTGGTGCTCTCTGCCTCCTTTCTTTTTTCTCCCCGTGTGTATCCTCAACAAATTTTCCTTCTATATTCTATTTTTCGAGGAGAGGAACGCACTGTTTTGTTTTCCGTGTATATAGTAGCTCCTGTGCTTTCAGTGGCTTCCGCTTTTTGCTTACCTAATTGCGGATTAACTTCTTTCTCGTGACTTAATTTTGACATCGCAGTCTGATTCTTGTAGCTCTCTTCCTCTTTGTCTTGCTTAAAAAATATATATATAATCTTTTTTTCCGTTTTTCCGTGACAACTGTGCTTCATTCCTTTCTCTCTCTCTCTCTCTCTTTCTTATTTGATTCATTAAAATCCCTTTCTTCAATTCTTCTGGTTTGGGTTTTTTTTTTTACGTGTTTTCTTCCTGCCGCCAGTGTCGGCTAAAAACAAAAACAAAAATTGCGTCTTTTGTCGTAGCTACCCGTTGTTGTCGTTGTTTTCGAATCCCTTGTAGATAACGCCCTATACACTTCCGTTTCCCCCACACCATCTTTTTATTCCTCATCCTCTCTTTTCTTTTTTTTTTTTGTCTTCGCGTTTTAAAGCTGCTGTCAAGGTGCTTCTTTCACAGTTGCATCTTCCATTTTTCTCTAATCGCGACCTTGTCTTTTTCTTTTTCTTCCCTCTCTTCTGTTTTTTTTCTTTTTTTTTAAGGCGATTGCAGTCAATAGCGCGAAGCAGTTTTGTGCGTTTTCTGCTCTCTTGGCGACCTTTACTTGACTGTATATAATATCTTGCTCGTGTGTGTTGTTGTTGTTGTTGTTGTTTCCTTTATATATATATAATACCTCCCTCTTGCTTGTTTAAAAAATAAAATAAAACGTTGTGTGCGCGCGCCTAACGCTTGGAGTACAAAATATATATAATTAAAGATAAGCAGAGATTAAACCATATTGCTTTTAATAACGTCGTTGTTTTTTTTTTTTTTTCTAAACAGTCTCACTTGAACTAAATTAAATATTATATCAGTGCTTTGAGTACCGCCTTTTGCACCTCATCACCCTCCACATCCTTCCCGCATCCAAAGCAAAAAAAAAAAATTGTACTTTACCCTCTGTAAGTGTGTTGATTGAACAATCCCGTGCCTCTGGAAACGAAGACAATATTTAAAATATATATATATATATATTCTTTGCTTGGTGCTTGGTGTTAGGTGTTAAAGGGATCCTTCAGTGCGCACTGCTTATCTTCTCGTCCAAAAAAAAAAAAAAAAAAAGTGCTGTTGCCTCATATTCCGCTCCCCCTGCTTTTCTTTGATTTGCGTGTTGTTTTTTGCTTTGTTTTGTTTTTTTCTTGTTGTTTTCGAGCCTCTCTATTTATTTATTTTACTCTATTTTATTTCTCGGATCTGGCGCTTCATGTAAGTCTCGTACTTCAAGTAGAAAGCCATAAATCCTCAAATTTTCTTTCCTTTTCTTTTTAGCCTTAACACGGTTCTCTCATAGTTTCCGTCTCCTTTTTTCTTTCTTTCTTTCTTTTGCTGCTGTTTGTGTGTTTATCGTTTGCTTGTTTGTTTTGCGGTTGGCCAAGCGAAGCCATACCACAAAGTCCAAGCAGATTTACTGCTTTGCCGGCTCCCTGAACTCTTCTTCAATTACTTTTCTTTACGTACGAGAACTTAATTATTTACTTATTTTATTTTTTTCAAATTTTTTGTGGTGTGCCTTTCCTCTTTTTTTTTTTCCTCAATCTTATAGTAAGCATATCGCTTCCTGCACGCCATGGCAAGCTCCTTCTTGCCCTCGACGCAGGACATGTGGAACAGCGCGCTCAACTCAACCCCCACCGCCCTCCTCAGCTCTCGCGCATCGCCAGCTGCGATTGAACTGCACCAGCACGACCACCAGCACAGCAGCGGCAACAACACCGCCGCCAATAGCCACCTCGACGCGTCCGCCTCGCCCATCTCGGCCGACGTCTACGCCTACGGTCTCGGCACCACCGAAGCTCTCGCCACTGCCGCGGATGCCGCGACACGGCGCACGCCATCCCCCGCGTCCGCCGCGTCTTCCGGCATGCCGTGCAGCATCACAGGGAGCTGCAGCACGCCTTTGCGGCGTTCACGCCCTGCCCCACCGCAACTACAACAGCAGCAACAACACGTGTGTGCAGCCTCTGCGGTCGGCGAGACGTCCTTGTCGCTGAGCCACTCAGAATCTCGTCCTTGGCGGCGCAGCACAGCCACGCCGAGGCGTGCCGGCCAACCTCACCTCCCGATCTCTGCGTCCTCGCCTCCGTCCACCACACTGCGCGACGTTGGCCCCTGCGCCAGCGTTGGCAGCCACGTCAGTGTCGACGACTCGCGCAAGCCGCGACCACGGCAGGCCACGCGTGCCTCCGCGTTACGCGGAAGCCACGCTGGTGCTGCTGCTACGATGGCCACCACTACCACGATTGATGGACACGTCTCACCGTCGTTTGAAAACCTGGATTGCATCTCCCCGCAGCTGCTCTCGCCCTTCATCAACAACTCCCTCCCGAACACGACCAACGGCAGCTCCGTCTACCATCACGCCTCCGGCTTGTTCAGCGGCCGCGACGGGCGGGGCGACTCGAACGAGTGCAGTGGGAGCAGCGCGGCGGTGTCCGGTGGTGTGCGGGCGGTGTCGAGTCGCTACATCAGCAATGCAAGCTCGCGCGGTTTAGCGCAGACGTCGATCCAGCGCGGTCGCGGTGGGGACAGCTATCTACTATTTCCTACGAGCAGCAGCGGCGCTGCGACGCCGACGCCCGGGTTGCCCTCGCCGCGCGCAGCCCTCAACGCATCCCCACCTGCTGCGGATGCTGAAGATTCTTCATCTCCTGCTGTGGTCGCGGATCGAAACACGACCGCCAAGGCGCGGTCACCGACGTCGCCGTCCGGATCTCCCCACTACTACTGCCTCCGCCTCTTCCCAAGTGTGTCCTCCAGCCCAACACCCGTTGCTGCCCCTCCCAAATCCACCACAGCAACAGCAACAGCAGCAGCAGCAACAACGGAGCAGAAACGCAGCGAACACGTTGGTTCCCCTCGCGCAGAGGACGCGGAGGCGAGGGAATACAGTGCCTCTCAACCGTCCAGGCCTCTCTCCCTCAGTAGCCGCTCCGGTGGCGCCGCCTCTTCCGCCTCGGCCTCTCCCTTGCCGGCATCGCACAGCACCACCTCCAGAGACCCAGCAGAGGCCTCAAGCATCGTCAACATGGTCGATCTCTTGCCCATCACGGAGAAGTCTACGACCACCAGCAGCGCTGCATCAGGGCTCCGGCGAAATGGGAAGGCCGGGCAGGTGGCCAAGGCCGAGCACAGCGCTTCCAGCACACGCAGTCGCGACGGAGGCCTCTCGAGCTCATCGCCGCAGATCAGCAAGAACGTGCGCAGCACCGCCAGCGGCAGCGTCTCGCAGGCGGCTGTAGTGCCCCCCACACATCCTGTCTGTCCACCAACGACGCGGCGACACCTGCGAAAGCACGACGGGCCCCCGCTGAGCGCGTCCTCGGCGTCCCCCTTCACCACTGCCACGACGACGATGTTCGGTGGACGTGTAGCACCGCTGACCACCTTCACCACCAACGCCTCCGTCGTCTCGCGCACGTCTCTCCCCACTGTGGGGGCGGCCGAACGCCACCGCTATGACACGAGTCTCAACGAGAACTCACAGCTCAGCGGGCTTGGCGATGGCCACGGCAGTCAAAGAGTAAGTAGTGGCGGGAAGCCAAATCCAGCGACGAGAAGCCAGCAGGGCGTTGCGGTGCAGCGAGCTCGAATTTCCAGCGCGGTGCGACTCAATCTGCAGTGCTTCCAGCCCACCTCGCCTTCACACCAGCAAGAAAAACAGCGACAGCAGCAGCAGCAGCCGCAACAGCAGCAGTCGACGCCTTCGTTGAGTTCGATATCCACGCGAGGAGGCGTCAGCGCCCCGCGTGTCCAACCCCGTTCCGCCCAACCACCTCCGCAGTCCGATCCGTCGCTGATCACCACTTCGTCCTCGCAAGGCTTGGGCTCGAGCGACGCCCTTGCTGAGCACAGCACCGACACGATCAGCTCACCCGCCGCCTCGCCACCCAAGGGACGCCGGGCTACCGCGAAGCCCAGTGAGGCCGCTGCGGTGCACTCACACGCTATTCGACGATTTGTGCTGCGCCGCGCAGCCCCGCGTGTGGCCCCGCCACGCATGAACCTCGCGGCGAAGACAGCCTGTGCAGCTGCCCCTGTGTGTCCAGAAGAGAGGGTAAGGGACGAGACACATGCTGCCGCGGCTGCTGTGGAGGAGGCGGTGGTGGAGGTGGAGGAGAAGAAGCAGCAGCAGTGCACACACACGGGGGACGCAGAGGCGACAGAGGCCTCGCCAGCGTTGTCGCACCTGACCAGGTCGAACGCAGGCAAGAGCGAAGAAGGACCTTCCTTGACGCGGGCAAGTCACTCGCCTGCTGCGAGGCCACTCCTCCGACCACAGCTCACACCGGCACCGCCGAACACCACCACCACCGCCGCCAACTCCTTCGGCACCTCCGTCAGCCTCCAGTCCGCTGTCTCAACAGCATCGACGAAGAGCGGCAGTAAGGCGGTCGTCACGAAGTGGCGGCTTAAGTCGCGCGCGCTGGTGCGCTCGAAGCTGCAACAGCAGCAGCCACAACAACAACAACCCTTTGACTCCGTGAACGCCTCTGTCACGTCGTCCTTCAGCTCGGCCATCCCGCAGCGCCAGACGCAGGGGCCGGCGCCGTCCCTTCCGTCGCTTTCCTTGTCGCTCTCTCAGCAGTCCCAGCCGGCCATCCGCGTCCGGAGGCACCCGAGTAGATCCCTGACGTCCGCTAGCATGACGGGCGGTAGCACCTCTGCCCTCGCACCGGGTACCGCGGAGGTGCGCTTGTCGCTCTCCACCTCCCAGCAGCAGCAGCAGCAGGAGCGTCAGCATCAGCTCGTCACTCCGCGACCTCGCGACACGTCCCTGCAGGCCTCGCCGTCGCCGATCATCGCGTATTTGAATGGCAGCGGTGCGGGCGATGCCGTTGTGCGCGTTACACCCGTGAGCACGCGTGGCGGTGGTGGTGGTGGTGGTGGTGGTGCAGCCTTGCGCGCCGCACGCCCGCGATATCCCGCGCTTTTTCGTCGCCCGATGCGTGCGCTGGTCCTGCCACAGCAGCGCCTGCAGCAGCAGTCCGACTTGTCTGGCACCGTACTTGGAGAAGCCTCTTTTAAAACTAGCACGCCACACTGCGTCGACAAGGCAGCTGTGCCCGCGCAGGCAGCCACCCCTGCTGCTGTGACTGCCATCTCCAGCAGTCCAGTACTCCACAGAAGCAACGAGAATGCCGTCGTCGCAGCAGCAGCAGTAGCAGCAGCAGCAGATGGTGTTGCTGATCCGTCACGCCAATCGCACCCGCTTCACACAGTGGCTGAGACCTCCCTCTCCCTCACCACCGTCGTCATAACCGGCAAGGGCTGTGGCCCAGCAAGAAACACCGCAAGCGTCGAGGCGGCCTGTGTGCTGTCCGCCACGCTCTCCTCCGCCACCATCATGAACTCCACCCCGAGTGCGCTGCTGCAGATGCACTCCAACAGCACACAGCAAGGACAGAGTATCCCCCACGTCGCCGACGGTGAGGTGGAGGAGAATGCAGCGTCGATGACCGTGCTGGAAAGCTCGAAGGCCACGGTGTTGCACGTTGGTAGCCCACACGCGGAGGACGCGTTCAGCGCGGAGAAGCGCAGCCACACAAGGCAGACCGCCACCGCCTCCTCTATAGATGAAGTAGTGACCTGTGTTCCTTCGTCGATGCCCTCCAAGCACAGCCTGGACGATGGGCGGTCTTCTGTCGTCCAGAACCACGCGAATGGGCAGCAACAGCCGCTGTCCAGCAACCCAAGCGGCTCGATGCGCACCTCAGAAGAGAAGGGAGTGCTGGGAGAGACGAAGAAGGGCGATGTCGTAACGGACCGGCCGACGGCGCCGGGGTGCATACATGCGATGCCGCCTGTGGAAGATCGCGCGTTTAAGAATGCGTTGGAGGCGAAGGTAACGGAGGTGCAGGTGGCGAGACCAGAGGCAGCAGCGAGCGCGAACGCAGTAGCAGCAGCGTCTGAGGGGGTTGCAGCGAGTTCAACCGCCTCGTCCAGCGTGGCGCGACATCGTAAAACCATTGTCGTTTCTCTCCGCGACGAGTCGCAGGAGCGCGTCCATGCAGCACACACTCCTGCAGACGCCGAGAGCGCGGCGAAGGCTGCGGTGTCATCTGGGGTACCGCCAACGGCGATGGTGGACTGCCGTACTAGTGGCGACAAGTACGTTGACCGCGCAGGTGTGTGCGCCACCAACGCCTCCCCCCTTTCTCCTCCACGCCAACGTAACGGGTTGAACTCCGATCCATTTTTGTGCGCCGCCGTACCGTCCATCAACGAAGACAAGTGGTGGGGCAACGAGGCGATTGTCGACGAGGACGGTGCTGCCGCGGCGTGTGCGATGCAGCCGGAAAACTCGGACGTGGCTTGTGCGCCGGCGGAGGTCACCTGTGTCTCCCCAATCCCTTCCGCTTCAGCGGATGCGTCAAAGCCCACGTCGCCCATCTCTGCGTTCAGCCTTACGGCCACTGCCACGACCACCGCCGTGTCCAACAACGAAGCGTCGGGTGCCAGCGCAGCGGTGGCGGCGGCGGCGGCGGCCACACAATCCGCGACGGCGTCCATCGCCGACTCAGTGCACCCAACCCCACCTCGCCACAACGACGTGCCAGCCTTCCGCAGAGTGGGAGAGGACGAGGCAGCAGCAGCAGCAGCCGCGGCAGCGGTGGGACTGCTAAAGGCCTCCCTTACACCGTCGCACCCGATGACGCGCAGCGCGACGGCCACCATGACCGCGACGAACTCCACCTTTTCCACCCCGGCGCCGACGGACACGATTACCCACAGTGCAGACAGCCTTCGACCGCCTCTCCCACCGCACCCGCTCACCACCACCGTGACCAACGTCGCGGTCGTGACGGAGACGCCGGTGGCTACGGTGTGTTACCGCAGAAGCGCGTTGTACTCCTTCTTCGCCAGTGGGCGTTCAGCTGCTGCTGCTGCTGCTGGCAATGGTCATGGCGGTGCAGCCGGGCTGGCGAGGACCACCGTCGCATCCTCCTTCTATTCAAGCTTTGACCGTAGCTGCCTGCGAGCCGACACCGCCGCTCCTGTTGCTGCTGCTGCTGCTGCTGCTGCCTCGACGGTGGCCCTCACACGGGATCCGTCGAGCAGCGAGCTGGCGGGGGCCACCGCCAGCCTGAACGGCAGGGGCGCTTCCGTGCGCTCCTCCTCACCGATGCCGCGCATCACCACACAGCTCTTCACGTACGGCTCCGCCAACGCAATGGAGGAGGCCGGGGCAGCGAGTTATCGCACTCCTTTACTCGTGGTCCGTGCAAGTGGGGCTGTGCTGCCCGCCGCGCCCATCTCCTTCCACGCTCGTCTCCCGTCATCGCCGGCATCCTCACCGACCAACCCGACCACGCCCGCCGTGGAGGACTGCGTGATGGGCGTGAAGAGCGCCGATAGCAGCTTCCCGCTTGCTGCGATGGAAAAAACGGCGTTTGCACGATTCAAACCTCAACATTATCAGCAGCAGCAGCAGTTGGGCACCACTCCAAACACCGTTACGTTCCCGCCCGCCTCCACATGTCTCTCCACAGCGCAGCTGACGGCGGCGTCAACAATGGCCTTGTTGGCGGTCGCTGCGATTCGACTGCCGCCCTCAGCACAGCACCCGCTGGCGAAGCGGCGCTGGAGCAGTGTGGTAGCGCAAGACGCCGTTGCCGGCCTTTCGCGGCGGCCCTCTGCGTTTCAAGCCTTGTCGGTTGCCCCGTCCGCGAGGAAGACGATAAACGCGGAGGGCGACGGAAGGGAAACGAACGCCAGCTCAAACACAGCACCGCCACCTCCTCTTCTTCCCACGCTGGACCAGAACGGTATGGGCCAGCTTTGGAAGAAGGTCTGTGCAACTACCCCAAAGTCCGTCGATCGCCACCGCCGCTCCACCTTGCGCCCATCCACCAGCGGCGACGCGCCACCGCACCCGCACGACTGCGGCGATATCGTGCGCAGCAACCCGGCCGCGGAGGATGCCGCGCCAAACATCGCAGGCAGCACCGTGGGACATCGGCGCCGCAGTTTCCTGCAGCGTAGAAGTCAGCAGCAGCAGCAGCAGCAGCAGCAGCAGCAGCAGCAGGTGTCCTCTGGGTCTGAGCCAAGTGGCTTACCTGACTTTGCAGGGCCGCGGCGATCGTCACGCAGAAGTCCGCTGTGGTCGACGCATCGCACACCGACCGGCACCGCGCGTGACCGCGAATCCCAGCGGCTCGGTTCATGGCGTGGTGACACATCTGACCCGACGAGCAGCGGCGGCAGCGGGACCGCCGGCAACAACGCCAGTCGCGACGCCACGCACCTTTCCTTCCCCAGCATTGCCGCCCTCATGCTCTCTGACGATTCCGCCGACGAGGACGATAATACGCGGTTTTCGGATGGGCTGGTGTTTATGGAGTGCGACCAAGACATTGAGGAGGTGCTGCGGGCGCGGGCGGAGGTGATGCGGCGAACGGGGCGTCGCCCGAGCGAGTCGCGGCTGCCCGTGCGGCGGGCCAGCGCGCACTTCAGCTCAGAGGTCGCGGCACGGCCTTGTCTTCAGACAACGTCAACGCTTGTCAAGAGAACACGCGACCGCCGTAGGCGTACGCACGCCAGCAGCGACGCCCCATCCGCCGATATTCGAGCGGCGGCGGAAGAGGAGGAGGACGACGAAGCGGACGAAGAAAACGGGGATGTGGAAGAGGCAGCAGGAAAGATGTCAACGACGCCCACCATGCGGCGAGAGGGCGGCGGCGGCGTTGGTATCGTCTCTCAGCTGCGGCGTGCGCACCCCTCCGTGAATCGCTGTGCTGGGCCGTGTGGGGCCGGAGCGGGCGATGTCGCTGGAGATGCACCGACACGACGGTATCGCTGGCACAGCCCAACGTTGAGTCTGCAGAGTGCACTGCTGTTGAGCAGCGATGGCGGCTCGGAGAGCGGCGACAGCGCGGAGACGCTCACCTCGCACTCTCGAGGAAAAGTCGGTGATGGTGATGGTGACGACGATGGTGGTCGGAGCAGCGCTGGCGCCGCATCTGCGGTCGTGGGTGAGGAGGAGAAGGTGCGAACGGCTGGCGGGGTTGGGGCGCGCAGTGCGACACAATTTAGAAGCACAGGGCCGACCCAATCCGCACACACTCCCGTCACCGTGTACTACACCCAAGCGAAGGGGAGGAGTCAGAGAGGTGAGGAGGCGAGTGCAACGATGCACCTCGCCCAACAGTTTCGCCGGCAGCGAGTGTGGCCTTCCATTCTCCTGTCCGCCACGGATAGCGGGAACAGCGAGGCTGTCAGCGCGCCACCGGACGGTTTGCTGAAGAAGGCGGAGGCACCAGCAGTAATACCAACAACAACAACAGCAGCAGCAGTAGTAGCTGGACGCGATAGTGGCGCCCCGTGCAGGGTCGCGCTGCCGCCCTCCCTTCAAAGCCCCATCGCAGAGCCGGAGGATGGCGGGTCGAGTCCCGAGCTGTCGATGTGTGGGGCCGCGAAGCACCGCCCCGCACCGCTCGCCTTGGACACGCTGAACCTCCCAGACTCATCGGCCACCGCAGCGGCGCGTGCGGCAGGAGACGCTCTCTCACCCACCACCACCACCACCACCGTAAACTCCCCCGTTGCAGGAACGCAAACGGCAGCCCCAACGCCCTTCACGCTGCAGCCCTCTGCCCCAACCCCCAAGCGGACCATCGACTGGCGACCAACAAGCACAGCAGCAGCCGTCACAGCGGCAGTAGCAGGGCGAGAGAACACGTCAAGCCCGACCGCGCCTCGATGGCCCACCACGGCGCCTACACAAGAGGCCAAGGAGGCAGACGAGGGCGGGGCTCCACGGAAGCTGCAGGGCACCAGCGCACTTCGTCAGCGCAGCGTTTTGAGCGAGTCGCTAACAAAGCTGGACGCCGACGAGGCCGCGGCTCTCGCAGCGACCGTCTTAGCAGCTGATCATCAGCATCATCAGCAGCACCAGCGGCTGGAAGGTGCGTCGCGTGACGCCGTCACGAACATCAGCTTTGTCTACCACCCGCTAACGCTGAACGAGTTAGCGCGCGACTACGCTTCCCCGCTGGCCAGCAACGTCGTGAGCCGCTCCGCTTTTACGTTCCGCAGTGGGTTCATCAGCGCACTGGGCAGCAACGGAGATAATCGCTTTGAGGAGGCGCAGAACGCCGTGGTCATGATCGACCCACCGGGCTCTGGCAGCGGTCGCAACGCCTCTACCTCCCAGCGTGGCGGCGGCGGGGACTGGGATCCGTTGGATGGCCACGTGCGCGATCCGGAGGCTGCGCACGTAATCACAACGGAGATGGACGATCCGCCGGTGCCACCAGAGGTGCCCACGACGCAGGTGCGACCCAGTCGTCAGACAGCCAGCGGCCCTGGCCCATTCACCGTGCTTGCAGCGCCGCCGGTGCACACCGTCACCTCTCCCGGTCCTCCCACGTCCACGTTGACAACTCCTGTAAAGGCCAGCGACGGTAGCGATGTCGGTGATGACGGTGGCGCAGATAAGAGTGAACTGAATGAGGTGTCGACCACGCGGAAGCAATCGAACTCGGTCGTCTCGGAGGCCCTTGCGGAGAGACGTGGGAGCGGTACGTACGCGACGCTGCAGCCCACGTCTCCTCGTGCGTTCGATGCCTCCGCAGATGCGGCCCAGCGCGAGGACGAGGACGATCATGCCAGCACCGTCAAGTCGAACGGCAGCTTCGGCGACGACTCTACTCCGCATCTGCACCCACGTCTGTCGCCGCACCCGACGGGGGCAACGGCTGCGGCGTCATTGCTGCCACTGCCCTCCGCCGCGGCGGACCGAGCCTCTCCATCTGCGGGCCCCGGCATCCTCATCCCGACCCGCAAGTGGCCTGGCAGCAGCGTCATGACCACCCCGACACCCGCCCCGTACGTTATCTCGGTCGTGTCAGACGGCGCACGATGCGTGAGCGGAGGAGCAGGAGCAGGAGCAGGGGGAGGCTCAGGATCAGCGGCGTTGCCCTTAGCGTTAGACGCAGTGGACGTGGAATCGGCCTCTTCACCGTTGGCGAATGACACCTACGCAAGGCGCCGTGCGAGTCGACACAGTCGTACGTCCTTCACCGCCCTGCCCGAGGCAGCTGGTCCGACAGATGCATCGACACACATGTCTCCCCATCCACCGTCGACACCATCGCCACAACAGCAACAGCAACAACAGTCGTCGCTGTCAGCTCTCTGCACAGCCCCGTCTGTGCGTCGGAGTAGTGTGATGATTGCTCTGAAGGACAGTGGGAGTGGTAGGGGTGGTGATGGTGAGGGGGAGGATGCTGCGAAGCCGGTGAGTTGCATGTCACCCGACAGCCTTTACCCGCAGCCACACCCCCTCCTTCTCTCACCACAGCAACAGCCGCAACAACAACAACAACCACCAGCGGCGTCGCACCGCCAGCGCGTGTCCTTCTGTGATGACCTGGCAGGACAAGACTCCATGGCCCTGCCACCGAGGACGATGGGTGAGGGCAGTGCATCCATGACGTCGCCCACATCCAGCATCTTTGGTCGGCCCGCGCAGCCCGGCATCACCTCTGTGTCGCCGGTGACGTCCCCTTCTGGGGGAAGCGTGCTGGCGCTACCCCCCGCGTTACACTCCCTCGCGCAATCATCACTGCTGGCACACCCGTCGCGGGTGCTCGACAGCCCTCGCGGGCGTGGGGGCGACGGCAGCAGCAGCGTCGTCGCGGCGATCGGTTTGGACACGAACGACGAAGGCAGACGTGACAACTTGCAGGAGCGTGAGGCACCAACGGTGAGTCCGCATCGGCCGCAGTGGACACGCTCCCATCCATTGCCTCCTGCACTGCAGCAGCTGCAACAGCAGCGACTTCAACAACAGAAGCAACAACCTGAAGCCTCGGAGCAGCCGCACCACCAACACGCCCACGCGCTTATTCATCACGTCTCACAGGACCAGGCGGGCTCGCCACGCTGTAACAGCCGCTCCGGTTCGAGCATGCGGCGTGGCAGCGGTGACGGTGAAACTGGTGGGGTGGTGAGGGGCAACGGCACCTCGCTGAGCAACGGCCCGGAGCCCGCCCTCTCCCCTGCAGCGGCCATTCTGCGCGCACACATGTTGTTGCAGTCCACGACCAAAGCCTCTCCGCTATCCTCGGACTCGCACATGGCGTTGATCAGCGTGGCCGAGGCGGGGGAGAGCGTTGGTGCCGAGAAGAGCGTGACGCGCCACCACACACCCTTTGCGAGTCGTCGCAGTGGCGTGCCGGGCAGCAGCGGGATCTCTAGCCGAGGTGGAGGCGCAGCCCGTTCGAGCACCTATGACTGGGCAGGCTCGATGGTGGGGAGTGCCATGACGGTGGGGAGCAGCAGTCTCTTGTCCTCGCCCACCTATAGCGATCTGGGGTAGTGAACATCCACCTGCTGCTGCGACGCAGCGTGTGTGTGTGTATGTGTGTGTGTGTGTGTGTGTGTGTGTGTGATATTCTTTTTCTGATATCCCTCTTTCGGCTTCTTCTTGTTGTTTTTTTTTTTCTGCTTTCTCACCCTGGGCAAATCTCATGTATACAGTTCTGCGCTCGACGTAGTTGAAAAGTGCGTATCGGTGTTTAATTTGTATATCTATTTGACTTTTTCTTTTTATCTTTTGACTCGTGTTTTTTTTTCTTTCGTGTTTGCTTGTTTGTTTGCTTTCTTTGCCTCTTAAGCTCTTCCTATTCCAAAAAAAAAAAAATCATTTATTTCTCTCTTTCTTTTTCCGGGTTGTTTTTTCTTCTTCTATCTTTCTCTTTGTTGTTACGGACGATGATGTTGCCCGTCCATTCATGCTGGTAGATTTTGTTTGTTTTCTTCGTTTCGATAGTTCATGCCGTATATCAAGCATGGCTTCAAGATTGCTGTCTTTGTTATCCTCTGCCCTTTCTCTCTCTCTCTCTTTACGGAAATACCGTATCCGAGTGACTCTGACCACTAGGAAACAAAAACAAAAACGAAATGTAGAGTTCATATTTGTTTTTGATGTTGCTGTTTTCTTTTAATTATTATTTTATTTACCCATCAACGTTGAGCGTAGACACGCATTCCAACGAAGAAGAGAGTTTAAAAACAAAAAAGAGAGAACTCGTTTTTCAACAAGAATTGTAAAAAGAGGTAGGAGTCCGATATTAAGAGATAACTAGACGCGGTACTTCTCCACAAGCTCAGTGGGTTTGTTAGTTTTTTTTAACACTCGCCTGCGCAGCGCGCTGCGGAGGTTCCTCTTTCCTCGATAAGGTGAGAAAAGAGAAAAAGAAAAAAAGAAAAACTCGAAGCTCTTCTCCTGGCTCATCACCATTGTGCACCTCACTTTACCATAACAGTGCTTCGCTGTGTCTCTCTGAGTGCATATAGCTCTCTTCCTTTACCTATCTCCATCTCTCTCTCTATGGCTGAACGTCCTTTCCTTTTCCCCCTGTGTGTACAACTGCGCTGTAAACACCTCTAAAATCCTCCTTCTTCTTTTCTTCTTTCTTATCCCTTGGTGTTTTTTCTGTTAATTTTAATTTGCTGCTGTTTTCGTTCCTCACGGAATCTGAAAAACGCACGTGAACACTCATACAATCACCTTGCCTCACTCGCCATTGCCCTTTCCCTTGTTTTTTAAGTCTCTGCGTCCTTCACCACACTCCACACCCTCAACTTTCTTTCTTTTTTTCTCTTTTGAGCTCTGTCTGTGTGTTTGTGTGTGTGTGTGCTGTTGTTGATTTTTTCTTTTCATATATTGTGTGTAGGTCCCTCTAGCACATACGCAAATTTTTATCTGTACCCCTCATTAGTATTATTTCTCCTACGCGTTGGGCTCTTTATTCGCACCTCTTTTTTTTTTCCTAGCTGATCGTTTTCGCCTAGCTGTGTCTCGCCCACGTCAAGCACTTTACAGCGTACGATCACGTGAGAAACGAAAAAGGAATAGAGCAACGAGCTCTCGCATTCACTTTATTTTTCTTTTTTGCGCACCTGGCTTGAACCTCGTTGTTATTCTTTCGTTGTCGGTTGCTACTGCGTTTGTCTGACTTATCGTTCCTTGTTGCTGGAACTACCCACTTGTTGTTTCGCCATCGTCGTCCATTACGTAGAGACGTGCAACCCGTAGACTCCGACTCGTCTTATCTCTCTCTCTCTCTTTCTCTCGGCGTTGATTGATTGTGTACGTGTGCGCATTTTCTTTTGAGGTGCTGATCCCCCACAAAAGTACCACACAACGCTTGTTTATTTCTTTGTTTGTTTCTCCCCCTACCTCTTTCGCTCCACATTTCGTGTCTCTCTCTTTTTTTTCTTTTCGAAAGTTTTCCATTTTGAATTTTGTTTTTAGTTATCTTTTATTCTCCTCACGCTCCTCGTACATTGTAATCCGCCCCTTTGTTTGTTTGTTTGTTTGTTTGCTTCCTTCTTTATTGTTACTATTATTATCTTGTAAAATCTGTTCCATAAAGCAGCTCCTCCGGTCTTTGATTCTTTTGTTTGTTTGCTTCCCAATTATTATTTCTGACAGAAAGTGGAAATGAGTAACCGCGCTACCGAAGACTCGCAGGCGAACGACGCTGCAGTGGCGGCGGCGGCGGCAACGGCACAGTCGTCCACCTCCGCACCCCAGCGCGAGAACCACGATCCGATTACCGAGCCGCGCACGCCGGCGCTGCCCACCGATGCAACGACGTTGGCGTCGGCCCACAAGTCCCAGCGGCCCGCAGCGCCAAACTACGGCGGTCCACGCGGCAACGGCAGCTCCTTCGAGATGAGTCCCGCCGAGTACGCCAAGCTGGCGAAGCAGGAGGCCAAGTACCGCGACCTTGCCCAAAAAATTCTTGCGCGGTGTGACTTAACCATTGACGGCGACCGCCCCTTCGACATCGTCGTGCACAACCCGCTCTTCTACCGGCGGGTGATTCACAAGGGCAGTCTGGGGCTGGGCGAGGCGTTCATGGATGGTTGGTGGGACACCCGCGATTTCTACGCGCTGGACGAGTTCTTTCAGCGTGTCCTGGAGGGAGGTCTTGAGTACTACTTCCCCAACAACGCCAAGGATATGGCGAATGTCATCCGCGCCAAGATGTTCAACCCCCAGACCAAGTCGAAGAGTAAGAAGGTCGGCATGCAGCACTATGACCTTGGCAACGACTTCTTTCGCAGAATGTTGGGCCCTCGCATGCAATACAGCTGCGCCTACTGGGAGCGCCACGTCGGGGACCCCGCGGACAACAAGATGGTGCCCATCGAGACCCTGGAGGAGGCGCAGGAGGTGAAGCTGCGCATGCTGGGCGAGAAGCTCAAGCTGAAGCCCGGGATGGAGGTGTTGGATGTGGGGTGCGGGTGGGGCGCGCTGGCGGGCTACCTCAGCGAGACCTACGACGTGCGGGTCACCGGCATCACCATTTCGGAGGAGCAGCGAAAGAGCGCGGCCGCACGCAACAAGGCGGACCCGCGCGTGACCATTTTGAATCAAGACTACCGCGACACGCACTTTGATCGCAAGTTCGATCGCATTGTCAGTGTGGGCATGTTTGAGCACGTTGGGCCGAAGAACTACAGCACCTTCTTCAAGCACATGCGGCGCCTGCTCACTGATACAGATCGCGAGGCCGTCTTTGTGCTCCACACCATCGGCAGTAAATCCACGATGGACAGCGCTGATCAGTGGTACCTGAAGTACATCTTTCCCGGTGGATGCCTGCCGAGTATTGCGAACATCGGCAAGACGATCGAGAAGAACTTCGTGATGGAGGACCTGCACAACTTCGGTTACTTCTACGGGCTGACGCTGCTCGCCTGGCGGGAAAACTTCCTGGCGCAGTGGAACGCGTCGTCGGAGAGCAAGAAGCCCAACGCGGATATGTTCTTCCGCATGTTCTACTACTACCTGAGCAGCAGCGCAGGTGCCTTCGCGGCGCGTGATCTGCAGCTGTGGCAGATGGTGCTGAGCCCGAACGGGGTGTCGGGCTACGCCAACGTATATCGTCCGTAGATGGGTGAAGAGTAGCGTAGAACGAACACTATATATATATACTTGAGCAAACAGCAGACAAAATAGAAATCGGTAGTGGATGAGGACCACAAAGGAGGGGAAAAACAAAAGGCGTGGGAAGAGAGAGAGAGATTTACGACATTCTGCAGCTGTGTAGAACTGCAGTCTAGTTGACATAATGTTGTTGATTGTTGTTGTTTTTTTTAATATTCTTTTCGTTTTTTGTTGTTGTTGCGAGTTTCATGTTCCCATTCTTTTAAAAACATCCTCCTCTTTTTTTTTTCTGGTCTAGATAGTATCTCAGCCTCTTCTCTCCTTCGTCACACTACCAGCCTCTCTGTTTCCCTCGTTTCGCAGCTCTGACGAGCACGTTGTTCTACTTTTATCTCTCTTTCTCTCTCCTGTCCACTTCTTCTGAGGTATGGTAAAAGCGAACAAAAGAAAATCAAAACGTTTTGTTTCTCGGTTAAGCTACGTGTCTTGGCAATGGGGTTTTTTTTTCTTATCTATATGGTGGTTATGATGATGTGTATGTGTGTGTGTGTGTGTGTGTGGCTGCGTATGAAGTTAGCTGTGTTTTGCGTTGAATTGCCTGTATGAACACCTCGTACTGCGCGACGAACTTGTTCCTCTTTGTTTGTTTAACTGTTGGTTTTGTTATGAATCTCTGTTGTTATCTTTTCTTTCTCTCCTTATTCAGTTGTTCCTTACCTCAGTCTCCAACGTTGCGTGCGTGCGTGTCAGATTTTCGTACTGCGCTTCACGCGGGCAAACGGCGGCTCATGAAAAAAAAAGTACACTAAAAGACTGGTGACGTCTGGCTTGCTTGGAACTCAAGCTGGCATCGTCGAAGGCCTTTGGCACGCGCACACACAAATACTCTCACACAGCTAGACTCACGTTGTTGGTCCTTGCGCAAAGACGGTGCTTAAGTGTGAGTGTCTGTTCATGCGCGCAGCCCAGCGATGTGTGCGTTGTCGGACACACGCCGCGAAGCGCTTTTCATGCCCGTATTCTTTTGTTTGTTTGTTTGTTTTGGTTGTCGTCGTTACGTTCCGTTGACAATCTGCGTCGTTATTGAGTCGCCTCTCTCAGCCTTTCCACCATACAGACTTTTTGGGTGTGTGGTTTTGTTTTTCGTCACCACTCATCAATGTGCAGCAGCTTACTCTCTCCTTCCTCCTCTCTCTCTATCTGTCTCTGATTATCCAACTATAATCATTATTATCATTATTATATATTTTTCTCCCCCACCGCGTCCGTAAATTCTTTTTTCTTTCTTGCTTGTCGCGCTGTGAGAGATAAGAAGAAGCAACAACAACCATCTCTTTCTCTGCGAGAATATCCGTTTCTCCTTCGTTCACCAAGCAGCAGCTCCTCTCACCCCCTTTATTTTGTTATTCGCTTTCTCTACTTTAACCAAAAAAAAAAATTACTTTCAGTGCAGTCAGAATGCCGCGCGAGACCGGACGCCGCCGTCAGAACGTCGACGACGATGACAGCAGTAGTGAGGAGGAGCAGACGATCAACACAACCACAACGGTGCAGCAGCCGCCCGCCGCCGCCGCACCCGAGCCGGTCTCCGCCCCCGTCGCACCCGCCCGTGCACGCGCCAAGGCACCCGCTGCCGCAGTGGTGAAGCCGCCAACGCTGCCGGCGCACGCCGACCCTGCCAACGGCGCCGCTGCGGCCGCTGCCACTGACAGCGTCTCGGCAGCCGCAAAGGAGAGCGGCGATGACGAGGAAGAGGACGATGCGGAGGACGAGGAGGAGGAGGAGGCCGTCAAGGCCCCTGTCCTGACCGCCGCGCAAGACGCCGCGCACAAGGAGATTGCCAGCGAGGTGGAGGCGCTGGACTACGACACGCTGACCTACGCTGCCCTGCTCGCGTTGATGAAGAAGGCCACCCGTCCGGTGTTGGAGGAGCTGATGGCGCAGCGGGAGCAGCAGGTCGAGACGAACATCCAGCAGCAGCAGAACCAGCGCGTGGAGCGCTTCCTTGACGTGGCAGCGAGCCCGACGGCGGCGGCCGCAGATGCCGCGGACGAGGACGCGGTGGAGGGCTACCGTTACAACACGATGCTGACGCGCCTCTTCGACGCGCTGAACCGCAACAACGAGGGCAGTGCCATGACAGAGCGCAACCAGCTTCCCGTGCCCATCCTGGAGCGTATGGGCAAGAAGAAGACCGTCATCGCCAACTTCGGCCGCATCTGCGAGGCCTTTCACCGGCCCATGGAGGATGTGAAGGACTTTATTGAGAAGGAGTTGTCGATTCGCGGCAACCTGGACAGCAACAACGCGCTCATCCTGAAGTTCGAGATCCGCAAGCAGACCGACTTCGATCGTGTGCTGATTAAATACTTGGATGAGTACGTGAAGTGCAACCTGTGCCATCGCATCGACACGACGCTGACGAAGGATGGTCGTCGTCTGGAGTTGCGGTGCAACGTGTGCACGGCCACGCGTACGGTGACGGCGGCCGGCTCGGCCACCTTCAGTGCGCAGATCGAGAAGCGCTCGCGTCAGCGTGCTGCCATGACGCTGTAAGACAGGGCGAGTGTTAAGAGGTGTTAAGAAAAAAAAAAACAGGCAAAGGTGTCTCAGATGACGTGCAGAAGGGGATGTGGCAAATGAGAGAAAGAGAAGGAGAGCAACAGCAATGGCCAAGACATGGTGCTCTCGATGTGGCCTCTGCATCTTCTCTTTCTTCTTCTTTTTGATGCTGTCGTTATTTTTTGTTTTTTCCCCCTATTTCCCTCTTTCACACAACTTCTGATGCGCGAGCAGGCCATCTTTTTTATTTCTTCTTCTAAGACGTCACCTATTATGATGTGTTTTTTTCCCTTGTGCACGTTAGTGTGCGCTGATGCATGCTTAGGTTTTGTTTGTTTGTTGTTGCTATTGTTGTTCTCTTTAGGAGCGCTTGTGTGTTACTGTGGTAGTGTTTTTTTTTTTTTCCCGGCGCATATAAAGCATTGTAAATAACTGATTTAAAAAAAGCCTCTCGTTTTTTTTGTTGTTGTTGTTGTTCGTTCGTCGCTCTCGTTGGACCTGTTGTTGTTATTGCCGTGGGTGTTGCTGTTGTATATTTTCTTCCGGGACGTTTCTAGTTTCCCTAATCTTATTATTATCATATTATCATCAACCCTCAAAAGCGAGGGAAATAAAAGAAACGATGAAAATGAAATACGAAAGAAAAGAAGCAACGTTGTAGGAGAGTCGTCCGTCGCGGTGTCTTTGTTTTGGTTTTTGGATAATTATTTTGTTTTGTTTTTATTATTCTCTTTCGATGAGACGCTTCAGACGGAAAGGAGATGGAATAGGTGGTAGTGAGAGAGGGCGAACTCGGTAAAAGTAACTACAAAGACGAAAAAGAAGAAAAAAAAAAGAAAAATTATTGAGCAAGCGAGAAACAACCCCCCGAAGGTTCTCCCAAGCAGCGAGACGCGTAACGAGTGCTCGTTCTCTTCTGTCTCATCGCCCTCTAGGGAGACACACACACACACACACTCACAAAGACAGGGGGACAGAAAAAGAAGAAAGGAGGGGCTCGTCAGCACACGAGCTTTGAGCCCTCTCACGCAGACACGCATCCTTACTCATGCGCGCGAGCTGCGGGAGCAACCCCATCTTGTTTTTAGGTCTCACCTCTGCATGCCGTCTGTATATATTGAGAAAGGCAACAGCGAGGGATCGGAGAGAAAGAAGAAAAAAAGGGGAAAGGGAGTAGGCGCCGAGCATCACGCACTTTGTGTCTTCTTCTCTTCTTCTTTTCTCTCTCTCTCTCTCTCTCTCTCTCATCTGTGTTCAATCTAAAGAACCTCGTCTTGAGAAGAGAAAGAGAGAACAGGAGCCCTCCTTCCCATCGACGTAAATGTGGTGTAATTATGTTTCCTTTCTTTTTTACTTCCTCTTCTTTTTCTTTACGTCCCGTCCTCTTAACTTTGAATTGTTATTTTTTTTTTCTCATTATTGATGTTATCCTCTAATGCCTTTCTCAGTAATAGCGTACGCAAGCACAAAAGAGAGAGAGTAGGTGGGAAGAAAGAAACGCTCTTAAAGGTCTCCAACAAATAACAAGCAAGGCCGAATCCCTTGTTTGTTCATAGGGTTTTTATTTTTGGCTCGTTTGTTTATCTCGTTCCGGTTCTCTCTTCAATTCCCTCGACATAATTCTGTTTATTTTCCACCGTGAATATTTAAAGCACAGCTCAGCTCATTATGCTTCGCACGACAGCCACGCGTCTCGTATGGCTCGGTGGCTCGGCCTCCTCGCCGGCCCTCGGCCTCGACCTTCGCTCGCCCAGCGGGCAGTTTGTGAATGTGGTGCCCGAGGGCACACAGCCACGCCGCACCGCTGCACACTTCCACGCAACTCCGAAGGCCAACAGTCTCGCCGCCACGCACTTCGCCCACACACCCGAGCTGCGGCACATCGCGGACGGGGTATCGATGTCGGTGTCGGGGCAACGCATGCCGCTGGCCAAGCCGGCCATCACCAAGTGGTCCCGCCGCCTTCGGGCAGATATTTATGACGAGCTGCTGAAGCTGCCCTTGCGATTTGCCCTGCACGACTTCAGAACGCTTCAGGCGCACCTCCATGCCGTGCCGGAGGTGGTGGACGATGGGGTGGGCGAGCCGCCGCTGCCGCCTGGTGTGTTCCGAAGCAGCAACAGCAACAGCAACAGCAACACGAACGTGGCAGAGCACACATCAGTCACGTCTTCTTCGTTAATGTCATCGCACTACGCCGTGGCGGGTCGTGACTCCTCCGTTGGCTACGCAGCACCCCTCGGCCACGTGGACCCGCTAGACGTGCTGCCCTTCTTCGTGCATCGTACCAGCAATGGACAACTGCCGGGCAAAGTCTTCTCGATGAACGCCAAGAACCTTATGCCAGCCTTCTACATGCGAATTCAAAACGTGGAGGGCGATGTGTTCCGCTTCGAGGAGGAACTGATGAAAATCTTCCCCACCAAGAAGATCTTCGTGCGGAGCCACAGCGTGTACGTGTACAACGTGAACCTGGACGGGCGCGCGGTCCTGCATCACTGGCTCTTGGGTCTGGGATTCTAGAAGAAGAAGGGAAAAGAAAAACACAAAGCACGGAATTGTTGTTGTTGATGTTTTTTTTTTTAGATTTATGCTTCTTTCTTCAGAACCGGAAGTAAAAGAGAAAGAGGATACGTGCACAGCGTTCATTCGAAAAGATCAAGCGTTTTTCTTTGTTATGGTTTTGAAGGATGTAAGCTGTCGCTACCCCTCTTCAGTTTGGTCTTTTTTTGTTTGTTTGTTTGTTATTGTTGTCGCTGTTGTTGTCGGTGTTTTGCGGAGAGGAAGAAATAATGGATGGACACCTGGACATGGTGGGTCTGCCTCTCGTGGTACATTGTACGTTGTATGGCTGTCTGTGCGTGACACCGTATATATATATATATATATATGGCGACCTTACAATGAAAAAGAAAAGAGATTTCTTCTTTTACGAGCGAGCGAAAGACGTGCTTCACAGTAAACACAAATAATAATAAAATGTAAAGGCAGCGACGATAGTTGCAAGCCTTTCTCCTCCCCATGCAAGAACAGCGTATGGGAAGTGTCTGCTTGAAGCAGCGGGAGGAAGAAAGTTAAATTAATTATCAAGAAGACGCCACGGAGTCTCTCATGGTCCTTCGTCAACGAGCGCAGTTATGATGGCTGAAGTCTTCTCTTACAGGAAAGGTGCCAAACAAAACTCTTCGGTGTCGTTTGTGCGATTTCTTGACGCACCGATAGAATCCTCTTCCGTATAACGAAGCAAATTCTTAATCGTGTGTGCTGTTACATGTGCTTCACCTCTCTCTCTCTCTCTCTCATATACACACACACACTCTCTCTTCTTCTCCTCCTCCTCTATTGTAATCTCATCTCTTTGCATCGCTCAACCGTCACGCAACTGGCATGAACTCAACGCAAAAAAAAAAAAAAAAAAGCAGCAGCACTTATTTTCTGCTCACATAATATTTTTCTTCTTTCTGTTCTTTTTTTATTTTCCCTCTAAGTGTCTTTTCTTCTATTTCCCCCTCTTCAACCTCTCCTGCTGTTGTCGTTGTTTGTTGTTGACTTTGCTCCTGTGCGTGTGCCACCCCCGAGCTCTTCACGCCCACGCACTCCTCTCAATCCCTCTCGAGGCTTACCTCCCAGAGGCGCATTTTCTGTTTCTTATTTTTTTTTTGTTTTTTTAAGTTTTCACATCGATTTTATTTCTTTGTGCGTTTCTGTGCATACTCATCGGTTTTTTTTTTTCCTCTAGTGTATCCTCCTTTTTTTCTCTCTCTCTCTTTTACTGTTGTGGTTATTATCACTAATTATCCTATTTTCGATTTTTTTTTCACAATTGTTCTCTCTCCCTCTCTTCGATCGTAGTCATCGCGGCTCTTGCACGGTACTCACTTTGAGACGTGAGAGAACACCGACGCCTGCGTCCTCCCTCATATTCCTTTTTTTTTTTCTCTCTCTCCCTCCTTTACTCTTGCTAGTAGTAGTGAAGTGTGCGTGTGTGTGTTTTTGTGTTTGCGCATTAGCGTCCTCAGAATGTCTCGCCGCCTCTCCACCCTTCTTCTTCTCTGCGTGGCCTGTCTGCTGTGCGGGCTGAGCCTCCCCGGCACGTCTCCCTCCTCCTTCGGCGTCCTCTTCGCGGCCGCACAGGGCAGCACGTCCGCCAGCAGCAGTTCGCGCACCTGCAGCCTCGGCGTGTGGATGACAACGCCGGCGCCGACCATCGGCTTCGATGTTGTGTACCCCAGCGGCTCGGTGGCCTATCAGCGACACAACTATACCCTGCCGCCGGAAACGTTCTTTATCGCGAACTGGTACGTGGGCATCATCCTCATTGTCGTGGCGGTCGGTGGCTTCTACATTCTGCTCGGGATGTGGGTGTGCTACCACTTCGAGTTCTGTGATCAGCACAAGGCCAAGAAGGTCGTGGAGGAGTCGTATGTGACCAAGGGCTACTTCGATATCGACCGCTACGTGGATCGGAGGGGTCGCGATGAACAAATTGGCAACGGCGCGGGGACGGAGATGGAGGTGCGCAGCAACCGCAGCCGCAACCGCAGCTTTGTGCCCTCGGCCTCCTATGATGATGAGTCGTATGATGGCTCCTATAGCGACGACTACGATAGTGGTAGCCTTACGCCGTCCGACGAGGATGACGGGGTCGTGGACATGAATCCTCTTCGTCGGGAACGGTAAGAAGCGCACTGGGCGAGATACATATCTGTCTACATAGATAGAGAGAGAGAAAGAGATAGTTGATGGATAAATAAAGATAGTGAGAAGCGAGGCGGACAATAACTAATAAAGAAAAAAAATAGATGTGGCACTGCCAAATGAGAAGTGCGGAACGGAGAGAAAGAGAGAGTTAAACGAAGCGTTAGACAACAGGAACAACAAAAGGCAAAGAAGCAAAGAGGTAGGAATGCCTCACTCTACACACGTACAACAATAGTTTGTTCTGTTTATTTGTTTTATCGAAGGGAGTGGTGTGGAAGATGGTCTTAACTGGTGCGTAGACGGTGTGTCTGGTTTGGGACCACGTCTTCCTTACCCCTCCCTCGCTCGTCGTCTGCGGAGTTTCTCTCTCTCTCTTACTGAAACATCGTTCTTGTACTTACCATTAGTATGATTATCTTCTCTACTGCTGGTGCTCTTGCCTAATCGCCTTTTGCTATTTTGGCAACGGATCGACGCGTCTATCATCGTCTTACGTTTTTTAATCATGTGTTTACCTTGGTATTTTTTTCTTTTGTTTGTCTGTTTGTTTGATTTTTTGTTTCTGCGATTTCCGGCTTGCCTTCCCGTCCCCCTCTGACAATTTTCTTATTTTTCGCGAAGGGGCGAT
Organism: Crithidia brevicula; assembly: GCA_030849845.1. Classification (NCBI taxonomy): domain Eukaryota; phylum Euglenozoa; class Kinetoplastea; order Trypanosomatida; family Trypanosomatidae; genus Crithidia; species Crithidia brevicula. Next base: position 51,404 of record JASAOD010002014.1, on the reverse strand, counting down.
GCGTGATGCCACTTTCGCCATGATGTGAGTCAGCTTGCAGCATGGTTGATGCTGATGTTCGTTTGTTTTTTTTTTTTTTCCTTTTGTGTATTATCATCTATGTGCACTTCATATTGGTTTCTCTGCTTTCTTTTTCTTTTACCTTGGTCAACATGTGTTTGTTTGTTTGTTTTTGCCAACGTTGATGGGGCACACGCTAAGTATCAACGAAGAGGGAGAATGGAGAGACGAAGCATGAAACTGCAGTTGCCGTGCTCTCTGTGTTTTGTCGTGGCTGCTGTTGAAAGAAAAGAGAGAAGGGATGAGAGAGAAAAAAAAAGGCGGTGGGTGCAATTTATTCTCTTGCTCTTTCTCTCTCTCTCTCTCCGCAACCATCATCACTAGTGTCTTTGGTGTTGCTGCTTCTTCGCCGTTCATCGCTTGGATGTTGTGCTATTCCAGTATTCTCCCTTTTAAGTTGTTGTTGTTGGTCTCTTGTCCTTCTCGTTATGCGTGTTAGTTCTGCCGGTATTGACTTTCCGCACAAGAACGTACGCCCCCCACACCCTTTTTTAGTTTTTTTTTTTCCTTCCTTGGTTTCATGCCTTCGTAGGAAAGTTCTTTTTTCCTTTGATGTAGCCATCTTCATAATTTTTTTTTTCTTGCTCTTTTATTATTATTATTTAGCGTGATTACCTGTTTGCTTGTCCGCGTGCTCTCGTCCCTCCCTTCAACAGCTTCATCTCCGATGTCTATTCATAGATAGTGTTATGCAAAGAGAGAGCCGATTAAGAAGCTCACTTTACGCTTTATTTTCTTTCTCTACTTGCCTGTGTTTGGGCACCCGCGGAAAGTAAACAAGAGTTGTAATTGGCCATTTTTTATTTATTTGTGTGCTCCTCTTTTAGAGTAGTGTTGTTTGCTTTCTTTCCTCTCTCGCTCTCCGGTATGTGGATAGACGTGATTTTTATTTTCTATTTTGTTCTGTTTTTTGTTTTTCTATCTCTCCCTGTGTATATACATATATATAGTTCATTTTTGTGTTTTCTACCGTGATTGATGAGTGCGCAGCAGCATGCTGGATGAAAGCGCTGTCATTCTCATTCGGAAAACATTTCCTTCTTTGTTTTGTGAGATAGGGGGCGCGTACAATCAAAGAAAGTGCGGTTTTTCTTTTTCTTTTTTTTTTTAGTTGTGGAATCTTGATGAAAGGCAAACAGATTGTCTTTCTTTTTTTTTTTTTCGTCTACTTAGCTGCGGTGTAGTTGGAGTGTAAATTCTATGCAGCTGCTGAGTCGGATGAACTTTATCTTTTTTATTTCTCTTTGTTTGTTTGCGTTTAGATTAGGGATCTCGCACTGCGTTTAGCCTTACCTTATGTTTTTACTGTGGTATTCCTTTTCTTTTTTTTTTCTTTTTTTGGTTTTATCACTATTGCCTCCCACTGGTCCTCCTCTTAGTGTTGAGTCATCACCTGATACGCCACACTCAAGAAAACAAAAAAAAAAAAAAGAGAGATGATTGAAAAATTGGTTTCTCGTTGGAAGAACACAACAACTAAGGACCGAGCTTGTATCTTAACAGAAGCATCGTGAGGAGAAGCTCGTGGTGTCGCTGCTCCGTTTGCATGACATTCATTTTTGCACAACACAACTCGCACGTCTGTCGCGACGTTCAAGACAAAGGCACGCAACGTGTGAGTTGCCCCTTCTGCCTCCTCACAGCGCTGTGGAAGGTTGGTATTCGCATGTTGTGCGTCCTTTGGCAACTACTAAGGCACAATACAAAAAAAAAAAAAACCGTATCCCGTCAATACAGATGCATTCAAAGTCTTTCGAATCCATCATCCTACTGAGCCTCTCTCTCTCAAGCTGAAGATCTGCGTTGAATCTCTCTCTCTCTCTCTGACTCTCACTCTTATCTGCATATTAGTTTTCTCAAAGGTCGCTGTTTATATAATAACTTTGAATAAGTGTATATATATATTTCTATATATATTTCTTACAAACGCTCGCAGTCTCACCTGTCCTTGGCAACGCCGGGGGCTCCCTCACACACACACATACATCCATATACTCATATTTCGCTTGCCTACATCCTTTTTTTCTTTTTTTTCTCCCCTTTTTTCTTTTTTTTCCCCTTTTTTTTTCTTTTTTTTTTCGAAAAGTGAAGGGTGTGAACTCCCACAACAGTAGTTCCAACAGACATATCTTTCTAACTCTCTCTCTCTCTCGTTTGTTGCTGTTGTTTTATTGTTTATGATACATTGACTTTTTTTATTTTTCATTTGTATTTATTGTGTCTTTGTATAAATTTATACTTCTCGAAATCCTCTTTAAAACATATTCTTCGTTTTCCGTTCCTTCTTTTTTTTTGCTGACGTGGGCACTGCGTTATATATATATATATATAACTTTTTTTAACTCTCTTCTTGGAAAAGAACGAGAAGAAAAAAAAAGTCAGCTCTTGTGCAAGATCCACAAGTTTGCGAGCGCGCACTGTGCAGCAAACGTGCGAATCTCTTCTTCTTTCTTTGCAATCCTCTTCAGCTCCCCTGATTCGCGCCACAACGAACAATACACATCCGCTTTTTTTTTTTTTCTTTTTAAGAACTAAATTAAGAATAGAGAAACGGGGGGGTAGAAGAGGAACATCGTGCCCGCTCCGAAGCAAAACACAAAGTAACAAGTGCGAGTGTGTTACTTCTTGTGTGCGTGTGTGTGTTCAATTTGCTTCACTTTGCCTTTTTTTTGTTTTCTCTTTCTTCTTGCATCCTGCCCTCTGTTACATATCCGTTCTTTTAGCTGAAATATATTCTGTGCACCTTCTCTCCGTCCTCGATTTGGAGGAGTCAAGCTACTTTTGTTTTTTTATATTTTTCCACCGTTTTCCAGTTTGATGTGCCTGCCGGTGCTAACAAAAAAAACAAAAAAAAGTATTAAAAATATTAAGTGAAAGAAAGATCATCTTGTGAGACTTCTTCGATTGCACAAGTATGCGCAGCATCGCCACATCCTCGCCCATCGCCCCCACCGCGCGCGTCTCCGCAGCGACACTCGCCAATGCCGCGCCACTCTCGGTGGTTGGCGTGGCCGCTGCCGTGGTCGTGACGTGCTACGTCGTCGGCGTCTGCACCATTCTTCTTGCGTTGCTGCGCCGGCACCAAGCGATCTATCAACAACAACAACAGCAACTGCAGCAGCAACTAAAGTTAACGAACAATGGAGTCGGCTGCGAGGGGGCGACACATCTACCTAGGGACGAAGAGTGTGTGGCCGCCGACGCAGCAGCTCACGCAACCAACATGGCGCATCACTATCAGCTGTATGCTGGTCGGGCGGGGCGGCACCACCTGAAAGCCTTCCGGGCGCTTTCAAGTCTCGTTCGCACGAAGGTACAGCACGACAGGACCAGTGACGATGAAGAAGAAGAAGAAAAGAGAGCTGACACCGATGGCGACGTGTGTGGCACCGAAGCCACCGCTGAGGTCACGCAGAGGAGCCGCTGCGAAGGCCTTCGAATGTGTCGCACAACGGGAGCGCGGCGCCGCAGCAGCAGCGATGCGGATCGTCCGCATCATCTTCATCATGGTAAACATCGCCCTTATCACCACCGCCCTTACTCTCACACATGCGCTGAACAGCGAAAGGCAGAGAAAGGTGTGGCGTGTGCGTTGCGCCTCGAGGCACCCAAGGAAATGCCTCATGCCTGGACGCTAGCTTTGGTGGCGGAAGAGGAAGCAGAGGAAAGCGAGCATCTCACCCTAAACGTCATACAACAGCAGCAGCAACAGCAGCACGGTTTCCACCACGCTTCTGCGAAGCCACGAAGCATCTCTCCGCCGACGTCCTTTGGGGTAAGCCGTGTGACGTCTTCCGAAGGTCCTAGCGGAAAGACCACGCACAATGAAGACCACAGCGATGGCGAAGGTACGTGTCCTCCGCAGCTCGATGCCTTGGAACACGCCGTGCACGTGAGGACCAATGAAAATCCGGAGAATGCGCGTTGCAGCTTCATTTACAGAGACGTAACCACTTGGACGGACCGAATGTCCGTGGACCCTGCGTACGTTTCTGCCTCCCCTTCCGTCTCCGTATCGACACCACGAGAGGGTCGCAGCCTGCCTGCCACGTGGAGCGACGATGGGTGCGACTACGAGGCAGACAACGAGGATGAACACAACGAACGCACACCCTCCACGGTGACGTGCACGACGCCAGCGATGACAACAGCGGGGGATGCGCTGGTGCTGCAAACGCCGAGGTCTCGCTGCCCGTGTCGGTCGCAACGTCGGAGCGCCCCAGCGGACACGGCGGAGAGGGTCGGAGAGGGAATGCTCAGCGCATCGCACTACAGCTGCCGCGGCCCGTGCCTGCCGGACGACGCCATCAGCGCGGCAGCCGCACACGGCGACGGAGACGGAGCTTCCTCGGCGGACCGGGCCGCCCTATCGCCTGCGCACTCCGTTATGACGCACTCGCCGACTCGATCGGAGCTGCGGCGTGTCACGAGCTGCTGCACGCTGTCTTCGACGACGGTCTCGATGATGGTGATCCCGGAGGACGATGAGGATGAGAATAAAGCTGATGAGGAGGAACAGCATGTGGGCAAAGAGATGGAAGACAGCCAAGAAGAAGAGGAGGATGTGACAAGGATGGCTGGGCGAGGAGGCAGCGCGTTGGTTGCTCCGTCTTTGGAGCTGGACTGGTCCTTGCCCCCAACGCGCCGGGGCTCGCCAAAGCCCATCACGATCACGTCCATGTTGGAGATCGATGGGCCGATCTTTCCCGCAGCTGCCGAGCCGTTCGTTCTCCACGTGTGTGCCGGGGCGAGCAGCCTGCCAGCAAGTCCACTGACGGCGAGTATGTCTCTGCTGCCCACAACACACCATCTTCTGCATTTGTCAGCAGCAGGCAACGACGACGACGTGCAGGGGGGGGACGGAGAGGTGAAGCTGCAATGTGCCTGTAGTGCGTCTCTCTACACGTGTGCAGCAGAGCACGGCAACGACGGCGGCGACGCGGACGAGGAGGTCGGTGAGACGCAGAACGCCGTGCAGGCCCTGCATGTGCGTCGCAGCCGCTACTGCCCGCTGTCATGTCCGTGCCGCAGTGCTGATGAGGTCGAAGGGCGACTCCTCAGTCCATCGGGCCAGGGCGTTGGGTGCGACGGCTGCGACACCTGCGCCTCCTCCGCTCCCACGCTGCACGAAGACATCGCCGTTTTGTTTTCATAAGTAGCTCCTCGCTTCCTGATTTGTTTTTTGTTTTTCTGGGTTCTTTTGCTGTTATTGCCGTTGTGAGTGGTGGTGCAGAAAAAAATAAGAGAGGACAAGAAGAGAGGACAAGAAGTTATTTCTTCTTCTTATTTTTTATTTTTCATCTCTTTTTTGGAAGCTTTATTATCAAAACCGCTGGACACGCTTCCCTGAGCTGAGTAGCTTGTTTTCTGATTATATATGTTTGAAAGCTAACACACAGCGATGTGTCTCTCCTCGATCAAAGTCGTGTATTTGCTTCCGCTTCGTCGCCTCAGTCGTCGCGCTGTCAATGGCTGATTGCGCACGTAGAATAAGAGGTGGAAGAGAGAGAGAGACAGTAGACAAAGACGAAGCTCATCTGCAAATGGAGATGAAGAATGGCGCGCAAAACACCTCGAGAGATTCTCGTGCCTGTATGGGCTGCATCGCCGAAGCACGTCAGCCAACGAAGAAAAGAAGGAAAGCGAGGGGAAAAAAAAATTTCAGAGTACGCACTGTGTAAAATGATGTATATGCGTGTGCCTGAATAAGAGAAGATAGTGTGTATCCTGAGTGCACTGAAGACCTAAGCACGGACGTCTGTGTGTGTGTGTGTGTGTGTGTGTGTGTGTGTGTGTGTGTGTGTGTCTTCTCCTTTCTTCTCCTTCTCCATTGTTGGTGTTGGTCTCACATTGACTTTTTGTTGTTGTTGTTGTTGTTGTTGTTCCTCGGCGACCTTCTATATTAATCTCATTTCCATTCGCGATGATGCTCTTCTTTATTTATTATTATTTTTTTATTTTTCTTCTATCCGTGTCTGCGCCACCACCACACCCCTACCTTGAAAAAAAACCGTCTCTATACATGTATCGATATGGATGTAATTTTGTGCGCTTATCCTAAGTCCGTCTTCACGTCAAGTTATTACCGTCGTGTTGTTGCTATTTATTTATTTGTTTGTTTGTTTGCTGTAAATATCCTCTCCTCTGGCAGAAATTGCTTTTCTCTATTTTCGTTGCGGTGAATGCCCTTTGTTTCTTTGTGTTTTGTGGATGTGTTTTCCCCTTTCTCCGGTCGGACAGCACACGGAGCGTAGAGTTGCTGAAGCGTACTCTCCTATCGCCCCTATGATGCTCGGAAACAAACGCACACACACACACGAAAGAAAAAAGGTTTGGCTTTTGGTATGATTATTATTGCGTTGACATCTGGCCGTTGCCCTTCTCCGGGTACGGGTCGTTCAATAAATGAAGGTGAAGAAAAAAAAAAAGGAGGGGGCTGAACTGTACTTCAAAGCGTCCCTCAGTCGCTGACATCGCGCCTGCCCGCCCGCCCCCTCTCCTCACCGCTGTCCAGCGAGCCCACGCGTGAGTCCTTGTTTGATTGGTTGCCTCTTTATTTAATTGTATGTTCACTTCTCCATCGCTTTTTTGCTTTTTCTCTTTCCCAAAACAGTTCTTTGTTCCATTGTTTCTATTGCGTAATTTTTTTTTCCTTTGTTTGTTTCCCTCCAGCGCGTGTTATAAGATCCATCTCTCTCTCTTTTTATTGCTATTTTTCTACTCCATTGTTCGATCTCTCTTCGATCTCTCCCTCTTTCTCTCACTCACTCCATTAGCATTGTTTACTGCACTCCGTGTGAGTGCTGTCCCTCCCAGCTTGTCTCAGGCTGATGCCGTTGTTGCTCAGTGAAATACTTGCTTTCCCCTCTTTTTTTTTTTGCCTCTTCTTTTTGCTTTGTTTTGTTTTGTGTTTTATTCTCTGTGTGTCAGTTTTGCGTGTATGGGTGTTTGCGTTCGTTTCGCTGAAAGCTCCTTTATCAGAAATTTATACCTTTTTTTTCTCTCTGATCAGCCTTGTTTAATTTTCTCGCGTTATGCCTCGTTCTAACGTATTTGTAATTCCATTTTCTGCACTTTCTTTCTGTTGTTGTTGTTGTCTCTCCTCGTGTTGGCAGCAGATTTTTTTCTTTTCGTTTTCTTTCTAAGTAGTTCTCCTCTTTAAACAACGCGCGTGGTTTTAATTTTAATTTTTTTTCTCTTGTAAATATAACAATAAGCAGATAAGACGCCGCACAAGCTTGGTTTTCGCTCGTGTCTTTACTCTAGAGATAAGACGAAGACGGCTTGAGGTAGACGGTGACGTAAGGTATTTGAAACATTATTATTTATTTAATTGACAGGAGGGATGAACGGCACCGTCTAGGGGATGTACGTCGGCCTTGGAAAGATGAGTTGAGGATGCTGGTCTGAATGCTGGTCGTCTCCTCCCACTCGTTTCTTTTCTTGTGGTGGGAAACGAATAGAACTAATACAAATTAATCTATTTGTAGGTTTTTTTTTTTTTTCTTCTTCGAGGTCGTTTCTCCCCCCTCCCCCTTTATGAACAGTGAACTTATACGTTGCTGTTGTTCTTTTTTTTTTTTAATTTTCCTCTCTTTCTCTCTCTCCTGTGTTGCTGTAGATTATCTTATCTACTCACTTCAACGTTTTGAGTATTCAATTAAGAACCCTGAATAAAAGAAAAAAAAAAGACCAACGCGATGAAACTCCTTTTTGATATTGACGTTGCTGTTCCCTTTTCTTCTTTCTTTCTTTAAGTATCGGAATGAGGATTAGCGATTGTACCACTACATTTCTTTTTAACGCTTTTTTGTTGTTGTTGTTGCTCTCCACCTTCCCCGCTGTTGTCGATGTTGTTTTTGTTGCTGTAAATTATACTCATGTGCATATGGCTCCTTGTTGTTGTTGTTTTCCTAAATTTCTTTTTTCTTTTTTCCTTTAATTTTTGCTTCTCAGTTCTCTTACTTGCAGTTTATCTCCCCCATTGCTTTTATTTTTTTTTCGTTTTTCACGCATTTTTCACGTTCAGGTCGCTCTCCTGTCGCCCCTCTCCTTCACCAACAATAGTGTGTGAGCAACGCGGAGTTGTCAGATGAGATGGCACAGAAGACGTCGCCTGCCCACCCCCTTTCACGTCCTCCACTACTTAACCGCTTTCTTTCACCAACTTCTTTTTTGCGTATGTTGATTATAATTATGGTTATTATTGTCTCACGTTTTTTTTCAGTGAGATCTGTGAGGTTTTTTGCTGTTTTTTTTTTTCCTTTCAAAGCTATTGCTTTTGCGTGTGTGTTCGTTTGCTTGTTTATTCAAAAAAATCGTTGCTCTTCTACTTTATCTACTCGGTGTTCCTCCCGTGCTCTTCTGAGCTACATTATGTTTCTCTGAAACCGAAACAAAGAAACAAAAAGAAGGAGAGAACCAATTATATCAGGAGCTCGCTCGTTATCACTTCTTCTCCTTTATTTCTATATAAGTTTTCTCCGATTTGCTCTTTGAGGAGGCACGCTTCACGTTGTCGTCTATGTCGATAGCGCGATTCCACAACATCAGCTCGGCTTCTTCGTTGATGCTGTTCGTCGTGATGTGTGTGTATGTGTGTTTCTTCTCGACGTTGAGGCAGAAAAAAAAAAACCGATATTGTCAAATAAACAATAATAAAAAGCCCAGAAATCATAAACAAAAATAAAAAGCGGCAACTTAATTTACTTTTTTTTTTTTTTTTTGACCGACTCTCCGTCATCGAACGTTCATGCAGCACTGAAACATATACCCTATTGAATGTGTTTTTATTATGAACATTTAATGTGTCTTCGAACGTGCGGGTTGTTGGGTGTTGTTTTTTTATTATTTGTGTGTGCCTGCGCTTCTCTGTTTTTTTTTTTTTGTGTGTGTGTTGTTGGTATTGTTGTTTGTTCCCCCTTTCGTTCACTGTTCTGGTTATTCTCTCCAGGCAGTGAGGCGCGCGGGCTCGTTTATTATTTCCTTTCTTTACTGATTGAAAAATCGTATTGGCATTCATTCATCGCCACAAACGTGTAGATATCTTTCTTTTCTTTCTCTACAACAAGGTGACGGGTTTGTACGCACACAAGACGCATCTGAACCTTCTCCCTCTCTTTCCTTCGTTCTCTTTCTCTTCATTTACTTTTCATGTTTGTCACATTTCGCGGACAAGTCTGAGCAAATACTCGGAGAGGGAAGGAGAGGACGGGATTAGAAGTTGCATGCGTGTCTTCGAAATGGTTTCCTTTATCTCAGAGAGACGTGCGAAAGTAGCGTGCGAGCTCATCGTAGAGCTGCTGCGCTCCGTTTTATACGCCTGCACGATAGAATACTTCTTCCATTTTTTTTTTTTTTTTAGTTTGCTGTTCTCGCGTGTGTGTGTCTGTTTTGCTGTTGTTGTTGTCGCCGCTCTCGCATATGGGATCTTCCTTTTTCGTTCGTTGGGTCTGCTGTGTGGAGTGTACATGGTACAAAAAATGAAAAAAACTCGGAAACGATCGCAGTAGCCGCGAAGGACTTCTCTGATTCACTCTATCTTTTTCTTCTTTTCGTTTGTACACGCACTGCGGCGACTCGGTGTGCATTTTCTTTAGAGGGATTGCTGCTGTTCCACTTCGTGAGCTCATGTCGACGAGAACGTTTTTTGGTTTTTTTTTCTTCTTCTTTTTTCTCCAGCCCCTTTTCTAAATGCTCAGATACACAGAAAAATAAGTTCACACTACACATTAACAAGGACATTAGAAAATAGTTGTAGGATAAAAAAGAAAATACAACGCAAAAACAACAAGAGTGAGGAAGGGAGAGCAGAAGTTTTGGAAAGGTACACTGGCTGGTGGCTACAGAACTTTTCTTTTTTTCTCACTTCCACCTTCTCGCCTACAGATCGGATATACGATGCGAAAAGGACAATGGAGACAGAAACGGCCTCTCTCTCTCTCTGTCTGTGGTGCACAACGCAAATACACAATTGCCATCACATATGTTCAATTTCCCTCACCCTACCTTCACATATCTCTCTCGTGCCCTTCTTCTTTTCTTTTTATCTTTTTTTCCTTGTGTTTGATCTCTCCTCTGCTTCTGCTTCTGAGTGCGGTGTTTACAAACGTCACCACCCACACACACACGCAAACTCGCACGTGAAGAAGCAAACTCATTCTTGCAGCTCAGAAGAAAACAAATCAAAGAAATAATTTATTTTATTATTATTATTAAAACTTGAAGCTTGATAAGATATAATTTCTGCTCCTCTCTCTCGGCCGTGCATTTCTTCGTCCAAAAAAAGGAAGAGAAAGGAGAAAGACGAAAGAGAGATATTGATTCACGCATTCGTACTCATCTCCTCTCTCTCTCTCTTTCTTGATTCTCAGCATTCGTTCTTCTCAAGCTTAAAAAGGACCTTTGCCGTGTTCTTTTTTTCTTTTCTTTTCTTTTCCTCTCCCACTTGTGGCGTCCGACATGGCGCATGGAACCTTCTCGCATAGCTGGCTGCTGCTGCTGGTGGCAGCCCTCCACGCCGCACCTCTCGCCTCCACCGCTGCGACCGTGGTCACGCCGCAGCCTACACCGTACGTGCGGCGCACCTACAGCGTGAACGTGCCGTTCTTCACGCAATACTGGTGGGTGGGCTTCATTATTATGTTCATTGCCTTTCTGTTAATTGTCCTGGTGCTTTACGTGGCCGTGCAGTGCCACTTCAAGGAATCCGATCAACACCGACGCCGGAAGGAACTCGAAGGCGGCCGCCGCAGTCCAGTCGTCAGCAGCGAGGAGGAAGACGACTCGGATGATGCGAGCCGCGGCGCTCGATCAGAAGTCAGCAACCCGCTCCGCACACGTCGTCGCTGAGACGAGACGGTGTGGTCTGTTATGTGCACAGAGAGAGATACACATGCGTTTGTGCATTTGGGGGAGGTTGGTGATACTTCTCTCCCCTCCTTCCCATTCAGCACACAGCGAAACAAAAGAAAAAAAAAGAGAGTTGGAAAAAAGAAGGCAGACCTGTCCATCGCCGTCATACAGGCAATGAAACGCTTTGTGATGGCTGCACATACCGGTAGCTTTACTGTCGAACGTTGCTTTCTTGTTTTATTTTTCTAGTTTTTTGTATATATGTCTCTTTTTTTATCTCTGTGCGTGTGTTGCTGATTCAATTAACTTCTTTTTTTTCCCCTGGAACTGATGTACCTATTGATTTCGCTTTTTTGTTTTGTTTTTCTTTTTTGTTGTTTGTTTACGTGCTTGCTGTTGTCTTTTCAGCTTCTTCTTCTTCTTCCTTTCCACTTTCGGTTTCTGTTCGTTTATTTCCGTTTTTGTCTTAATTGCGCTGACGTGTGCAGAGTAAACGCATTTTTTGCCTCTCGACTTTCTTTTCTTTTGTGTGTGTGTGTGTGTGTGTGTGTGTGTGTGTGTGTGTGTGTGTGTGTTTGTGTGTGTGTGTGTGTGTGTGTGTGTGTGTGTGTGTGTGTGTGTGTTTGTGTGTGTGTGTGTGTGTGTGTGTGTGTGTGTTGTTGTTCGTTTTGTTTTGTTTTATCTTGCTTCAATGCTTTCTTTAAGATCGCTTTTCAACGCGTTGTGATTGCTCTTTCCGCTGTTGTAAGGAGCACGAAAACACAACGCCACACAAACACACACAGACGCAGACACGATCCATCAGATGCGTTGTGCGTTCTTCTTCTCTCGGCCTCCGCAAAGAGAAGAGTTCGATGACCCAACCGGCGAATATCTAACAACAACAAAACAAAAAGCAGAAACGCACGCTACCACTTGTAAGGCAGCATAGAAACAAGAAAACAAAACAAAAAATAACTCATTATCTGAGGAACAGCAACGCTGTATTTCACTGAGGGGAGAGGCCGGGCTCATCCAAACGAGTCAACGTTAGGGTCTCTTGCGGGGATCATGATCATACGTGCTGTTTGCAACGTAGCCCTGTGCGTAGCAACCCACCAACAGGAATGGTAAACGTCCGCACGTACACTCATGCGCTCATCCGCCGAGGAAACAAAAAAAAAAAATGTCGGTGTTGCTGTTTTTTGTCCGCATTACTGCGCGCACCCAAGTTTTCTTTAGATGTTTTTTGAATTATTGCATTCCTCTTGAGCCAAATGAACTCTGTTTTCTCTTATCTCTCTCTCTCTGTCTCCCATTTCTTTACCTTTATGTTTGGCGCTGTATGTTATTATGTCGTATCCTTCATTTTTCTATCTCTGCTCTCTCTCAATCAACCTCGACGAAGTGGATTAAGAACAAAAGGTAAAGAGGCTTGCTGCGACTGCAAAACGAAGCATATTTTTATATTTCTTTTTGCCTTATTCATTTGTGTTTTGTTGTTTTGGAGAACATTAGCATCAAACTCCTAAACACCGTTGCTAACAACAACAACGGGAGTTTAAAGGAAAAAAGAAAACACAGATATCACGGCGCGCGGCCAAAAGTCGCTTCGTGGTGAAAATAAGAAAACAAAAACGCTTTTTTTTCTCGCCTCTAATCTTTATTGGACAATTATTTCATCTCCTCATTTCTACTACATATTTTTCTAGGAGTTTGTGTTCGTGTGTGTGTGTGTGCATCGAATCTATTCTCCTGCGTGTGCTCAGGGTCCGACACACCTGGTACAGCTCACACCCGTGCCCATTTCCTTTTTTTTTTTTAAGTTTGTTTCTCTTATTTGATCTTTTGCCCAACGCAGCCAAAAAAAAAAAAAAAAAAGTAACCCAACAAGCTGAGAGAAAACATAAGAATACATCAAACACACACTGCAGAAAGAAAAAAAAAGATTAGGAGTCATTCACTTCTCTCCTTCTTTCTCACTCTCTCCTTTACACTTTTTCTTGTATTTTTCCCCCTTTGCTCGTGTGTGTGTGTGTGTGTGTGTGTGTATTGCTCTCAACTCCACTCGCTAAAGTTCTGTTGCTGTTCTAACATCAAACACAAGCTAGCCTCTTCTTTCTTCTTCTTTTTTTATTCTTTTTTTCTCGGTGTGCTCTCTCATACAGACACGTGCGTACCGGACTCGCCGAATAACCAGAATTTTACAAAGAAGAAGAGAAAAAAAAAAAAGGAAAGGAAAAGGCCAGATTTACATCTTCCAAAAGAGAGGAAGGAGTCATCGTTGGCTTCTGCGGTTCCATCCAGATCACTAACTCAAAATATTTTTGTTGTTGTTGTTGTTGTTGTTGTTGTTGTTTTGGATTTGAATAAAAAAGGGAGAGACGGGAAAAGATTATTTTTTCTTACAGATTAGTAGTTAAGACAACACAGCATTTCGGTCTGGTTGTGTCCTCTCTTTCTTTTATTTTTCTTTTCTATTTTCAATATTTTTGTTTGTTTTCTGCTTCGCGTCCTGTCTGATCGTGTTGTCGTTGTGCGATACTCAGCTGAGACATAAAGCATCCGTAGCAGCTTGTTTGTTTAATTGGGTGGGGAGTTACTCGTTCAATCGCTGTGTATATGCAAAAAAAAAAAAGATATATATTTATACATACTAATACATTCTTGTCTCTCTCTCTCTCTCGACATTTTTTTTTGTTTTTTGTATATCTCCCTGTATCCTACTGCCTCCTGTTCCCTGTGAACGTATCTTGAACACACCGTGATTCACTCCCTCCTTCCTATCCTCTCTCTTTCAATTCTATTTTTTACTCGCGGTGTCGGTGCTTTCGCTGAACCGTCACGTGGTTGCTGTTGTTGTTGCTGTTGTTGCTTTTGAAGTTTTTATCTTTTACACTTCTCTCCGTCTCTCTCTCTCTCTCTTGCTGAAGTAGCGATTTCTGTTGCTGCCACTCTCCAGCTCGCTTTCACGCGGCTGAATTCTTTACTTGTGTTCAAAAACTTCACACACAAGACTACTTATTGTCAACAGTCCTTTCTTTCTTTCTACTTTCTCTTCTTTGTTGTTGATTTCTTTGTGTATCTGTCTGTGTGTGTGTGTGTGTGTGTATGTGTGTTGAATCTGTTGTTTTACTTATTTTTCCATTTCTTTGCCGTAGTCTAGGCTCCGATCATTTGCAATCAGTGTTGGGCTTTTTTTTTTTCTTGGGTATTTGCTTGCTGCATTTTCTTTTTCTGTTTTCTCTCTTTCGAAGAGCTTTAGTCTAGAAGAGAAAAGGCCAACAAAGCCACTTTGTTTATTGCTCGTGCTTGTCTTGCTGGTGTTATTCTTTTTTACCACTGTTGTTGCAATTACTTGTCCGGCACATCCCTCGTGTCCGCACGTGGCGGTGTTCACTGAGTACTGTCATCACAAAGTGTACTTTAAAGGGTATTCGTGCTTCTCTTGTGTGAGCTATCTTGAAAAGAAGAAGAAAAAGGAATAACAGGACTCTATTTTATCTTCTGCATCCGACCTGTTTTGTTGTTGTTGTTGTTCTTGTTCTTTTTTGTGTACTGCGTTCTCTTTAGTTAAGAAAACCCACAAGGCGAGACGGGGCGTGCACAACTTACCTGGTCAACGTTCATTATTCCCTTTTTTTTTTTTTGCTTGTTTGAGTTTCATAAGAAAGAAACAAAATTGTGTTCCTAGACTCACTTTATCGTTTCGCTGAGCAAAAACAGAAGCCATCCGCACAAAAAAAAAAAAGAAAAACTAAGACGTTTCAAACCGTACTGTCTGCGACACACACAGCAATCTGCCGCATCCTCTTTGTTTGTTTTTCTGTTTGTTTGTTTTTTCTTTGCTTTTTTTTTTTTGTTGTTCCCTTCTCGTGGGAACACAACTCGGCTCTTTTTTTTTTTTTTTCTATTTCTGTTTTGCATTTCTGTGAGTTTGTTTGTTTTCTTTTTTTCTCTCTTTCTCTCTCTCTCTTTTCTAATTCATCATGGGCATCTTACCCAGCAAGGAGAGCCATGAGTACCCTGGCGCCTTCCACTTCGCGCAGAGCGGGTGCCACGCCATGGCCATCCTGCCCCTCACCGAACACTTCTTTCCCTCCGTGGACTCTCTCGCCTTCCAGCAGCTCTACGCGTGTCGCGATATGCAGTCGGCCAAGTACAACTTTTCTCTTGTGTCGCCGCAGATCATCGCCAAGTACCGCGAGCGTGCCATGGAGCAACTCACGGCGCGTGGCGCCAACGGCGAAGGCGATGCCGCCCCACCGAAGGATCGCTGGAAGCCGCGTCCGTACCTGTCAACCGCCACAGCAGCAGAAGCAGCCGGTGTGGCAGATAGCGAACTAGATCCAGAAGAAGCACAGAAGTGGGTGGCGGTGGACGCCATCAACGCGGACAACTACGCGCACTTCTTCCGCGATGATACGCGGTGCATTTCGCCCAACGAGTCGGCGTGGCCCTTCCCGCACGGAGAGGAGGAGCTGTGTCAGGAACTGCAGCACCCGAACCCCTCCGCGCATTGGAGAACGCACGACGCGGCCAAGCAGTACCTGCAGCTCGAGAATCAAGAGCTGCACCTGCGCTGCGCGGCGGGTGAAGGTCAACAGCAGCAGCAGCAGCAACAACACCCGCGCAGTACGTCGTACGAGAGTGGAATTTCCCCCGAAGCCGCCGCCGAATTCGCCGATCAAGAGCGTGAGTATGTGGAGAAGTTCTTCAGCCGGAGCCCCGAGGCGCTGTACAACTCGCTGGTCGTGGAGCCCAACAGAGGCTACCTGGTGGACACGAACAAGAAAATGTGCGACATCTACGCCGCCGAGACACGCTGGAAGGAAGCACGCAACATCGTCCGTGCGTACCGGCGACAGTGCAAGGCAGATGAAGCGGCCGCAGCAGCAGCAGAGGACACAGCAGGAGAGACGCCAACTTTAGAGACGGTGGCTGCCGAGCCACAAGAGCCACAGCAACAACAACAAGAGCGTCGCATCACAAAGGAAGAAGCTGACGCAGCGGCTGCGGTGCCCCCGCCTGAGCTGTTCCTCCGGCCCGCCCCGCAAGTCATCGTCGTCCGCATCCACCGTGAGGAGGAGGAGGCGGCACGGGCCAAGTACCTCGCCGAGCAGAACCGGAAACAAAGGAAGCAGCGCCACGGCAACAGCAATGGGAATAACAACAATAATAATAATGGCGATGACTCGGCATCGGCGGGGTCGCGTTCTGCTCGCTCGCACGCCACGCCGACGCGCTCGCCTGTGTCGGAGAGCATGCAGGTCCCGCGCTCGCCCACCGCGTCCTCTCCGTCTCAGTGGCACACCCCGACTACGCGCTACCACCGCTTCGAGGACGATGACCGCTACAAGGACGGCCGCATCCACCTGGTGGAGGAGGATGGCGTGCTCTACATGTTCGCGTACAACACCGCCTACGTCGACCCCCGGTTGAGGGTGAAGGAGCAGCGCCGCCAGCGCCGCGAGGAGCACAAGCGGCGAGCGCTGGACTCGCTGGAGAGCAAGACAGCGTCCTCCGCAACGGCCATGACGCCGTCGTCCTCCGCAGCAGGCGATGACGAACTTGAGGAGGAAGCAGCGGCGGACGATCCTCAGGCGGGGGCGCTGGCCAAGGAGAGCCGCCAGACATCATCTTTCTACCACACCGTGGAGGCCTTTGGACTAGAGGACGCGGAGGAGAGCTCCCCGCTGGACGGCGCACCAACTTCGCGTACCACCAGCGCGGGACAGGCGGGGCAGGCGGAGGGCCGTGTGCGCCGCACAGAGAGGCACCAGGAAGCAGCAGCCCTAGGAGACATGGAGGAGGAAGAGGAGGACACCGCCCTCTCGGCGAATCGCGGTGGTCGAGAGCGTCAGCAAGACACCGCTGTGTTCATCGACGACGTCGTGCCGCACCAACCCGCCCACCCACACGCGTCCACCACCGGCGGGATAGAGATTGGCGACGGCGACGTGGAGGACGAGGACGAGGAGGAGGAGGAGGAGGAGGAGGAGAACGATGACGATGAAGAGAGCGCAATGGGTGTGGGGGACGAAGGCGGTCCGCAACGCCGCAACCGCCCCCACCGCACGCGCCACACGAGCACGAGCGGCAACTCCGAGAGCACCACGGCGACGACGCCAACAACCGAGCGGCCACGTGATGTGCAGCAGCTTCAACTTTTCACTGCCGCGCCCTTCATCTTGCCCATCTGTCCAGTGCGGGTGGTGGGCTGCAACGGGTACACGGAGTCGAGCTGCCGCGGCACGCCGTGGTTGCGTGGCTACGACGATGACCCGGAGGAGGACGCCTACGTGGAGTCGCTGCCGGTGCGTCCGCCTGTGATGTCCGGCGGCGGCTTCATCGACGCCAACATCGGCGACAAGATTTTGAGTCGCGCGTTTCTCCTGGGCCTGCAGGTCTTCCGGAATGTGTGCCTCGACGCAGGGCTGCCGGAGACCCTCACCCGGCCCTTCTGGACGCTCGGGCTCCTCTCCAACATTCCCCTTCTCCAGATCTCTCGTGAGATGCGCTTCCGCATGCGCGCTGCCGCGGCTGAAGTCCAACTTGGCTTCCAGGCTCTGCGGGATATGATTAAGGGCACGGAGAACGACCTGCAATCGTACATTTATGGATTTTCTGACATCCTGCCCTACCTGGAGCGTGCGTCACAGGCGCGGCTGCAGCAGGCCGCAGAGGAAGAGCAAGAGGCCGCCGCTGCCTCCACCTCCGTCTCCCTCGAAGACGGCGACGACGAGCACAAGTTGCTGCTCAGCAAGGCCGCAAACACCACGCACCCGCTTCTCATGCCCGAGAGCGCGGGGCCGTACACGCTGCCCACGCGCGCCTCGCAGCCCACGCAGCACCGCACCATCCGCCTACCACGCCGCCCCATCGAGTTCTACACACAACTCACGATTCGCGGAAACCAGTGCCTGTCGCGCGTCCGCACGGAGTCGCAGCTGTCCTTCTTCCACCTCATTGCCGAGGCCACCGCACCGGTCTCCACCTCGCTCTTTATGAAGCCGCTGGAGCTGAGCATGTACGACTACGGCGGGGCCGTGCGGCTGCATCTGCTGAAGAACCCGGTGACCGGCACGACCGATCGACACGCGTTGCCGCCGCCCAAGAACCTGGACCAGCTCATTCGCGATCACCAGCGACGAGTGCAGCTTCGCCGCCTCGCCCAGCATGCGGAGGACGCCCACGACGCCACACCGGAGCAGCTCACAGGCACCAAGAAGGCGGGAGAGGAAGCGGGGGCGGCTAGCAAGTCCGGTGCGCGCAAGTCCGCCAAGGAGCGCGAGGACGCATCGCCGCCGCCGTATTTGGTCTACACCATTGTGCAGCCCTCTGCGCTGGCTAAAGGCCCGACACTGGAGCACTACCGCCGTATCATGCAAGGTCCAGACGGCGAAGGGCCTGCCGATCAAGCCACCTCGCTGGACTTGACCGATGTAGAGCTGCAGTCGATGGTGGACCCGTCGTGTACGACAGCAGCAGCGGATAGAGTCGAAGAGGGCGAGGGAGCTGCGGGCCCTACGGCAACACGGTGCAGCTGCTACAGCGAGCAGGGCGATCCGAAGCCCGTCTTCGCACCTCATCAGTTTCTGTACGACGTCGGTACCTTTGTGGACGGTGACATGGTCGTGTACAACGTGCATGCCGGCCGTTGGGAGCACTTTGATTACTTCCATCGTCAACAGATCGCCCGCCGCCGTGCGCAGCGAGCACTCAAGAAGCAGCAGCAACAGCAACAACAGCAAGGCAGTGAGCAGGACGCTGACGACGCGCTGGCGGTGGTCCCTGCTGATCACAACGAGGCGAAGGCAGGCGACGTGCAAGGCGACGACGGAGAAGGTGCCACGGCGCACATCTACGACCACAGCGAGGAAGATGAGGAGGAGGACATCCATCAGGAAGATATTCTTCTCTGCTGGATTAAGCGTCGATTGCAAAGCGCGACGATGCGCAACCGCCAGGACCCCGGCTGGCTGCGTGACAACGAGGACCACATTGTGCAGGAGGGTCGATACTACATCTGGGGCTTCGAACATGACGATCAGCGCTACTTCTACGGCCTCATCCCGAAGTTTGCCAAGGAGAAGAAGGGAAAGCGACACGCCAACGACAAGACGCACGCACACACAAGTCTGACGCCGATGAACAGCCACCACCGACGTCATGGCGGAGGCGGCGGCGGTGGAAGCAGCGCGGGCACACCTTCGGCGATGTCCATCTCGCCCAGCATGAGCAACGTTAGCGCGCAAGAGCTGCGACGCCTCCCCGCTGGTGGTGGCAGCAGCAGCCGTCATCGAAACAACAACTCCCCTGGCGCACGTAGCGCGCGCAGCTCGCAGTCGCAGTCGACGCGGACGCCTCGTGGCTTCCACCAGAGCATTGATCAGATCAGTGGAGATGTGGGGGAGATGGTGGACGTGAGTGGCGACTTCGTGGGCAGCAGCGGCAGCGGTGGCTGCCACGTCAACGCTGACGGGCAGCTTGTCGTTTCTTTTTCAGACGCGCAGATGCAGCAGCAGCAACAACTGCGGCCGCAGGGCTCCCCTGTACACAACAACCCTGGCAGCAACCGACGTACGCTAAAGGCTGGAGAGGGCGGCTTGACCTCCGCAAAGGGCAGTGTCAGCAGCGCCGTACGGCCGGCTCGGTCCGCACACAAGGCGCTACCGAAGGTAGCAGCGTTCTTGGCTTCCACAGCAGCGCAGGTCGCGGCGAGTCTGCCGATGCAC
Organism: Crithidia brevicula; assembly: GCA_030849845.1. Taxonomy (NCBI): domain Eukaryota; phylum Euglenozoa; class Kinetoplastea; order Trypanosomatida; family Trypanosomatidae; genus Crithidia; species Crithidia brevicula. Next base: position 31,773 of record JASAOD010002014.1, on the reverse strand, counting down.
GACATGGACGCTGCATCGCTGGCCCCCACACCGGCCGCCGGTTTTACGCAGCCACCCCGCACCGTTTCTGCCCCGTTGCACGCCGCAGCGTTGAAGGCCAATGCGCCGATGCTTAGCAGCTACGGCGCTGGACTCGCCTCCAACGAAAACCTGCGCATGCGTGGTGGGCGACAGACATTTCCTGACGGGTCATCGATGAACGCTCTTCCACCACCACCACCGCCACCACCACCGCCACCGCACCCGCAGCAGCAGCAGCACCAACACCAGCAGCAGCAGCAGTTGCCAATTTCAGAATCCTCGCCTTACGGTGTGCAGCGCCAACAAGGAGAGTACCCGCAGATGGGAGGTGGCGCGCATGTAGCAAGTGGCAACCGACGCGACCCTGCGATGCACCAAGGCCATCACCAGCAGCAGCAGTCTTATCCCATGCAGCGCGGAGGCCCTGCGATGCATCCATCACTGGGCAACAACAACAACAACGTCAACGTCAACGCAGGAGGCGAGTGGCACCCGGCAGCACGAACCTCGTCCAGCGGCCGCAGCCCACCACCACCTCCACCACCACCGCCGCCGCCGCCGCCACCACCCCCGATGGGACCTTCGCCCTCAGGCAACCGTGACGGTGGACGAGGCTACGGAGATGTCGCTGACCAGCAGCAGCAGCAGCAACAACAACAACAACCGCATATGCACCCGCCAACTGCCTACATGAACACCAACTCGGTGAACATTCATGGGTCTCCCCAACAGCAGCAGCAGCAACAGCAACAACAACAGCTGCCGCAGCCACGCCGCGCGCAACAGCAGCAGCACGGGCCTCCGCAGATGCACTCGCAGGCGTACTCGTCGTACAGCCCTCAGATGTCGCGAGCGCCGATGACCCATCAGCAGCAGCAGCAACAACAGCAACCACCCTACGCGCCACCGCAGCCCTCGATGATGCCAGGAGGGAACATGTCTCCCAACCCTCCGCGGCAGATGGCAGCGATGCCCATGTCTGACATGCCACCACCACCACCGTCCATGTCGACCAACGTCCCACGTCGGCACGCGGGCGGAAACAACACGATGCTGTCTGGCAATGGTGGTGGTGTTCATAGTGGTGTGGCGCTGCTTCAAGGGACCGGATCGGACATCTACTCCGACCCGCCCAGCCAGCTCTCGCCGAATCCCTCATTTCAGTCCTCATATTACGGCGAGGCACCTCTTCCTCAGCAGCACCAGCACCAGCAGCAGCAACAACAGCAGCTGCCGCCACCTCCTCTCCCCTCAGCCCCGCACCAGCACAGCGGCAACGGCAGTTTCTACTCTGCACCGCCGCAGGTCATGCCTGGCCATCGCCACAGCGGGAATGGGGCAGCCATGTACGCCCTTGAAGCGGGAAACAGCAGCGCCAGCGGCAGCGACTTTGGTGGCCCGGGCTACGCCCCACCGCATTCGCAGCACCAGCAGCAACGCGGAATGATGGCAGGGGCTGAGTCGGCGCCGCCGCCGCCGCCGCCACCCCCAATGGCACGCCTTGCCCCGCAACCACAACAACAACATCAGCAGCAGCAGCAGCAACAACAACAACCACACTCGTACAACACAGGCGCAAACATGAACACTGTGGCGGGTGGGATGTACGGTGATGCGTCGATGGCGCCTTCTCTTCCTCCGCAGCAGCAGCAGCAGCAGCAGCAGCAGCAGCAGCAGCAAATGAACATGCCAGCGCGCGCTGCACCAGCAATGGCGCCTTCTTCGTCATCGATGCGAGGACCCGCCCCACACGCCGTGACAGGCGCTCACGCTATGCCCAACGCAGGTGGGGCCAACTCGCAGTACCCACCGAGAAGCTACGCCAACAACACCCCGACAGCCGCCACACTCAACACACCGGTGAACGTCAACGTGGCCGGCGGGGGCCCCAACACGCGACGGAGAGACGGAGGCCTCTACGGAGGAGGCAGCAGCAGCAGCGGTGCGCCAGCGGCCACGTCTGGCAACGCAGCTGGGTGGAGCGGCCAGCCTGCACCTGTCACGTACGCGAGCACCAACAGCAGCAGCGTGCCGATCCTCGCGTCGACGGTGCAAGGCGGTGGTGGTGTTCGCGCAAACAACAAATCTGCTTACTCAGTGCCCAGCTCGAGCGCGTACGGATCCGTCACGTCCATGAATGCCAGTAACAATAGTAGCAGCGGTGGTGGCAATGACGGTGCATCGCCAGGGCACGGCAACGCCTACGCAGCGTGGAACACAGCAGCCCACGCGTCGAGCCATGGCGCAACACCGCTGCAGCAGACGTCGCAGCCGCAGACGTCGTACGCGGGCCACGCACGCGATGGCACGGGTTATTCACACGACGTCTACGGTGGGCCCGCCGTGATGGGTGGGATGAGCGGCCAGTCCTCGAACTCGCCCTACCCACCACAACAACAACAGCATCAACAACATTACCCACCCCAGCAGCAGCAGCAACAACAGCACGCTCAGGCGATGCCGTCGCACACGTCATCGTACGCACCAACGCCTCTTCCACCACCTCAGCAACAGCAGCAACAGCAACAGCATGGTGGGCCTTCTGGGACGCAACTCTACGCACCCCAGTCTTCGTCCTCTTCGCCACAACAACAGCAGCAACAGCAACAGCCATCGTCGACGTACCCGGTGCCGGCGGCCAACCCGTCACACCACGCTGCCACACACAACAACCCCTACAACAAGTCCATCAAACTTTCTCCGGCGCTGTCCTACGCATCGCACCCACTGGCGTCGCACGAGCACTCCCCTCCCCAGCACTCGCAGTACCCGCCGCATGCCAGCAGCAACGCCATCAGCAGCAGCAGCAGCAACAACAACCCCTACCGAAACGGCGGCACAAGCTCGCCGACACCGCAGCACGACGTGGGGCAGCAGCAGTACGCCTCTGCTTCTGCGGGTCCTGTTCGCGCCAGCGGGAATGCGCAGCCGCAGCAGCATCACCTGGTGACGCCAACCGGCAACGCGTCACCCTTTACGCGACAGCTCGCGGGGAATGTGCAGTCGGGTACCTATTCACCAGCTGCTGCACCAACGAACGTGGCTTCTCGCCTTCCGCAGCAGCAGCATCAGCAACAGCCGCAGCAACAGCAACAGCAACAGCACAGTGTGCCGCCCTCGCCTTCACCAAGCAGCCCCTACTTCCCCCCAGCCCCTCAGCAACCGCACCCAACATCGCAACCGCACTCCCCCGCCGTCACTGCGAGTGGGATTCTCCTGCGCACCTCGCCAAGCCCGCAGCAGCGCCAATACCAACAGTATCAGCAGCAACGTCACCAACAGCAGCAGCAGCAGCAGCAGCCGTCGCCGCACCACAGCCAGGAGACTTCGCAGCACCAGGCGGCACTGCAGCAGCGCTCTGGCGAAAGCTATAACGAAAGCGGCACCTTTGATTCGAGCGGGATCGGCGTGCAGCAGCCACGGTTTGCGCACAATCCTTATGCTATGCAATAGGCCTCTTTTTGGTTGTTGTTTTTTGCTGGTGCAGACTCCACGTCTACGTGCTGATCTTTCAATGGTGGAGAGTGGTGTTGTGCTGCACATTGACTCCTAATGCCTTCAGAAGTTGTGGACTTGTTGCGATCCTTTTTAGACTAAAAAAAACATATTTGCTCTTCTCTCCTTGTGTGTGTGTGTGTATGTGTGTTGTTGTTGTTTTATTATTTATTTATTTGTGAAGTGAAGTGAAGCGAAGTGAGTTCTCGTTTCGTTTTGGGGGATTTTCTCCCTTTTTTTTCCTGTGCTTTTAAGTCAGAGTGAGCAGCTGTTGCCTTCTCATTTTCTTCTTCATCCTTCCGGTCCCTTGCCTTCACCTTTCTTTTCTGATGTGGTTGAAGCCGTTGCGGCGCTGTGCCGTGACTCCTGTACTTTTTTGTTTCGATTTTTGTTGTTGTTGTTCCTTTCCTTTTCCCTTTTTTTTCTTTTATTTTATTGAAAGAACGGTTTTAAACTGGCTTCTCTTTCTCTCTCTCTCTCTTCGTTTTGTTTCCAATGAGTATTTCGTTATTTCTTTTTCTTTTTTGCTTTTCTTGTTCTTCATCCCTCGTCTGTGCTTGTTTCAGCTACTTGGTAGCGACAGTGTCGCTTCAAATGTGCTAGTGGGTGTATTGACGCCTGCCCTCACCACAACAAGTCTATTTGTGTTTTTGTGTTTTGTTTTGTTTTTTTGTGTGTTTGTACGTGATTGCTGTAACTGTGCTGCCCATAGTTAAGACACCTTCTATCTTTGTGCTGTTGTTGTTGTTTGTGTGTGTGTTGATGTGGCTGCATAGGTTGCGTTGGGACAGCTATGAGAATGAATTGACCGTGCAGCCTCCTCTGGTCTTTGGATAGGGTGAGACAAGATGTGTGTGCGTGTGTGTCTTTATGTGTCTTTGTCGATGGGCACTCTGTGTGCACCGATGTATCTGATCATGAAGCTTTTTTCCACTCCAATACACAGAAGAAACACAACTTTAAAAACAAAAATAAAAGCGAGCTGATAAGCAGTATTACTTTCTCAAAGCAAAGGAACGCATCTCATAGATGCAGGGGGTGTGCAAGCAACACATTAGCTGTTTGTTGCTCTTGTGTGTGTGTGTCTTCTCCGTGCAGAGCCTTGTTATGGATGTACAGCCCTCTGTGTCGCCTTCCTGCTCCACTGGTTGCTGTTTGGCCTTGCGAAGCCACAGGCGTCAGTACTCGCGCATAAACACACAAACACATTATATACATACTTTGGTGTGCTCTTTGTTTTCTCTTTGCTTCTCACCGCAGCTGCGGCGAAGGCAAAGCACATTGCGCCAACGATCAACGCGAAGAGAATTGATAATCATGACGCCTTCGGGTTTTGTTTGTTTTCTGGAGCTTTCTCATTTTCTTTCTCTTCTATTTCTCCCTACTTTTGAACATCTCATTTTTCTTCCTCATCCTATCTGCATCTTTGTTGTTGTTTTTTGATTTTTTACTCACGTCATCTCTCTTTCTCTCTTCTTTAAGTATTATTAGTACTTAACAAACGTTGTGACTTTGCAAAGTCTTTGCGTGTAGTTGTGTGCATTTACACAACGTGGCACCAAGATATATACATATAAGCTCACAATCGTGCCCACGCACATCTAAACAGGAACTGCAACCAACAAAAATAAATTAGAGAGAGTTCAATAAAGGAGAAAGAGACACAAGCGAGATTCGTTCTTTGATTCTTAAATTTCCATTCCTTTTTTGTTTTCGTTTTGTTGTTGTTGCTGTTGTTTCCCCTTTTATTTTGTACTTATTGTTCTCTGAAGCCCCGCTCCCCCTTTCCCCACTCCAACGTGGTGTTTATCGTGCGACCACGCTTTCGGCGGTGCCTGTGAATCTACAACAAGAGGTGAAGTGCGCATTTAAGAAAATCTGTCACCGACCTCGTCCTCGTCGTCTCCTTTTGTCTTCTACTCGTTAACATTCGCACACGCATATAAAGAAAGAAGTATATATTATTCTTGCTCCGTAGGTGTTAAGAGATTTTCTTATTGTTTTATTTTTTGTTGTTGTTATTGTTGTTCTGTATCTTTCTTATTTATTGTCTTTTGCGGCATCTTCTAAGTGCTTTAGTAGTGGTTGTCGGTGGATTGTTGTACCCCTTTTCTCCCTCTTCCACACCCATTGAGCTTGAGTACGTATATACATCTATATAAATATTATTTTCTTCCTCTTTCTCTTTCTCTTTCTCTCCTCTCATATTTCTGGTTGCGTTCGTCGCCGCTTTTCTAAATATATTATTTCCTAGCTTGTTTTGTTCTGCACGTTGCACTGCTGCTTTACGTTGAGGAGTCGCAGGCACATCCGCACACACACACACACACGTCCTTTTCTCGAATTTTCTTAGCAATAATCGACCTTTAGAAGCTCTTTTTTTTGTGTGCTGTTTTTTTTTATTTTTTGTTTTTTTTTTATTAAACCGTGTTTTCTCTTTGCTGACAGTGTTCAACAGGATTTGGTATCTTGCTGTCGCAGTTTTTTTTTTGCTTTTATCTTTAATTGTGTAGTTCTAGTTGTTTTTAGTATAGATATATCGTTGTTGTTGTTATTATTGCTTTCTGCTCTTTACATTTCTGAAATCCCTCAAACGCCACACCAGCCACAAGAAACGTGCAAGGCCAAATCAAGCTGAGTGCTTTGGCCTCGAGCTGTCCTTTTTTTTCATTTCCTCTAATCCAGTTCTTTTTTCTTTTCCGCTCTCTCTCTCTGCCTTTTTATCCTCTCTGTGTTCAGTCAGCCGCACCGTTGGTGATCTTGCTAATTTTTTTGTTGGACCTTTGTGTGTGAGATTTTCTGGATCCTGCATCTGAACGAAAACAATAAGAGAAAGCCTTGTTTTTCTTTTCTTCCCACGCGTGCACGCACATCCGTCTCCCTCTCTCTTTCTCCCTGGATGTATGGGCTGGACTGGCATCTTTGTGCTTCGTGAAAGAAACTCTGCTGCTGCCGATTTTCTCTTTTCTTTTGTTTGTTTGTTCTACTCCTCACATCACACACAACAAAGATCACCATCATCTCTCTCTCTCTGTCTCTCTCTCTCTTTCTATCTTAGTGCTCCTTGCCTATATCTGTAGAGGCTCCTTGAGCTGCGTGTTTGCTGCGCCTCTTGTTGTTGTTGTTGTTTTTTCTCGGTTGTGTTCTAACTCAGCAAACAGGACTTTTCTTTTCTTTTTTTTCTTTTTTCCATCGCTAAGTCTAACGCTACCTCTTTCCTTCATAACTAACCTCCGCGCTCTCGTCTGCATTGCTTTGACATTGACAAAACAAAAAATATTTATTTAAACGAAGACGTTCGTGTTTTTTTTTTTTTTTCTGCTCAAGCTGTTCATTAAATACGTGTTGTGACTAAATCTCTGTTTTTCTATTCATCTTCTTTACCATTTCTGCGCCATCGTTGTGCTCCTTGCTGCTACTCGATATATTTTCTCTCTTTTCGTTTCTGTCTCTTGTGGCTGCATTTTGGTTCTTTTCTGCACCGTGCTGTGTGCGACGGGACACGTACCCTCGATTAAAGCATCAGCCATTGTGGCTTTTCAATTCTTGTTGTTGCTGTTGTTGATTGCTGATATTGTCTGACCCTTCACAGATCGCGATTTAGATTCTTTCTTCTGAGCTCACATTTGTTTTTTGTTGTTGTTTGTTTTTCGTTGTGTAGGGCGATATTCGATCGAGTGTCACATCTTTCCTTCTTTCATTTATTTTTTTCGTTTGACTCTGTTGTGTTATTGTTGCGTTGTGAATCTTGGTTGTTGTTGTTTTTAATTCCCCTTAATCCCTATCTTTCAAAGCTATAATTTCAATTTTTGTCTGCTCCAATTGTAAAAACGAACTCTATTTGCCTCTGTACACACAGAAGTGAGAGAGGGAGAAGGACACTTGATCTCGTTGCCTGGCTTCGGTACCATTTGTAGTTATTTAGAATCCAATAAGCCAACTCGTGTCTGTGTGTGTGCCTGTGTGTTGTTAATTGTTGTAGATTACATACATACAAACACGCACGCGCACTCCTTAGAAGACCATCATGGGAGCCCTTCCCAGTCGAGAGTCCAACGAGGACCCCTCCACCGTCTTCTTCGCCAACTGCGGCTCTCACGTTGTCTTTCACATCCCGATGACGCCGCACTACTTCCCCTCGCCAGACGGACTCGCGTTCCAGCAGCTCCTTCACGCACGCAACAACCAATCCGCCCTCTACTGCTTCGATGTGAAGGACGTCGCCTCGGTGCTGCCCCAGCAAGCGGCAGAGGCGTTTCGGGAGGCCCAGGATGAAGACTGGGGCGCCGAGGCGGAAGAGCCGGACCCGAGCGTGCACTACTACGATGACGAGATCCGTGAAAAAATTCGCGAGTGTGGGGGCGCCGTCAACGACAATGACGGTGTGGAACCTTCCGTTGGTCGCCACTTCAAGCACTCCATTGAGGATGCGGCGAGCCTCTACAAGGTCCTTGTTGAAGAGCCTACCGCTGGCACGCTGGTGGACACCGATGCGGAGATGTGCGCGCTCTTCGATGCCGAGCAACGCTGGCGCGCCGCGGTAGCGGAAGAATTTGCCAGCGCTGCCAAAGATCGCAGCGATGGCCACGTCGGTGCCTCGGCGGGCCCTTCCACGCTGCCCGCGCCGCCCGAGAAGTTCCTCTACCCCCTTCCCCACGCTATTGCCCTACGCATGACCACCGAGGAGGAGGAGGAGATGCGCGCGGAGTACTGCCGTCTCCACAAGATTCCGTACGTGGCACCACACTTCCACGATGTGAAGCCCGGTGCGGCGCCGCCCATGATGGACGCGGAGGCCATGGAGCGCCTCGGTGTGCCGCGAACGTCTTCGTCGACGTGCTTTGTCGCGTGTCCGATGCCGCTGCCGTTGCCGCTGGTGGAGCGGCGGCGGTATCACTTTGAGGACGATCCGAAGTACAGGGATGGCCGCGTCCACCTCGTCGAGGAACACGGTGTGCTCTATCACTTCGCCTACTTCCCCAAGAAGCGACGACCCGCAGCGACGACGACCGCCGCAGCAGCAACCGCAGAGACGACAACGAAGGCCAGTCCACCAACGAAGACCCCCATTGTCCTGGACCGCTGCCTGCACGACGTGGTATACAGCGAGGAGCCCGACACGTCCGTCTCAAACAACAAGCAGCTCGCCGCAGCAGCAGCAGCTGCGAACGCCTCGACCTCCTCGCCCTTTGGGTCTCCATCCATCTACAGCGGAGAACCCGAAGTGGCGCCCGCGAAGCGCTACGGCCGGTGTGCGCGCTGCGGGGCCCGCATTGAGCAACGCATGGACTACACACAGCTGCGTCGGCTCAAGGCAACACGCGTGCAACGGCGGGAGGCGCGTCGGGCAGAGCTGGAAGCCGCGCTGCATGCCGCACAGACCACCGCGACAGCAGCAGCAGCAGCCACAGACGACAGCAGCGCGGACGCAGCGGCGCAGCGTGAGGCATGGGCGGCGTTCGCCGCTGCGCGCGAGGCTCACAAAGCCGAGAGCCGCGGCAGCCACGATGATGATGGTGATGAAGGGCCTGGCAGCGACAACGACCTCGAGGTGGCCTCACACACGGAGCGTGTTGAGGAGGAAGGAGAGGCGGAGTTCATTATTAACATTGCACCGGTGCGGATTGGTGGGATGGACGGTCTTCTGCCCTCTCGCTCACGCGGCACGCCGTGGCTGCGCGGGTACGAACACGAAGACGAGGCCGCGGCCGACCACTACGTCGAACAGCTCCCACGGAAGCCACCGGTGATGCGTACCTGCCGCTTCGTGGAGGGCTCCGTGGGCGATAAAATCGTGAACCGCGCTGCGCTGGTGACGATGCTGTCCTACCGCCCCATGTGCCGTCAAGCTGGTCTGAGCAACGCACTTACCCGGCCCGTGTGGTCGACCTGTGTGTTGTCGAACATCCCGTACCTGCAGATGGTCCGCGAGACCTTCTTCCGCGCCAAGGCCGCGGTAGCCGAGATCGACGACAACGATCTGCTGCTGCGCAACTGGCTCGATGTCGTGGACCGTGAAAACAACTTCTACAACTTCATCAACGCCAATCTTTACATGATGCGCAACTTCACCCCTCCCGAGCGAACCGTCCGCCAGCATGAGCTGCCAGAGGATCTAAACAGCTCCACCACAGTCGGGCAAGCGAGCAGTGTGGCTGGTGGCTTCGGCAACGGCAGCGTGGGCACCGGACAGGACTACTCCGCTGCCTCCTCCCCGCAGCTTGGGAGTCTGATGGGGAGAGGCGGCAGCTTCGATGGCGATGCCCAACAACAGCAGCAGCAACTCGACCACCAGCAGCAGCAGCAGCAGTATAACCAGGTAAGCACCAGCTCCGCCGCATCGACGAGCCCTCTTAGGACCCTGGAGGACCAGCAAGGCGGAGAGAGGGATAGGACGGCAAGAACATCAACGCACAACGACACGCGCACGCCGCCGCAGCAGCAACAACAACAACAACAACATCGTGTGAAGAAAAGCGCCGACGGAGACGATGACTCCGCATCATCAGTTTCCTCCGCATCATCATCTACAGCAGACGCTGGACCCACGGCAGCCCAACGCCCTCCCTCTTCGAATCTGCACGCACCCGTCTCACCCTCCTCACACGCCCATCACACCGGCGTCGGCTCGGCAGCAGTCGCGGGGGCTCACACGAAGGACACAGTGACGTCCGCCACAACAGAGGCAAAGGCGAAGCACCGAACGAGCGGGGCAGAGCTGCGCAGTCATCACCTGACGCGTGATTTGGAAGAAGCCACGATTGGCCGCCCCGAAGGCCACGGCCCACGCGATGCCGTCGAGACTTTTCAGGATAACGACGACGAGGACGAGGAAGAGGAAGGGGAGGAGGAGGAGGAGAGTGTGGGAAGTCACGGCAACGACGCTGCAGCCCGCGCCATTCGCCGCAGGGAAGAAAAGCGAAGGGCCAAGCAGAGCAAGAAAGGGAAGTCGAAGAAGACAGTGGCCGGTGCTGTGCTGCCGCCGTCGATGGCAGGAGCGGCGTCTATGTCATTGAATGGGCTGTCGGCTGGGACAGGGAGCAGCGAGGCGACCTCATGGAAGCCACCGGTGACCGCGGGGGTGGTGATGCATCCGTTGACAACGAGCGACAATAAGAACGAGAACGATGCGGATGATGATGATGGCGGAGAGGCCTCGGGCAGGCCCATCCCGCTGCCAGCCCGAACCTCTCCAGTCCCTTCGTCTCCCCACCATCAGCATTCCATCGGAGGCGAGGACGTCGACGACGAGGACGCAGATCTCCAGATGGAGGAAGAAGAAGGTCATCAGCGAGGACGTGGCACGCGCACGCAGGAACACGGTGCCAGCAGCAGCACCAAAGGCAGCACCAGACGATCCACCTCCGCGGCGGAGGGCAACGAAGACGCGCAATCGCAGTCGCTGCAGCCCTCACGCATCGAGGTCCCGCCGCGGCCCAACTTTCAGCTGTTCTCCTCTCGACTGGAGCCACACGCGCCGGTATCGCTCTACTCCCTCTTCGACTACGACGGCAACACCGATGTGGCGCTCACCGGAGGATGTGACGGCGTGACTGGCTCTAGCGGTGGTGTTGGTGCACCAAACGCAAGCACAGCGGTAAGCGGCAGCGCAGACGCCACAACAGGTGCCGCCTCCGCACTGAACGCCGCTGGAGACTTCATGCACGGATCGACGGTGCTGCCCAGCTACGTCCAACATGACATTCTGCGCGAGAACGAGCGACGCCAAGCCGAGCCTAAGTCCCTTCGCCGACCAAGCCACGCGCTGTACGAGTGCGGCATGCTGGCCACAACGCGCGGCCGCAGCTTTCTGTTTCTCCTTCGCGAGGACTGCGTGCACGCACTCCTGTACTACCTCTCCTCCGCCGCGGCCCCCATCTTTATCGGCGCGTACATTGAGCCGGTGGACACGACGAGTGTGAGCTACGGCGGCGCGGTGCGGCTGCAGAAGCCGGACTCCGTCACGTTACCGTTGGAGGGAGAGAGAGGCTTGGGGGAGGAGAAGGCGAAAGGACAGGGCAGTCTGCTGAGCAGAGAAAGGGCAGCCACAACAACAGGAGCAACAGCAGCGCCGACGCAAGGCGCACACGGCACCGCAGCAGCAAGGCCCTCAGACGATGGTGGAGAGCAGCGCCAGATCAACGATACAACGCCAACCACGACGGCCACGACGGACAGCACAAGTCGAGTCATCATCGGCCCTGTGGAAGGCATGGAAGTGATGGCGGAGTACTACAAGAGCAAAGGCCTCATCACGTGCTTCAGCGTCAGCGACGTGGAAAGAATTGCGCCGGGGCCGAGTGCCGCACACCGCCTGCGCAAGATGATCGTCCCGCCATCGCCCACCCACGCCATGTCGAACAACGGAAGCTATGTCTTTAGCGAAGAGCGCGCCTTGGCGATGCAGCAGGCGCGGGAGGCCGGGCAGCTGGGGCACACGTACACCTACGCCGCCCACGAATTCCGCGACGGCGACCTCGTCGTGTACAACTTCGATGAGCGACGATGGGAGCACTATGAGCACGTCCAACTACGACGTCGCTTCGCGAGCAAGGCAGCCGCGGTGGCCGCCGCAGCGTCCAGCCCCCTGCGCGGCAACAACAACAGCAGCAGCAGCCCGATGGGTCGCTCCTCCGCTGCCTCCTCCTCGCTGAACTCGACAACGGCGCTGGGGTTGATGTCGTCTGTGGTGGGCTGGGGAGGTGTAGGTGGCGGCGGCGGCGGCAGCTCGAGTGGGCGTGCAAACGACGACGTGGCGGTGGTGGTGGACGGCAGCATCGGCAATGCCAGCTCCGTCGGGGACGCTTCCATGTCAGCCCGACTTCTCTGCGTTGGCTTGGATGAATTACTGTTGAGTTGGACCAAGTGGGTAGTCGACAATCGCTTCTACGAAGACCGCAGCGATCTGGGCTGGCTGAACCTCCCTGATGGCAGTCCCATTCAACTGGGCGGGCGATACTTCCTCTGGAGCTTCCGGCACAATCATCAGCGCTACTTCTACGGCGTCATCCCGAAGTTCGCCAAGGGCCGTCTGCGTCGGCAGAAGCTGATGGAGCGCAACCGCAAGAAGAAGAAGGAGACGGAGCCCTCACGCGGTGGTGGCGGTGGCATGTCCTCGTCGTCCGCGTCCACCAAGCACAAGGAAGGGAAGCTGAAGGGCCGCGGCGCAGGGGCAAAGAGCAAGTCACGCTCGCCCTTCACCACGCAGCCTTCTGGGCGGCCACACAGCACCGGCAGCACGGGCAGCCACGGCAGCGGACGTGGCCGAGGGTCTGAAGGGGCCTACGCCGACCCAATGCAGCGCCATAGCGGACTTTCCACCCTGCATGGACGCAGTAGCAGCAATCAAGCGCGCGTGTCCTCTGGTGCGGCGGCCTGCTCTTCTTCGCAGCAGCAGCAGCAGCAGTACGGCCAATCCGCTCTGCAGGTTGCCCATCGTGATCCGCTGGACTGCCATGCGAGCCCTCCGCCGCAGTCCTCCAGTGCGCCGAGGCAGCAAGGACTCGGCAACGCCTTTGCCCACGACACGCGTCAGCACCACCACGCGCCTTGCAGCAACGCCGACGGCCCCGAAGGCTCGGCTACGTGCCCAACTCCAAACGCACATGCGCGCACTCACAGCAACAACAGCCCAGGAGTTGGTATGGGCAGCGCCGGTATTCCTTCCCGCAGCAGCCCTCTTACGATGGCAGCCAATAGTGCGATAGGCAGCGGCTTCCCGGGCTACGGCCCTGCGCAACAACAGCAGCAGCAACAACAACAGGCAAATGCCGGTTACCAGCCCTCTGCAACCTCCAACTGGCCAACGTCCTCCGCTACCATGTTGTACGGCAGCTCCCCGGGGACTGGAGCGGCGCATTGCTCCTCCCCTCTTCACCAGCAGCAACACGCTGCGTCATCGCAGCTAGCCAGCGCGAACCACCCGTGCAACAACAACAGCAACAACAACAGTGGTTGTGGGAGCTTCCCGAGCGTGCGCGTCGGCAACAACGTCACTCGACCAGGCCTGTCCTCCTCCCTCACCAGTCTCGCCAACCCCACAGCTGCCCGTCGCGCACCGCTGCTCGGACCACCTCCAGCGCAGCCGCGCGGCGCCAGCAACAACCGCGCAACACAGCGCAGCGCGCCGCTGAGCTCCCCAGGGCAAGTCGGTGCTGCAGCTGCTGCTGGGGCAACAGGTGGCCACAACAACTACTATCACCAGTATGGCGGAAACACGTTTATCCAAGATGGCAAGCGACACGAAAACGAGTATTACCCGCCCTTGCCGCAACACACCCCGTTCCACCCCGCGTCGGCCGCGGGCAAGCTGATCCCACTGCCACACCCGCAAACCGATCGCGGAGGCATTCCAGCGATGTTCCGCTACTGGGGACCGGTGGGTCACCCCTCCTCGCGCAGTGGCCTAACCAGCAGCCTTCTTGCTCGACCTGGCATGCCCTTGTCGCCGTCCTCGCCGCAACAACAGCAGCAGCAGCAGCAGCAGCAACTTCCCTTGTCGCCGAGTGCCAGTCGAGTCGCCTTTACGTCGCCCATGGCCGTCTTCAACACCTCTGTGGGAATGATGTCGAACAGCTCCAGCGGAACTCAAAGCCTACCCGTTGCCGGCGGTGCAGGGGCAACGGTGGTGTCTGTGGGCGGTAACCCCGTGCCTGCAGCGACCTTGAGCAACGTAACGGTGCATGTGCGCAGACGTGGCGCTAGTGCGACCATGGGGATGACGGGGAGAGGCGGTGTCAACCCTGTATCAACAGCCGCAACAACGATGTTGTGTGGTCCCGCACCCCCCTCCGGACCCTCTTCCCTCTCCGCGTCGGTGGCCACCATGGCTCTCGGTCTCAACAGCGGACCAGCGGCCATGAACAGCTCCTTCACCACAGGGCCCGCCAGCTTCCCGGCAACACCGGTGCTGCGCAGTGAGCAGCATCAGCAGCCGCATGGGTTTGGCGTGGCGGCAGGGCAACCCGCAGCGTCGACAACGTCCTTGACGGGGTCCGCGACGGCATTACCGCCCTCAGCAGCTCACCTAACGTCCACTGCTCTTGTTGGCGTAGGCGCAGCGGCGACGGGCACCTCCACCACAGGCAGCGAATGTGCCTCGCCACCACGGCGACTCTCTCCGACAAGTATGCTGCCCGCGAACCTCATCAATGAAGGCTCCAAGACAAAGGGAGAGTCGGTGCTGCGTGTGGAGGACACGTACGTCCAGCGACAGGCGTTCCGGTGGAACCCGTACGCATCCACGAAGTGGTCCTCAGGCAGTCACGAGGGGGAAGGCGTCGAGGAGTAACCTGTTCTTTCACCAACAAAAAAAAAACTCAAAATGGAAATAAAATTAGGACGTCAGTTAATGATAAAGGATTTTTTTTTCTGCATTCCTTGAGTTGTACCTGTTGGCCTACAGCTTTACAAATGGATGAGCAGGTCCTTCAGTTTTTCATTGTTGTTGTTGTTATTCGTTGGTTTCTGTCTGACCTGCGAACTAGCCGGCCTTTCCCTTTGCTCCCACAAAAACATCTGCTAACCTGTGTTGCTCTTCGCCAGGGACCGTTACGTGATAGAGGTATCCAAAAAATTCAAATTGTGTTCCTTTTTTGTTTTGTTTTTCTTCTGCTCGCGTTACCACTGGAAGTGCTTATTGTTTCCATGTTTGTTGTCGTTATGTTTGCTGTTGCTGTTGTTGTTGTTCACCGCAACCTGAACTTCGGTTTTCTGAGAACTCTTTTTTTTTTAATGTGAGTGTCTTTGTGTGTATGTGTAAGCGTTGTACGTGTTACTAACAATAAAGTAGATAAAGATCTGCGTCAAGCACCCGAGCATGGTGAGCCTTTCAAGTTGGTTTCACAGCTCTCTCTCTCTCTTCTCCAAGCCACTTAGCTCATCGTGCGTGCGCCGATGCTAAAGCGCCTCTCCGTCCATCCTTTCGATCTCATTCTCAAAGCGCGTGTGCGTGGGTGCGTGCGTGCGGTTTATCGCGCACATAACCTCAAGTCGCCGCGACTGAAGAATGTCTCACTTAATGAAATGCGTAACGATGAGGGGGAATGAGAACACACAAACAAAATAAAAAAGGAAGTGAGCTCTTCGAACTCACACACCTCTTTTAACTTCCCTCAACACACACTACTTCCTTCTCTCTCTCTCTCTTTCTTCCCCTTTCCTCTCGTTGTTACATCCCAAAACTGCTCGCTCTCTGTGCCTCTTGCCTTTTTTCAGTTGACCTGAGCTCTTCGCACACCTGAGCCACCCTTTACTACTAAATCAAATCTATAAATATATATTTACATTAATTAGCTACCACCAACGTTCCCTTCTTCAAGCAAAGATAACAGGAAACACGACAAGCTCACATCTACTTTTGGTTTTTTCTGTGTGTCAGAGAGAACTGAATACGATCGCCGAGTCAGAACAGCCTCTTTTTTTCTTAAGTGCTAGTCAAACCAAAAAAAACAAAAACAAAATTGCGCTTCTCTGACGCACTCTTCATTTCTTTATTTTTGGTCTATTTTTGTTGCAAGCGTGTTTGTGTCTAAAAATAAAAAACGAGACAAAAAAAGAAAAATTGACTCATCACTACAGCAAGCACATCGCTATACATAGTGCGGGTGACTTGACTTCGAAGATTTCTTTGTTTCTTTTTTTCTCTTGTGTTTGCTCGTAGCTGAGTGCTATTAGTGTTACAGACGTACTTGTCGACTTGTTTGCATATTGAACAAAAAACAGAATTAAACTCCGCTTCTGTTCAAGTTCCCCGCTTCTCTTTAGTTTTTCTGAATCTTCCTCTCTGCTTCTCGTTTATTTTTGTTCTTTTTTTTTTTCTACATTACCTTTACGATATTTATTTATTTTGGTTGAATTACTCTTTTTTGTCTTTTTTTTCTCTCGTCATTGTCGTTCCCTTCTGGAGGCATCTGCATTGAGTCTCAAGGAAGTCAGCCTGCACGATTGAGCACAACAAAATCGCATCGGATAGCGAAAGCAGAACTTTCTTCAGTAACCACAACTCCTTTTTCGCTTATTTTTATTTTCCTTTGTTTCGAACTTTTTTTTGCACGTATCTTTACGAATATTTATCGTGGATTACCGAGATACCTTTCTCTCTTTTCTTTTCTTTTTTTGCTTTTTTCTTTGCTTCTCGTCTGCATCAAATCAAAACAAAAGATTTTTATTCTTTTTTCTTTACCAAACAGAAAACAAACTTTTTTTGCTTTTGTTGTCTCGACAAATCTCGCGAATAAATATATTCTATTTCCTGATTCTTCGTTTTGTTGTCGCGGAAGTCATTAAAGAGCTCTTCTTTTCTCTTTTTTATTCCCCGTGTAAAATTTCTTCTGCATCTTGCGATTGGTTGGCTTGACGTATAACAACAAGTCACAAAAAAAAAAGAGAAAGAGAAGGAAAGCAAAAGAACATTATTTTTTTTCTTTGACTTTTTTTTTTTTTTTAAGAGGCAATGGGTGCGTTACCGAGCAGGGAAAGCCACGAAGGGCCCAACACCGTGTACTTCGGCAACAACACCGGCGTTGTCACTTTCCGACTCCCGCTGACTCCTCACTACTTCCCCAGCCCCGACTGCCTCGCCTTCAAGGAGGTCTACCGCGTCCGCAACAGTCAGTCGTGCAAGTACAGCTTCAACATTAGAGAAGCGTCCGCACTGCTGCCCGAGGCGGCCGCGAAGGACTTTGACACCGCGCAGGAAGCGTACTGGGGACCTGAGGCAGAGGCTGTCGATCCCAGTGTGCACTACCACGATGGCGAGGTGCATGCGCGACTGGCGGAAAATGGATTCAGCACGGGTGGAACGTCCACGCACCGGGCGTCGTCGTCGTCCGCCGCCACCGCCAAAGCCCAGCACATTCGAGGCTCGCTGGAGCGGCGCCGTGAGCTCTATCACGCGCTGGTGATAAACCCGACCACCAACGCCCTCGTCGACACCGACGATGAAATGCTGGACCTTTTTCTGGCCGAGCAGCGTTGGCGTGCCGCCCGCGACGTCGTGCGACGTCACCGCGCGTTTGTGACGCAAGAGCGCGAGCAGCCGGACGGCGCCGCGCTGGTGATCGAGGACGTGGACCCCGCAGAGCTGGAGGCGGCCGAGGCGGTGCCACCGCCGTCCATGTGGCTGCGGCCCTTGCCAGAGGTCGTGGTGGAGCGCATGTCGATGGAAGACACGTGTGCCGCACACCGCGCCTTTCGTGCGCGTCACGGCGAGTCCTCTGAAACACCAAACAACAACAACGACAGCAATGACGATGCCTCGCGTGGCACCACGTCTGATCCTCGAAGCACACGGGGCAACCTCGACCTGGCGCCCGTCCATCCTGTAAACTCAAAAAACGAAGAAGCCGCATTGAGTGTGTTGGACACGCAAGGACGGCAGCCCGTTGTGGAGTCCTCTACGCTGGATGAGGATATGCTTAAGTCCTACCCATGCTTCCAAGACCAGCAGCTCCCCTTTGAGCTGGACGAACAGTACATGGACGGCCGCGTGCACATGGTGGCCTACGAAGGCGTCAATTACCTCTTTGCGTACAACCCCGACTATGTGCGAGCGATGGGCAAGACCGTGGCGGTGGATGGCAGCCTCGTGGAGGAGCGCCGCCGTCGCTCTGGTGCCGCGCAGCACGCACACGCTCGCGCACCCTTCACCACCACTCACCTCGTGGCCACGCGGCAAGCAGAAGACTTTGATGACCCGAATCAGCGTCGTGCCTATGAGATGTTTCAGCCCGTGTATGCGCGCTACTACATACCCGTGATGCCGGTGCGCGTGCTGGGCGTGGACGGTTTCATCCCCTGCCGCAGCGAGAGCGGCGATGTGCGTGGGGCACCGTGGATGCGCGGCGTTGATGGCGATGAGGTGGAGGAGGCCTATGAGGAGCAGATGCTGCTGCAGCGCCACGGCGTGCCGCCCCCACCCGTCCTGCGTGCCTGCCGCTTCATTCACGCCGTGATCGGAGACAAAATTCTCAACCGCATGTCCGTCCTGGGCTGTGCGACTTTCCGCGAGCGGTGCCTCAACGCGGGACTGCCCGACGCCATTGCGTGTCCGCTGTGGAGTGTGGTGGGGCTGAGTGACATCCCGCAGCTGCAGTTCCAGCGAGAAATGGAGCTGCGCTTTCTCGCTGCAATCCACGAGATCGATGACGGGGACATGCGCATTCGTGACGCGCTGGCTCGACAGCACCGGTGGAACGACTACGTGAACTTTGTCAACAGCCCCATGTACGGCTTCATTGTGTGTGCTCCGCCGGAGCGCCGATTTCGTGCCGGGGCCGATGGAAAACTGCGCGAGGTTGGCGAAGACAATGGCGAGGCGGAGAGACGCGACAGCTCCTCTGACAACGAGGGAGATAAGGATGAGGAGCAGCAGCAGCAGCAGCAGCGAGCCACAAAATGTAACAGCAACAACAACAACAAGTGCGCAGCTGGTGCCGCACCGTACGCAGACTTGATCTCGTCGTCGTCGCCATCGCTGGCAACAAAGAAGGAGGACGAAGGAAAGATCCGCGATAGAGCGGCAACGGCGGCTAGCAGCAGCAATGCCATAAGTAGCAGCAGCAGCACGGGCCGCGCACTGCAACTGCACACCTCCGGTGCGAGCAGCAGTGACACGGAGAGCCGCGATGAGCACAGCGGCAACACGAGCGCCCGCAGCGCCGCCCACAACACCTCCGGCGTGTTGGCAGATCACATGGACACGACCAAGGCAGGACCCGACACCACCTCGTCCCACGAGCACGCAACCTCCACGGCGACGGCGCGGGTAAAGCGCACGCGTGATGGGCAGACCTGCATTGGGGGCTGCGCGCCGCCAGAGACGGCCGAGCAGATGGCCGCGCTAGAGACGGCGATGACCAACGCGGGCATCTCACAGAGCTGCGCAGCCGCTGTGACGGCGGAGGAC
Source organism: Crithidia brevicula (assembly GCA_030849845.1). Classification (NCBI taxonomy): domain Eukaryota; phylum Euglenozoa; class Kinetoplastea; order Trypanosomatida; family Trypanosomatidae; genus Crithidia; species Crithidia brevicula. Next base: position 12,350 of record JASAOD010002014.1, on the reverse strand, counting down.
GACCTGACGTGTTTAGCAGAGCCTCCAGCGGAGCTGCAGTGTGCGTGGTCCTTTAAGCGTCGCCGCATCGGCCTCACAGAGGAGGTGTTGGTCGATCCGAATTACAGCGTGGAGGACTGGATGCCGATGGTGAATCCGCTGACGAAGGATGCCGCGCTGGCCTCGATGGGGGTGCGGGTGTCCCTGCGTGGCCGAGTAGCGCTCGTGCGGTACAGTGCGAGGGCCATGCGGGAGGTCGTCTATTACCTCTCACAGGCCTCCGCCCCGATCTTCTGTCTTCCCTATGTGGGTCCGCCACAGCAGTGCCCGAACGTGTACCTTGAGAATGTGCTGCGGGCACCCGTCCTTGATGCGGTAACCTCAGCCTCAGCCTCAACAACGACGATAGCGCCATCTACACCTCCGTTGAGCCTTCAAAACGGCCTGCAGCCGCCCACGCCCACCCAAATTCAAACCGCCATGGCAGCCTACCGTCACGGTCGTGTCAGCTGCTACGTGTTTGTAAACCTCAACGACCGCGCGAGCAACCCGCCGACGTCCTGCGTGCGCAACCATCGCCGTGATGATATGCTGATGGCGGAGCCAGAAAAAGTCGGCATCACCTCAAAGCTGATTCTGGCGCAGATCCCCATCAAAGCCGACGCGCGCTGCGCCTCGGAGTTCTATCGCAAGTCGCTGGTGCACGGCCCTGCACCGATGCCTGGCGAGGGACCCTCGCCATTCGCGGAGTGGCCCGCCCTGCTGGACGCCCCGCTGCCCTGCGATGGCGATGTGTTGGTTGTCTGCCCTCGCACCCACCGCTGGATACGCGTTACAACACTCATACTGCTCGGCGCGCTGCTCGCGGTGCACCGCAAGGTACGTGAAAAGGAAGATGAGTTGCCCGATCCGGTGCCCGTGTTGGACCTCTTCACCAACGAACACTTTGCGAAGGAGGTGGAGGTGTGTTACGAAGCCCTAACACACAAGAACACGGACTCGGAGGGCATGCAATGCCACATGCTGCACATGCGCAACTTCTTCTCGTACAACGGCATCGTTGAGCTCGTCCTGGACCGTCTGCGTGCTATCATCGACCTGGAGGGGTATGAAGATAAGGACGATGAGGGCTGGCTCGTTCTCCATGAACCGTCCGTGACGGGCCTAGGTGCAACGCCCACCACAGCCTCGTCCCTCTCCTCCACACCGACCACCGCCACAGCAGCCACCTCATCCGCAACGACGACATCAATGGCCTCCTCGGTGTCCCGAGTGAACTTCGGCCCTGCAAACTCCGGCGCGGCCGCCTTTACAAGCCAAAAGTACATGGAGAGTGGCTCCTACTTTATCTGGAGTTTCGCTCTGGCGGGGCAGCGCTTCTTCTTTGGCACGAAACCGCGCTTCATTCGGCTTGCCCTGCAGCGCCAGAAGCAGAACCAGCGGCGGCGACTGAAGCGGAAGGAGAGGGATGGCGTCGCGACTGGAAACGGCAGTGTAGCAAACGCATCCGCAGCCACGCTGAACACCACTAACAGCAGCAACAGGAAGCGTGAGGTGGTGACAGCTTCAGGGGAAGCCCCGCGACCGAACGAAACGATAGCGACACCCGCCACAGCGGTGTGCGAGGCTGGTCTGTCCGCCGCTCCAAGCGCGCACAGAGCCCTGAGTGCGAGTAGCCACAGCAGCGCCAGTGGAAGCGCCAACGCCAGTGCCCCGTTCGCACCTCAGACAACGTTTACGAAGGTGCCACCACCAGCGGCCGCATCGAATTTGCCCATAACGACGACGGACAGAACGCAGCTCGTGAAGGACGCCGCAGCGGCGCACGGCCACCATGATGCATCGCAACACCCGCCACATCCGCACCACAGCCGCGCCACGGCATCGACGACGCACATCCCCTACGCCCCTCTGCACCTCAGCTCCGAGGATCACCTTGCGAACAACGAGGCCAATGAGATGAGGGAATGCCGGCAGTTGCATCGTCAGTGGCTCGAATCGCGTGGTGTCCTCGTTGCCACGAGCTACCAGCGCCATCACGAGCTGCCGCTGCTGCTGCACCGCCCAGACGTCGACACGTCGTCGTTGACGCTGTCGACACCGCAGCCGGGGCCATCGGGATGCCGGCGTCGGTGGGTGGTGCCCATCGCACCGCACGGCATTGGACGGCCGACCTTCATGAACTGCGCACACGTGGCAGGTGAAGCGCACGCCGCGGTGGAGGGGCCGGACAACGCCACGGCCAACGGCAACAGCTTCCGTGAAAACGAAGAGGTCGCGGCACCGGTGCAGCGTCCTGGGTTGCCGCGCGTGGTGGATGCCGAAACGCGAAGTTACCGCTGGAATCCGTATCGGGTTGGCTGATATTTTATAACAAAGCAAGTAAGAAAGAAAGGCAGAGACAATTGAAAAAAGAATGAAGTGCATGGAAAGATAACTTAAACTGTGTGGGAGTTGAGTCTAGCCTTCTGTGCGTCAGTGTCCTTGAAACGGCCTCTCACTATTATCTTTCTCTTTCTTTTTTTTCTTTTCGTTGTTGTTTTTGTTGTTGGGTTTCCAATTTTCTGCGGGCTCCGCTGAAATGATGGTTTTGATCTTTTGTTCTTTCTCGTTATTATGTGTTTTTATTATGTGGCCTGGTTGACGTCCATTCTCTTTCTTTTATTTCTTTGTTTGAATGAGTTTTTTTTTTTCTTCTTTCCTTTTCTGGAAGTGTGAGACGATGGAAGCAATGTGTGTTCCTCGCTGTGTGATCAATCGCTCTCTCTCTCTCTCTCTTTCGAGCTTTGAATCGAATCTTTTCGGTACGCCGATGATCCGGGCGATCCAGCAACTCCACTTGACCCTTTTTTCTATTTTTAATCTCTACGCTCTCTTTGGAATTATTTCACTGTGTCAATCCCATGATGCCCGCATCAAATTTGAGGCTGTTGTTGTTGTTGTTGTTCATGGAGGAACAGGTTGTGCGCGGCAACCTGTAAATGTCTATGCGTGTGTGTCTGTGCATACCTGTTCGTTTGTGTGTGGGTGCGTTGGGGAGAACAGTGCTTATGTCAAGAGAGAGATGAATAGGACTAGTGTGTCAGTATGGAGGCCGAATTCCCCATGGCGAGCAAGCTGAAAGAAAAGAGGGCTCAATAGTGTCATGGCAGAGCAAGCACCTCTAATTGATCCCATCCAGAAATGTTATTACATATACATTTAAATATTATAAATGTTTTTTTGCTTATCTTCTGGATGAAAAAAGGGGGAAAAGGAACGTGCGCAGATGTGTGTTGAGGCAACAGAACGGACTATTGCCCCAACGGGTGACAATGCAGTTAGCTGCCTTACACAACAATGAAGAAACAAAAAAGAAGGGGAGAAGAGCGTTGTTGGGAAGAAGAACTTAAACAGAGGAGTCAAGGATACTTACATGTCCCTTCTCTCTCCTACCAAGGTTGTTGCAATTGGTTGTTTCACGCCCTCTCTCCCTTACCCCCCCCCCCCCCCTCGTTCGTTCTCCTCACTTCGCTTGTTTACACTTCCGCAACTCTTGCTCATACTTCTCAAACCCCTTTCCCCTTCTTATCTCCTTTTGTGTTTCTTTTTGTGTTCTCTCTCCCCTCTCGCTGCCGTGATTGCTGCGTATTGATTTTGCTTGTTCGTTTGTTTTGTGTTATCTTGTTTTCGCATACCTTTGCTCGTGGGCAACGTGTCGACGTTCAATGACGCCTCACCACGAAATTTAAACAAAAAAGAACACCTTTTCTCTTTTTCCAATAACACATTTCACGACTACATCATCTCCTCCTCAAGTCCAACATCCATCATTTTGTTTTATCTCTGAACGGTTTTCTTCCTATATATATATATATTTATTTATTTATTTATACTCCTTTTCTGCCTACCCCACGCGAAAAGAAAGAGAAACGATGGTTTCCACTGAGGCAAAGATGACGACCGCGCGCGCGTGCGTCGTATTGAGCACCATCGCTGCTGGACTCTGCGCAGCTTCTGTGCTGCGCCTTCCCCTCTTCGAGCTGAAGATGGACTCCATCAAGTCCTCTGTCACGCAATCTCTCTTCACCGCGGACATCTACACGCCCGCCTTTGAAAAACACGTCTCCACGCATGACTTCACCGAGAAGTGCGAGAAGCTGCAGACGGCCTTCGCAGTGGCGCAGGGGTCCACCATCGCAGCCGTGGCTCTGCTGGCCCTTGCCATGATCTGTGGCGTGCTGCACCTGGCCCCGAGCTTTACCAAGACGAACCACCACGTGCGACAGGTGTGTGGCACGCCGATCTGCCTGCTGTTGCTCCTCGCCGTGATTGCGATGGGGATCAACGGCTACATTCTGCGAGAGATGTATGAGAAAGATACGTGGTGCAAGGTCAATGTGCTCCACATGGGGTCCTCTCTGCCCATGTACGTCCAAGGAAACGCGGCCAGCGGCATCCTTCGCCAGCCCGTCCGTCTCGCAATGCCACCGATGGCGGTGCGTCTCGCAGACGCACGTCCTTTGAAGCTGCAGAGGAGTGCCGCCATTGCTCTTGGCGAGGTCAAGCAGTGCAACTACTTCGAGGACTGCTTCGCGTCCTACCGTGACATGGGCTTTGAGCAGGCAATGGGCTACCGTGTGCTGTGGGCCGCGCTAGGCGTTGCTGCGTTTGCCATGGTGGTGGAGATGATGGTGATGGCGGTGGGCGCCAGCGTCGTCCCGCAGGCCGGCATCGCTGCCGAGACCGCTGCCCTGCTGCACAACCAGGACAACAACGACGATCGAGTGATTTAAGAAAGAGAAACCATTTTCAGCAGTTTAACGTCAGCTGATTTCTTATATATATTTAAAGGTTTTCTCCCCCCTTTCTTGTATTTCTTTTTGTGCGTGGCCTCTTTTTTCAAACACGATGGCTAGTCCAGGATGGACTCTTGCTACATCAGATGTGTTTTGAGAAGTGCTACAGAAAGAAACAAAGGCAGAGCATACGAAGAAGCGTGTTGCCGTCACTACCAAAAGACCCTGCCCTTGCGCGCTTTTCTTTCTCTCTGTTTTCTTTTTTGTTGTTGTTCTTTGTCTCCTCTTTTTCTGTTTTAAAACAACCTGATTTGTAGTTTCCTATGCTGCTGCCTTTTAGTCTCACAACAACTAGAGAAAAAAAAAAGCTAAACACAACTGCACAAGCGCGTGTCTCTCTTTGTGTTTTTTTCTTTCTTTCTATTTGCGCGTGACTCCCTCGTTCTTCTATCTCTCAAACTATTTTCTTTCTATTATCATATTTTTTTTTCTTTGCTACGCGCACGCTCTGCTGCTTTTTATAAAAACAAACGCATGTAGCTGTTTGCGTTTGCATACATATATATATATCAATGCTTCCACTATATCCCCGGTGTCGTGATACACACTGATTATTATTATTATTATTGTTTTCACTATTTTTATTTATTTTTCTTTCTCCGGATTTTCTGAAGTGTGTGACTTCACCAAGTAAAAGCGCGCGTTTGTGAAATGCATCTCTCGCCATCAGCGCACAGCACACACGCAAGTGGTGTATATGTGTGTGTGTGTATGTTTTATTGTTTTCTTTTTTTTCTTTTCGTTCTAAATTTAGAAAACAAGATCAAAACCGAATGCTTTCGTAAAGATTTGTGCGCAGGGTTGTAGTCCAGTGTTGCTGGCCGGGGTACACGCTGGATGGTGCACAGACAGAGTCGTCGGCAAGCCGCTGGGGGGTGGGGCCTCTTTCACACACACCCTTGAAGCTTGAAGGTGCCTACGGCGGAGAAGAGCTAATTCAACCCTCTGGAAGAAAAAGCCTAATATATATATATATATCTTTCTCTTCACCGCCCTATTTTATCAATTTAATACAAGAAGGAGCTGGCACGTGTGTGTGTGTATTTGTGGCTTCTGCTTTGTTTCACCCTAGCCCGCCATGAACACTCAACTCCTTCATTATAATTACTTGTATCTTCTAACTTCCTTTTGCATCGCCAACTGCCGCTGCTCCTCTTTCTTCTCCATCAACGGTGCGTGTGTGTGCCTTTGAGTGTCTGTCTCTTTTGTCTTTTCACTCTCTCTCCCTATCTCTATCCATCTATCTGCGTCTCTCTTTCTCTTTCGACCTCGCTGATGTCGCCCTGCTTCTTTTAAATGAAACGCGCTTGCACCATCAGACCTTCCTATTCAACACGACAATCACCTTCTTTATACACTCCCGTTGCTTCCTTTCATTGCACAACGCATGCAGACCTATTACGACGTCCTCGGTGTGCCCGTCAGCGCCACTCAGGCGGAGATCCGCAACGCCCATCGCAAGCTTCTCACGCGCGTCCATCCCGATCGTTGCTACCACGACAACGACAGTGCCATCTACAACCCATCCGAGGAGCTGGATCAGGCTCGTCTGATGGTGCTGGAGAAGGCGTACAACACTCTTTCCAATCCCGAGCAGCGGCGGTTGTACGACGCCTATCTTTCGCAGAAGCAGCGGTGCCCGCTGGCATGGTATGCGTCGCCTGTATCTGCGGTGGCGTGGAGCGCGCGTGTCGCTACGGCTGCGAGCGGCGAGGAGGAGGACGCGGTACGTTCGATGATGGAGCTGCTGGCCGGCTCGCTCTCCTCACCGAAGATGTCCCTCGCTGCTTCGCGGCAACAACCGGAAGTGTACGCCATGACCGAGACGCTGCGTCCACACACGAATGCTGCCACATCCCATGCCTCGGGCATGCCCGTCGTGTACACCACCGCGATCAGCGTGGAGCGGCTGCCAGACGGCACGTTGTCCGTGCGGACGCAGAAGTCCGGGCCAGACACAAATACGCCACCGGCAACACGTGGTGCGGGTGCTGGGGGCACTGCTGTTGACACGGCCACCTCTGCCTCGACGACGGCGCTGCCACGACGAGTCCGCGTGATGGAGGAACAGCTTCAACAGAGAGGCACCGCTCCCAGCGGCAGCAACGACGCCAAGGAGCTGAGTGAGGCCCTTGATACACTGGCGAACTCTGTGTTCTCGCTTGTGGTGACAGCCGCAGATACGCAATGAAGACAACCCAAATTTTTCGAAACTTTAAAACAATAAAAAAGTCTTATAAGGAAGATGCGCAGTGGGGAGAAGAGTGAGTGTGTGGTTGCGCCTTCTCCTCCTCGCAATCAATCGTCTCTCTCTCTTTTCGCGCGGATGATCCTTTTTCGTTTATGAATTCAAAGCTGTCTTAACTTATTATTGTTTGAGGCATAGACACTATCTGTGGGGGGGTGCAGCAGGAACTTCTCGTGTTTCGTTTCCAACTAGCTTCTTTTTATTTATTCATTTATTTTCAATGCTACCTACCCTGCTCACCACCTCTCTTTCCTGTACGGCGCTTCTTCTCTTCGTCCACTTTCTTTTTTTTTTTGGTGTTGTTGTTAGTGCTGTTCTATTATGTCTCTTTTGCTTTCTGATATGCTCTCCCTCTCTCTCTCCCCGTGTCTCGTTACACTGTCCCTTTCCCCCTCGTGTGCGTGAGTATCATTAAGTGATCTCTATTCTTTATTTACTTTTTGTTTTTTGTTTTTTTCGCATCAGCGTATAAAAGCTGCCGGTGTTGCTGACGTTACTGTGGGTTTTTTTCTTGTGTGTGTGTGTGCAGTGCGTTTTCTTTCCGTGATCGTGCCGCAATGTTGCTCTCTCTCTCTCTTTCTGGGCATCCGTGTATTGCCTAGAGAACAGCACCGCCTTGGTACGAGAGAAAAGTTGCGAAAAGTATATTGGACTTTTTAATATATATATATCCTGCCACACAGTTTTTGTTTTTGTTGTCGTTGTTGTTTTCTGCACCAAACACTGAGCACCAACACACGACGGAGAGTAAATTTCGGCAGTGTAGAGAGAGAGAGAGGAAAGTCAATAGAGAATTAAACGATACACCAAAGCTTATACAAATATATATATATATATTTATTTATTTATTTATTTGCGTATGGGCAGCTATGAACGGACGTGTGCGTTTTTATTTATTTTTTTATTGATGGACATGCGACAACTCTTCATACTCTCTCTCTCTCTCTCTTTTTCGGAGGCTCTACCTTCGAAGATCTATTAGTGCTTTTTTGTGTTACACTCCTGCCCCTGACATGCGCTTCTCTTCTCTTTTGATTAGTTGTTGTGAGACGAAAACATTTTTTAGCATCTCGACAGAGAAACTAGACAAAGAAAAAAAAAACGATAGCTGACATGCGTGGATTATGACTTGCTCTGCAGGCAACCTTCCAGCGTGATCACGCTTGAAGTTTGATGCCACACCGCAGTTGTGGGCATCCTCCCTTCTCTTCTTCTTTTTATTTTTATTTTTTCTTTAAATGCGCAGAATTGTTGCCGCGCCAAACGAGGACTGAGCTCGCACTGCCAGCGTCACCCTTTCCACTTCTTCTTCATCTCTCTCTCTCTCTCTCTCAATTTCATTGGCCTCCTCTTTGCCCTCCTCCGTCTCACTATTTGAATGTGTTGTGCCAGCGCACACAAGAACAAGACGCGATCCGACTCCAAAATTACCATAAGCACATTCCAGAGCCTCGCCTTTCCATCTAAATACGCTCTCTCTCGCACACACACAATAACATAATCATAACAGCTGTGTCATTTCCTCTTATTGATTCTCTTCTGTGGACCTCTCTGTGTCTGCCTCTCTCTCTCTTGCTTTTATCCTTTTTTTGGTTCTGTCGTCCATTGCAGCATGTTTGGCTTTTCACGAAGGAAGCGCAGCGAGCTCACTCCCTCGCAGGCTGCGGCTGCCGAGAAGAAAAAGACGACGTCCGCAAACACCATCGATGACCCGACCTTCCGTGGAAATCGACCGCCATCGCCACCACCTCCACCTAAGCGCGGTCTGAGCAAGCGCAGCAACCACGATGGTGATTACCGTGTGCTGTAATGTTTTCACGCTGCCCTCTTCGAATCTTCTTATTTGACCTCAAGCAGCTTTAAGAGACTCACTGGGTCGCACGAAGTACGGCGTTGTTGTTGTTGTTGTAGCGGCGGCAACACGGCAACGAACGAAATTGATTCCCAAAGCTGCTGCCATCATGCTGCGATACTCCCTAAAACAAAAACGCTGGTGTTTGTCTTTTTATTTTTCTTCTCTACTACTACTGATATATATATATATATATATATTCTTGATTGTGCCTTTTTCTTTTCCTTTTTCCGCTACTTCTTACCTTTGTTGGTGCTTTCACGTTCCTTAGTGGACGTTATTTTACTTTTTTTTCTTGGTCTTTTTGGTGTTATGTTTGCCTTTATTAACGTAAAGAAAAGAAGGTGACAAACACGCGTGGGAAACAGAGAGGCTTTGCTTGCAAGCACCGTCTTTCTTTTGCATGAGTGACGTCTATCCAAAGTATATATATATATATAATTTTAGAAAACGCGTTTATCGAAAACGAGGGTTCTTTGCGGCAGCGCAGTCTTTATAGAGCGCGTGTTTATCTGCAAAACACGTTTTTTTTTTTCTCCCTATTCTTTGAAAATAAATCAGCTGAGGCGGGCCTTCGAGTAAGCAAACGAAAAAAAAAAAAAAAGCTGAGGCCTCCAAAACTAACGTTCGATGAGACAAATAGGTTTTTTTTCTACTATTGTTATTACTCTCCTACTCCGAATATCGCTCGCAACATTTAGCCTCAAAAAAAAAAATAATAATAATCAATTATGTTTATGTGATTGTCTCCTTCTCGTTGACTTCCTTCACTTCGCCTCTGTCAGCTCTCTGCGTTCATCAACGCTCTTCTGATACTTTCGCGCTTCTTATAATTATTTTTTTCTTCTTATTATATCACGCAATTGTCTTTTTTGTGTATGTGTGTTTGCGTGCATAGAATCATTCTGCTCTTCTTGATTCTCAGCACAATGCGCCATATCTGCGTGTGCCTTTAACGTTCTTTCTGTGTGTGTTTTTTTTTGTTGTTGTTGTTGTTTTGTTTCTTCTCTCCCCTCCCATCTCCCTCCGTATTTCTTGTGCATTAGTCGAGTTTTAAACGCAGCATCTATTCGCATCTCTTTTTAATTTTTTTCTATTTTGAATCTCCTTTCCTAACCTTCACTTGAATGATGTGCGCCTTCACCTCTGCCCACACCTGCAACCTCCACGTTGCCGCACACGTGTGTGATTCTGCGCGTGGCAACGTACTTTTTGCCTTCTTCTTTTCTTTTGCCGCGTAGAAACAGCGTCTTTTACACATGTGCGGAGCCGCATTTGAAAGCGAACAGTGAAAAGTGTTTGTTTGTTTGTTTGCCTACTCGATCACCAATAGTATGTATTTCCCCTCACCTCCCTCTCCCTCTCTCACCTCATCTCCTCTCTATCTTTTCTTTTGTGTGACACCCTCTCTTCCCGTCATGCTGATGCCCTCCCCCGAGCAGGTCATTACAGCGCTCTAATAAACATTCCATCACTCTCATTCTCTCTCGTACACACACAGCCACACAAAAGTCCACAGCCCACATTTTTTTTTTTTTTTTAATTGTGTTCTTTTCGTCGCTCTTTTTTTCTGAAGCTGAGGAACAGCAAGAAGAAGGAAGGAGCGGTGCACCTCAAGTCCTTCAGCTCGATCCTCTTGATACAAGGTCCAAAGTGCAGGCCTACAAAAAAAAAAAGAAGAAAAAGAAAAACACCTGAAAGAGCACCATCACCGCTAACAATGGCGCAGGAACGCGCTTCAACCCATCGTGCCTCGGACGCCGTGGCGACCACCACAGCCGCTAACAGGTCCACGGCCGCACCTCATCTGAGCCCTGCGATGCCCGTGGAGCGGCGGACCCACACCGACGCCCGCACGCATGCCACGTCCATTTACGAGCGCGATGGCCGGGGCCGGGAGGTGTACGCGACCTACTACAACTCCAACGAGGATCCAACCTTCCAGGCGCGGTACAACACCGCGGGCAACGGAGCCTACGTGCACTCCTCGGCGTTCACCTTCGTCAGTCACGGCGGTGCGCAGACGCCGCAGCGGGGACCGACGGCGATGGTGGAGGAGGTGGAGGCGGAGCCCAGTGTGGAAGCCCGGCGGTCCCATCGAACACGCACGATGCCTACTGCCCAGCCTATCATCGAAGAACCAGACGACGATGTCGATGGGTATGGAGATGTCGAGCACCGGCAGCGGCGCGCGCACAGGGACGATGGACATCGTCCGCCCTCGCACACCCCACACCGCCAACACCAGCTGCAACGCACCTCCGCGCAGCCCCACCGTGACGATGCTTCACGCGCCTACCAGCTGAGCCCCTTTGCACCGCAGCGCGCGATGATGATGCACGACTTCATGAACGACGATTCCTTCTTCGCAGGGCCACACAATCCTTTTGGGATGATGGATGCCATGCGTCACCACATGTCCCAACAACGCGCTGCCATGTTTGGTGGAGTCGACCCGTTTGCTAACTTTTTTTAGGTCTGTGTGCGTGTGTATGTGGGAGTGTGTGTTCTCGTGTGCTTGCGCCGCGGTTCTTGTTGACAGGCAGCATTGACAGTGCGTCGCATGTGCATGCATCGCACGTGTGTTCGCCCCACGCACGATACACACCGTTATCCTCATCATCCCTTCGCGATTGTGATGTTTCCCTTTCGGAAAGTTAATACTATTATTCTTAAACATCAGTATTCTAGTATTAGTCACAAGACGTGTTTTCAGATAACAATGCTTTTTCTTTTCTTTTTTATTATAACCTTTTTGGGTTTATCATGTTTCCAAATTTACTCCTTTATTATTATTATGTTTTCTCACTAACGATTCCTTTGTATGATCTCCGCCGCCACAGCGACACTTATGCTTTTCACTCTGTGGTGAAAAGCACACACAAAGAAAAAAGAAACGGAGTCGTTACTGAGAGTATTGCTTCCGTCTTTTGTACCATGCCTTTCTTTCCACGATCGCTATATACAGATAAGAGGTCATGTATGTTGGTTATCTCGAGCAGGTGCAGCGAGGCGCCACTTTAAAAGACACAGAGAGAACGTGTGTGTGTGTGGGTGTTTTTTTTTTTTTTTTTTTTAGACCAAGCGTCACATAAAAAAAAAAAAAGACGAGCTGGTTCTCTTCTAGCCTCTTTGTGTCCCCTCAGAACGCGTCGCTCCTTCTGTGTGTATTTCGTAAAAGATACATCAACGCTCCTCTCCCAGCTGGCGCTCAAGGCAGTGCGATAGAAAAGCCACCGCCCCCGCTTTCTCTGCTAGCCTCCGTCCGCTCTACACCTGCCTTGTAAGCACCTCCAATGTCTCGGACCGCACTTTCCGATCCGATACGCCGGAGATGTTTCCTCCTGCATCCCTGATGCCGATATACATCCATATATATACTGTTTTTTTAATTTGTTTTTTGTTTTTCTCTGAGCCGCAAGCGAAAAAGACA